>OY804608.1:33213344-33813344 GCA_963680895.1 Fragum sueziense
CTCAATATTTTCTGTGTATTATTGTACTCAGATCCAACCTGCCATATCTTTTTCAGTGAAACTTAGTTAAAGATGAAATTCCAATATATTTTTTGACCCATTACCAAAATGGCAAAATTTGGGGCTTTTCCAAATTCAAAGATATTGCAGACGACAATTTCAAGTGAATGAAATTTAAAATATTTTGGTGTTTTGGCATAGAAAACATTGTGGGAAATGAAGAAATTGCTTGTCACATGCAATTTCTTCATTTTCCGCACTGTTTTTCAAAGCTGTTATCTTTTAGGGAGTCAATGTGTAGTAATGGGTTAAGTCCCGCAACAGATAGATGCTGGACGATGGACGATCATTAAAGCTCATATAATAGCACCTTGTGCTCAGGAGAGCTGAAAACAGGTGTAAATGATACTAATGATGCCAAGGCTTTAGTTTTATGGAAATAAGGCAGAATTTGGCTGGAAATTCTGTATCGTAGGGTTTTCCATCTTAGATTTCCACACAACACAAAATTATCATGGATATGATCTTTTTCATCTCTCTCTTTAAATTGCCGTAAAATGCACAATTTTGATTTATATGACCTTGCCAGATAGTTTTCACTGGTGGTGAACTCGGCCAAAGCGTTGGACATTTTTTCGCGATCATAGTATTTCGTCTGTGTTGTTTTAAATATTGTAACTACGGCTTGGATTAAGCTGTAGTTACGAGATTTTATAACAACACAGACGGTTTGTCTATACAAATTGCTACATCCGGTCTATTTTTAGAACAAATTCATTGTTATTAGAAAAACTATCCAATCAGATCTTTAAACTCACATTTAACTGAAATATCTGTACCTTGTGGTAGCGAAAAATGTCCCTTGCTTTGGCCGAGTTCACCACCAGTGGTTTTTATGTTTAACTTGATTTGGTAGTATAAATAAAACTCAAACACAAGTGTTTCTGTAAATAATGAAGTTTTATTAAAGAATGTTTAAGTAATTGAAATTGTTGTTTACAATAGCATACAATCAATACATATTTTCATTACATAAAAGTTGTTAAATAAACAACTTGCAGAATTCATATTATGCATGTACATGTATTACTTAAAATTTTCAATTAACCCTTTCCCAAATGGCATTGTTTTAGACTTCCAATTTAAAAGCTGCACCAGAAGACAAAATGGAAGGTGATGAAAACAGGTTTTGCACAATATAGCAAAATAAAAATAAATGAATAAATTTATGAAAAAAATGAAGCAAAAGAAGAAAATGCTGATTATCAGCACTCAATGTTTACAGAAGCCTCTTAAATTAGGGACGTCATGAACAAGCTCTTATTTGGGAAAGCGTTAAGTTTCATTACAGCTTATTCATGTTTTTGACAAAAGTAAAATGTTAATTCATCTCAACATTATCTGTTATTCAAACCTTTGTATAACATCTAAATTCAAAAAGCATATTGCTACTATCTGCTGATATTAACCCAGGACAACTTAATTTTTGTCAACAATGTTCTCTATAACTAGGCTGGGGCTCTGAAATGACTTGCCAAAGGCCATACCCACATGGATGGCAGCTTGAATGTAATCCAATCACATCACCCGCAACTTCTCACAAGAAATGAGTTTGGCATTCAAGCTACCATGTCAAGCAGGACCCCATTGTTTAAAATAGAATATGATCATATTTCATGTGTTTTGATCATCATTCTACCCTTTACAGACCGACAAGCCTTTCTGGATTGTCTTGATCTGTTATGAGTGACATCTTCACTATAAATGTACATATATGAGTTTTAGACCTGTAAGCTTTTATTCCAATGATAAAACAAAGTTTTGCAGATTGTACAGCTATATATTAAAATGCCTTTCCATCTATTATATGAAAGAATTGTTCTATGCCATACAAAAACATACTTAAGTGATTATTTCTAAACTATTATAATTAAATTTAAATACATACACATTTACAATGATGTTGCATTAATCCCTTTATATGAATATTTGACTGTCATAATGATATCAGTCCTCTTGTTATTTGAGTAACATATAATAAATAGTTTGTTTTTCTCTCTTTCCCTTGCTATCATCTGTCATGACTTTCATATGATTTATATATAAATGTGGTTATTGTGATATTCTTTGTGCAAAGCACCATTTCCACTTCTAACAAAGTCTATTTGTTAATCTATGACATTGCTATATATATTCATTAAGTATCTTTGAAATATATTCTCCTTTTGGATCAGTACTAGTCTTTGTTTTGATTTTCTAATCATTTCAGAGATTTATTCTAAAACTCGCATAAAACACTAAACTAATATTTTGAATCAAACAATGAATGGTACATGAACTTTTTCAGTAGATCAGCAGTTTTAACAAAAGTAAGACAGTGCTTTACTGAGCTTAGAACAAGTATAATCAAAATAGGAACAAGAGCTCCGCAGAGTGGCGCATATACACCCGAGAGGGGCTTGTTTGTAAAATTTGCCATTTTTTCAATTCAAGGGCAGATAATTCAAAAACGAAACAGGTTATCTGAATTCCGTAAGCGATGTGCACAAATAGACACAATGGAGAATCATTGTGGCAAGTTTGATTAAATTCCAATCAAAACTGTAGGAGAAGTTGCGCACACAAGAAATTGCTAACGGACAGACTGACGGACAGACAGACGACCGGGGCCATAACAATATGAACCTTCAGGCGTATAAAAATATAAATATTTGCTCTATTTGTCACAATAATCTTACCATTGTGCATAATTTTTCACCCTACAGGTCATTAATTTTTTGATGAGTTTTCTTCTCAATACTGAGGTTGATGTGAAATACAAAATTTGTGTAAGTTAGTGTGAACACATTTCGAAATTTAAAGAACATACTGCAATAAATATATATGAGATGTTAATCTACAAATCTCATTTAACTTGTTTTTATACGTGATGAACCATTTGCTAAGCTCTGCACTGCCTTCAGAAAAATTATGCAGAACGGAATAGTAATGTGAGTAAAAAGGTACAGTTGAATTAATGTAAAGTAGCAAGTTCATGTGTAACAGAAAGTAACAAATAGGAATCAATTCTATTAATTAAACAGTGACATAATTTCCGACAAACAATAGTATTTCCTCAGTGTAAATCTAAAAAATTTAACTTAGTCCAAATTCAAAAATGTTGCAGATGACAATTTAAAATGAATGAATCTTACATGTTTGGTCATCTTATGTAGAAAACATTGTGGGAAATGAAGAATTTGGTTTTCACAAGCAATTTCTTCATTTTCCACATGGTTTTCCATGGACATTATCTTCTGGGGAGTCAAAAGGAATCACTGTATGGTAATGGGTTAAAGGTGTAAAATGATCAGTCAACATGTGACTGCAGGCTGATCGTTATGTTAATCTTCTGCCACACAGTTCAGCATATGACAAGGCTTACAGTAGAAATTTCTCTCTTTCTTATTAGATGCTGAAATATGTGTTGAACATGAAGGAAAAAAAATAAGAAAAGAATGTTATATCGCTTGATCATAATTATGTGACCCGCCAAGCTTAACAGTACCTTATGGAAAGTGTGAAAAATATCAAACCTAGCCAGTCTGTGCAAACTAACTAGGATCAATTTTTTTCATTCTAAGGCAATTTCTTGGATATATATATATTTCGTTTCCTTGTTTGTTTTACATGTTCAATAAAATTCCAAATATGACATCTGGTTGATATCTGCTGAATCTCATGTATCTCAAGATTTGGTTAAATGGAAAAACCAGAAGGTCCCTTTCAGTGTGACAGGTCACATATCTTTGTGTCCACCTTTCTGCACCTATAGTGGCCACCCATACCTATATGAACCACCAGCTTTGTCTGCTGAAATAGCAGACAAAGCAAAAAACAATGACGGGTGAGATTTCAAACTGACCTCTTTCATTCAAAATAATATGTAAACTTGTCATTAGCTTCACACAACTCAATATTAATGATTTTTTTTTTAAACTTTATGAAAGATTGACACTGTGATTTGGCACAGCAGAATACACCATCGAATGATCAGACCAGACACATTCTATGACATCAGTGAGAATCAGTGGTATATTACTGTAAATATGATCAATTAAGGAGCCAGAATAATGGGTTGTTTTTGACACTTGTTGACTGCAGTTGAAGAAATCCTGCATAAACCTCTGGATAGTTGTATTCATATCCAATAAATCAATGTTGATATCACCTTGAATAATGAGGTGCTTCCCTTTGAAATGCTTTAAATTTTCAGTTAGAAATTTCTTCAGGTCAGTCACCGAAGATTTAGGAGAGTTGTACAATGTTGCAATGACTATTTCTTTATCTTGCACCAAGAGTTCTACAACAATCATTTCTATGTTTTTCTTTACCACAGAAAAGCTATGAGAAATATGAATGTTGTCCCGCACATAAACGATAATTCCTCTGTGAGGACGAGCATTGCTTACTTGTTTCCCATCTGCTCTAACAATTTGATATCCAGTTCTCTGCACTAAATCGATGGAATCATCTGCAGTTAACCATGTTTCTAATAAGCATAAACAATCTGCAGCTTTGACATTGGGATCTGAAAACAATTCATCCTTATGGCTTCTGTAAGACTGCATATTGTTGAAAAGGCATGTGAAATGAGTGTCACTAGTCATGTAAACTGGAGTGTAACATAGTTTCAATTTCTGTGATTCTCTTAAACGTATCATTTCTTCTTGAACTTTAGTTGACACAGAAATCTTGCTTTCATTCAAGTTTAGAATGTAAAGGCCTTTCAGGGATCTTGATCTACTTATTGCGACATAATGGGCATGGGAAAATACACGTTTTCCATCCATATCTATTACAACCTGACTCAACGTGTCTCCTTGAGATTTATGTACAGTTTTTGCTGTTGACTGGCGCAGAGGGATTTGTATTCTCACAAAAGTTTTTCTCAAATACACAAAGTTCCTCTTTGAATCAAAGATAGGTGTCCATAATGGATTAATAGCACTATGATACAAATGTCTGTACTTTGAACGCCATGATGTTCCGATTTTATCATCATTGAAAGAAACCCACACAATACTTGGTCTAGTAGTATTTTTCTGTCTGTATTCAATTTTATTTATCATACAAGAAGACCCATTTACTAATCCATCATCTACATCAAGGTTAAGACATAGGTCATAAATCATTCCAATAGCTATTCCTACCATCTGACTAAGCCCTGCAGTGTGTGTGGAATCATGTGGCAACTTTGATATTAGTTGTTGTTTAACTGTCACATTGTCATCTCCTAATACATGATCAAGAGCAGGAATGTTTACTTTTTCATTAGTATTATTAAGAAAGCTCCTGACATTGAAATTGTTCACTTTCTCATTGGTATTGAATAAATGTGTTGTATTTTGTGGATAGTCTGTACTAGCAGTATCAGTCAATCTCTTTTTTAGATTTTCAATGTCAACTTGTGTATGATTTCCTTCTCGTAATCTGTTCAAAAGTTCAGCAAATTGCTTGTCTTCCTTTTGCCTCATGATCTCATCCAATTCATGCATTACAATAAAATCCTGCCATAAGTTTGTAGCTAAAGGTCCAAAATTTGTTTTCAAATTCTCAAATATCCAACCATCCATCACTGGTTTCAACTGGAAAAGGTCTCCAATGAATATCATATGCAAGCCACCAAATGGAACATTACTGCCCTTTATTTGTTTTAATCTTTCATTTATGAGTTTAAGCATGTTATTTCCAACCATGGACACTTCATCAATCATAACAACAGACAAGTCTTTATATTTTGTTCGAAGGGTGTTTAAAGTGTCACTATTAAGTGGAGTACAATCATAACCCTGGCTTGCTGGAATGCGGAAAGCTGAATGTAATGTTACCCCATTTATATGAAAAGCAGCTTTACCTGTTGGTGCACAGAGAAGAACTCTACAGTTCTCAGGATTATCACCAGGATTAGATGTCAAGTAACGCTGCAAAGCTTCAAACAATGCACTTACAAGAACAGATTTTCCAACGCCTGCACCACCAGTTAAAAAAACTTTCAACTTTTGTTCATCACGCTTAACAGATTGGAAAACATGAATAAAAAATTCTCTCTGTTTCGTATTCAATGATTTTATCAATTGCCTGTAATCTATGTCTGACATTGTTTTCCTGCGTACACTAATATCTACAGAAGCAACACTTAAACCAACATCTCCAGCAATATCACCTTGTCTCTGATTTTCAGGTCTATCAGGATCAAAGAATATGAAACTTTCACTTTCTTTTGCACCAATATTTGAGTCATCCTGCTCAGACTGCTCTGTGCCTGGGGCAACATCATCAAAATCTTCCTCATTGTGAGCACGCTCCATTGCATCATCTAGTTCATCAGCATTCTTTTCATACTGCAAGGCTTTGTGCTCTATGAAATTTTTAATGGATCTGTACCTTGATAGGTAAGAGTCATGACCTTGTTTCAAATCAATACTTTCATCTCTCCATGAAGTAAATAGAAGCAATCTTTCTCTACAGAACTGTTCGATGTCAATTTTTTTCGAAAATCTTACATATCTTATGACTTTTCTTTGTTTCCTTTCACTTATAACAATTCCATTTTTGAGAACAATTCGACCCCCAGGAATAGAATATTGTCTATCCTCACTTGAATTATAGTCATTTGTGTCTGAGTCAAGCACCTCATCCTCGTTACAATATGTATCCATGTTTTCATTGTTTTCACCTTCATTGGTTTCTTCATTTAATGTTTCAGAAATGTTTTCACCTGAATTTCTTGCAGTGCCTTTGTCAGTGTTGTATTTGATATCAAGCTGGGACACATAGTCTGCTAAACACCAATTTTCAAGTTGTTTTGGTCTTTTAGAATATCTTTTAATGGTATTATCTGCTTCAATATCTGTAGAATTTGAAGATAATTTTTCAAGAGATTCCTTAGACTTAAGTAGGAATGTTCTCTCTTCAGGCAAAGAAGTGTTAATGAAAACAACATCCCTTGAGGCTTTTGTCAATGGCTGTTGTAAAAGTAAGTAGCAGGCTTCCTGGGCACTAACCTCAACACTATTCAAGAATTTATTTCCAATATGTCTAACCTGTTGTCGGAGATCCATATTTCCTCTTCTAGCTTCTTTACATGCCTCATTCATAAGAATACTCATTCCTCTCTGTGCTTTACTAATATATGAAACTATATATACAGCACATGCATATGGATCCAATACAAATTGTAAGTCATGGTTTGCACCCCAAGCGTTTAGAATAGGTTTCATGTATGCATTAATTCTAACCTCACTTAATTTTCTTTTCAGAAAAACCTTTGGACCACTCAATGAGCTTTGGACTGCTTTGATGTAATCATCCTTGCTTACTTTGATCTCAGTAAGGAAATCATCTACCGTAATATTTGTTTCCTTCAACTCATCCAATTTCTTTTGTATTTTGACAAATAAATCTTTGTAATTTTGCTTTTCTTTACAGTCATTTAACGGTTCCAATATAGTTGTGCTTTTCATTGGAGGAATGGGAAAACCAAATCTACAAATAGATTTCTGTTTCTTTCTACAAGACTTGGAATGTTTATGTATCTGTAGTTCTACAAGTTGTTGATCTGGATTTTTCTCACAAGATACATACTTATCTATGAAGGATGTTACTTCATCTAATGAACTTTCATGATATCTAGGAGCCTTTTCAATCCATATTAACATGTGGATGTGAGGTGAACCTCTTTGTTGGAATTCAACACGATAAAAGTAATCTATTATTTTTCCTAATGGGTCATGGGGACTTTTAAGTACAGTGTTTATGAATTCTTGTACTCGGTTGTCAAAATACCTTACACATGTAACTGGATCTTTTTGCACAAGTTTTGTTTTATCAATCCAAGTCAAGTTATCCAATTCTTCCACAGACATTGTTTTTCCATCATTTATCTGAGAGAGCATATTTAGTAGATCATGCCATCTGGTATCTGCCGACGAAAGAGATGTAAACCAAGTAGGTAATCCTAGTTGTCTAATCATTGCAAAAACATCTTTTTTACGGGCTTCAAAATATGGTGGTGAATTCCTTAAACTTCTGAAAATATAAAATCCCTCATCCAATCTCACAACACCTTTAAGATGATTTGTATCAAGCATTTGTGAGGCAGTAAATGTTTTACCTTCTGTTTTACATCTACGCAAAGCAAGATGGACTTTATCAGAAATTTGTTTCAGTTGAACTTTCTTTAACTTAAAGAAGATATTGGGAATATTTGATGCTACTCTGCGATCAATATGCCTCAGTTCTAGCTTGCATGTATCACTATAGTGAATGTGAACATGTTTTTTATCATTTGGACTTCTTCTCTGTCCACAGAAAATTGTAGGAAAAGACAAATATTCTGCATCAGGATCTTGATAAAGGCTGAGTGGTGTTTGACCCTCACCTGGAGCAAAAGTATAAGCGTTGTCTTTATTTGGGTCTGCAGCATCCAGCATAGTGTCACTATTACCAATAACCTTTTCTGTCTCGTCAACTTCACTAAAGTGATCAGAGTCATAATTCACATCATCATTACAATCTAATTCTTCACTTACGCTTTCACCTGTCATTCCAAAGAACTCTTTTACTGTATCACTACAATCTGAAGTAATTGATTGCATCCAGTCATCATCTACTTTAACACCAGATTCTTTATACAGTACACTATGGTTCACTAACCAATGAAGAGCACTTAAAACATGCAGAGGTCTAATATTTTCAGTGAAATCACATTTATTATATGAAAGTTTCTTCTTAAGTTTAACAGGTATTGTATAGTGACTATCTAATGTTCTTGGTAAACTGTGTATAACAGGCTGAATGTCAACCGGGACATTGACAACATTCCCTTTGATGGACAACTGACCTCCTCTTGGTAATTCTCTAATCTGCATAAATGGGATTCTCAAAGAAACTAATCTTTCCTCTAGCTGATGTAAATTCAGTTCCTTTGGCAGTACAGGAAATGCATTTTGATTGAAAACAGACATTGGAGGGACTTTGTTAAGTTTAATTTTTTCATAGCATGTTTTACACAGCCATTCACAATCATCAACAGAGATGTAATTTGTAGAAAATTTTTTAACTGCATCAGAAGAGCATTTAGAATTTAGTTTGTTGAATAACACAACAGAATGTTTAAACCATGTTTGGTTACAGCATGAACAAACATAAACAGGGCCTTTTGAAACATTCTTCTTAAATTTTTCAATGCAGTCGTCTAAGCTGGAACCATATCGCTTTGAACTTTTGTAGCTCTTTTCCTTAATTTTATAATCTAAATTAGACCTTAGACTCTGGCGCTTAGTCTTATTTCTTTCATTTTCTACTATCATATTGAATCTTGATGAACGTTTATTCTGTTTTTTCATCCTTTCTGAATCTTTATACAATTTACTAGAGCGGCACTTGTGCATTGATTTAAGAGTTAACATTCTTTCTTTCTTCTTTCTTTCCTCATTTTGTCTAACTTTTTGCATAGAACCCTTTGTCATTGACCTTTCTTTGACTTGCCTTTCTGGATTTTCTCTTGCTTTTTTCTTTGAAATATTTGTCATTGTCCGTTCCTTGACTTGCCTTTCAGGATTTTTTCTTGCTTTTTTCATTGAAGTATTAGTCATAGTCCGTTCCTTGACTTGCCTCTCTGAATCTTGTCTTGCCTTTTTCTTTGAAATACTAGTCATAGTCCGTTCCTTGACTTGCCTTTCTGGATTTTGTCTTGCTTTTTTCATTGAAATACTAGTCATAGTCTGTTCCTTGACTTGCCTTTCTGGATTTTTTCTTGCCTTTCTCTTTGAAATACTAGCCACTAATCTTTCCTTAGATTGTCTTTCAGGATCCTGCCTAATTTTCCTCATATAACTTTTCATATATTCATTTCTTTTTAATCTTTTACGTTCGTGTACAATTTCATAATCTGACCTAACTTCTTGTTTGCGCTTTTGTCTCTCTGCTTGATCCTTGAAATATATGTCAATCAAAGATAATTTCTCAGGTGGACAATTTGTAAATTCAATTTCATTTTTCTTGGATTCAGATTCATGGATTTTTTCTCCTATAACAAATCTAATTGGCATCATGTCAAATTGTTCATTTAGATCGATGTTCATACTTTGATACATTGCATACATGAACATTACCAAATCATCTATTGAAAGAAAAGAAGCTAATAATGATCTTCCATCATCATCTACCAATCCATCAACACCATGTGAATGAGAATCAAATAAACAATATCTACCATCCTGCCTGAAAATTGCAGAACAAACTGAACCAATGATAAATAAAAGATAAGAAGTTGTGTGAAATGCTTCCTTCAAACAACTGTGAAGTGATGACATATGAGTGTTGATAGAACTTTGAATAAATACACCAGATAAAATATTTCCTCTCACAATAGAAACATGTCTATCAAATGCAGTTACAGAACCTGGGATCTCTTCCAAATTCAAAAGCAAGCTTTGAAAGTCATTCCTCGCTTTCAGTCCAATCACTATTTCTCTATGTAATCTATCTCCTTCTATTAGAATTTCATCTAGATTTTGTGAAGATGGCAGATGTCTAAGCTCTGTGTATATCATCGAGCATAAGGCATTGGCTGTACATTGTAGATTTCGAGAGGATGGGTCAAACATTTGATTACCTTGATGAAAAGTTCCGAAAATCATTGTGTTGGATTCTGTATCTTCAGCAACAACTTCAGTAGCAAGAACAGTATTACCATCAGCACTAGCATCAATAACAGTGTCAGTAAGTATATCATCTGCAGTATTTGGTAAAGTATCATGAACAGTATCAAGAACAGTATCAAGAACAGTATCAAGAACAGTATCAAGAACAGTATCAAGAACAGTATCAAGAACAGTATCAAGAACAGTTTCAGAACAAATTCCAGACACAGATGGTTTTTGTGGGTGGGCAAGTCCCCCATCTGATATTCCAAAGACGCCCTCCATAGACACAGATGGTTTTTGTGGGTGGGCAAGTCCCCCATCTGATATTCCAAAGACGCCCTCCATAGACACAGATGGCCTTACATCTGTTTCATCCAAAACAGATGAAGGTAAAGGGTGGGATAGGCCCCCATCTGATAGTTCAAAGACACCCGTTAAATCAGCTGTGGTTTTCGTGAGTACATCTCTTCTGGCTCTACTCATTCGCCAATTCTTCTTGCGAGGCATTTTCCTTCTGCAATTAGAAAATATAAACTAAAATGGCAAATTTTCCAGACATTCAAAGACAACTTTTGACATTGTCTGATGACCAGGACCCTGTTTTACAAATGAATTGAAATGTTCATAAAATCATAAGAAAAACAGGGCCCTGGACCATAAAAGCTGCTACATGTGTATGAAGTGTAAATTTGCAAGCATGTATCGTTTTGACCTTGATAAGTCACTTTAACAATGTTATTAAGGGATTCATACCAATGAATTATGAACTGTTTTAATATCAAATTTGAGCACTACATCTTAATTTCTAACTTACAAGGAAAAAACAGACAAACTAATGGACAGACCAGATTTTATATTGATCCCTTTCTGATCTTTAGGTGCAGATAGTGTAAAAATTCAAGAGAAAGTAATAAAAAGCCAGTTCTTACATTAAACGGATAAATCAATGGTAAATCCAAGTCCCTTTTTCCTCTGTATCTCTTTTCTTTAACTTCGTCACACTGTACTCTATATCTTTCAGCAATCAACACAAAGTGATCTATATTAAGGTACACAACCTTAAGTCACATAGGGTAGAACTTATGTTCACAATAATTCCAATATATACTCCAATTCACTGTCACAATGAACTCACAGCTACATAAAAATCACAAAACTGTATTTAGAATTAAATCAGTGTTGCACAAAAATCATAAAAAAATGTTCACTATTAAAGTGTTCACAATTCACTGTTCCACACAAGAATCATAAAAATGTGTATAACATTTCCAATTTTGGAAATAATAATAAAAGTTCACAAATGTTCCAAGTGATATTACGGTAAGTCTTTTTGTAATATTGATAAATTTGTCTGAAATAAATAAGAACAGTTGTTGAAATCATGATTGATAGAATAGTTGAGTGACAAAATGTAAGTTTCTTGAAAGACAAGATGTGTTTGTGAAACATGAATGCCCGAAATGGCTATTTTTCTACAATGTTAAGTTTTTTAATTAAGAGTTGATAAGGGTTACATGGAACATATAGATATCATTGAAAGGAAGTTAGATACCAAATTTCAGCTTTGTTTGTCAAACACTTTTGGAGAAAATGCAAAATGTTAAGTTTTCTGACAGACAGACAGGAGTAAAACAATAGAAATCATGTTATTTTGCTAACCTATGTAAAAGATCTGGAAGTAATTGCGATTAGCAATTCTAAATTATTCACTGTGTGTTTAGTTTTGAGATTTAAATCTAAATTTGTTCAAAACGTTATAATAATTTAAATATTGGCATGACACTGTACATTACTAAAGACTAGAAAATCAAATTCAGTTTATTGTTGAAATATCATTTCCAAAACTTAAATAAATGTGTATCTCTGTTAAATTGATAGAAAATAATTTCCACTTTCTATGAAAGTGGTAAACTATTTTTTGTGATAAACAAGGCGGTTATCCCAAAAAGAGGCCCTCTTCATAACTGGTGATAATCATGTATGCAATTCAAAGAAAGCAAATAACAACTGTCTTTGAAATACACAATCCTACATACTCAAAAGATTCCTGCAGCATGTTTTGGTCACCAGCACACTTACCTGGTATAGGTTAACGTCTGCAATAGCCCCTAAAGAACAAAGTCTATCTAAACTTTTGATTTAAATAGAATTTAACAAAGTATGGGTTACAAATTATCAATCATTCTTCATAATAATCATAAACTGTTGTTTTTTTTTCTTCATTAACACAAACACTTGTCACGGGTCAAGAGGGTCTGAAATGAGAAAAAGAGTATATCACATTTTGGCATCAAACTTAACCATTTTCCAAACTCTTCCAATTTGAAAGGTGTTGCAGACCGCAATATCAAGTGCATGGAATTTTAAATTTTTTGGTGTTTTTTTGTTCAGAAAATATTGTGGAAAATGAAAAAAATTGCTTATCACAAGCAATTTCTTCATTTTCCACAATGTTTTCAAAAGCCTTTATCTTGCAGGGTGTTGAAAGGCGTCACTGTGTGGTAATGGGTTAAACAGTGGACTCTTAATAATTATATAATCCTGTTATAAGACATTCATTGCAAATTAGCAATTTCCTGTCTGCAAAAACTTAAAATTTTGAGAACAATATACTCCCTTTTTAGCTTTTTTCTGTTAATTGCAATAATTATCTTGACAAATAGACATTGCAGTTAAAAAGAATCCACTGTTTAGTGCATTTTCTCTTTTCTCAAACGATAAAAATTCAGACTGTCAAGATTTGACAGCTACTGCAGGTGATGAATTGGGTTACAAAACTATATGGAATTTGTGAACATTACAGAACAGAAAATACTGAAGGAAAAGGAGCAAGTGCTAATAATCAGCATTTTGTTTTTTCTTTCAAAGTTTTCTGACACTAAATTCCTTCAGAGACATGAAAACATGGTCTTGTTAGGGAAAGGGTTAATGAACGTTGAATTGATTTTCATGTGACTAAAATTCAACACAAAAGTTCTAAGAAGGGTGTCTCAAATAAAAAATGGTCTTGGAGATGTTTTGAAAATTCAAAGTAAAAATAAAAAAATTGCAAAAAGTCACCTAAGGAACATTCTGGCAAAGTACACTCATAATATGTCCAGTGATTACAGAAGCGGCAATCAATGAAAAATTTTCTAATGATTTCTGATAAGCCCCATCCTGCCATGCACCCATTTTTGGACAAAAAACAGTTTTTTTCTAACATTTGACCGCTTGACCTAGTTTTCAACCCCAGTGACCCAATTTCAATCCTTCAATGATTTCATCAAAACAATCACTCTGACCTCTTTTCAGATTGACTGGGCAGAAAATATGACCTCTGAAGGGCATACAAGGTTTTTCTAAGATTTGACCTAATAAAGATTTATGTTTAATTAAAGAACTTTTTCATGGTTTGTCATATTCTGATAAGCCCTACCCTGCCGCACCCAAATTTATAGACCAATTAAAATTTTACTAACAAAGTATTATTGAATAACAAAGTATGGTCGAAAGTAACAAAGTATGGTTGATTTTAAGAATTTCTCGTGATTTCTCCCATTCTGATAAGCCACGCCCTGCAATGCCCACATTTATGGACCAATCAAAATTTCATGAACAAGTTAAGTATAGGGTCACTTAAGGTGCATTTCTACCAAGTTTAATTGAAATTGGCCCAATCGTTGATTTTTAAAGAATTTAACAATTATTTTGTGATTTTTCTAAGTCAGATAAGCCCGGCCCTGCCACACTCAAATTTATGGACTAATAAAAATTTCACGAACAAGTTAAGTAAAGACTCACCCGATGTACATTTCTGCCAATTTTGGTCAAAATTGGCCGAATGGTAGATTTTTAAAGAATTATTTTGTGATTTCTCTAAGTCTGATAAGCCCAGCCTGGCCACGCCCACATTTATGGAGCAATCAAAGTTCTTTAAACAATTTAAGTATAGGGTCACCTAAGGAACATTCCTTCAAAGTTTGGTCAAAATTGACCAACTGGTTTGAGAGGAGAAGATTTTCAAAGAATTATTTTGTGATTTCTCGAAATTTGATAAGCCCCGCCCTGCCACACCCACATTTATAGACCAATCAAAATTTCGCTGACAAGTTAAGTAAAGAGTCACCCAAGGTACATTTCTGCCAAGTTTGGTCAAAGTTGGCCAAATGGTTGATTTTTAAAGAATTATTTTGTGATTTCTCTAAGTCTGATAAGCCCCTCCCTGCCACGCCCACATTTATGAACCAATCAAAATTCTTTGAACAATCTAAGTAAAGGGTCACCCGATGTACATTTCTGCCAAGTTTGGTCAAAATTGGCCGAATGGTTGATTTTTAAAGAATTATTTTGTGATTTCTCTAAGTCTGATAAGCCCCGCCCTGCCACGCCCACATTTATGGACCAATCAAAGTTCTTTAAACAATTTTAGTATAGGGTCACCTAAGGAACATTCCTTCAAAGTTTGGTCAAAATTGACCAACTGGTTTGAGAGGAGAAGATTTTCAAAGAATTATTTTGTGATTTCTCAAAATTTGATAAGCTCCGCCCTGCCACGCCCACATTTATAGGCCAATCAAAATTTCACTGACAAGTTAAGTAAAGAGTCACCCAAGGTACATTTCTGCCAAGTTTGGTCAAAGTTGGCCAAATGGTTGATTTTTAAAGAATTATTTTGTGATTTCTCTAAGTCTGATAAGCCCCGCCCTGCCACGCCCACATTTATGGACCAATCAAAATTCTTTGAACAATTTAAGTAAAGGGTCACCCAAGGAACATTCCTGCAAAGTTTGGTCAAAATTGGCCCACTGGTTTGAGAGGAGAAGATTTTTAAAGAAAAAGTTAACGGACGCACGGACGCACGGACGCACGCACGACGGACACACCGCCATGACAATAGCTCGCTGGCCTTCGGCCAGTGGAGCTAAAAAACCTTAGACAGATTCAATTTGAAAGGAGCTGCAGATGACAAAATAATCAATGGCAAAAGCAGCAAAATTTGACTACCATGCCCTGCAAAGAGACAACAAAAATATTTACGAAATGTCTTTATTCCTTCCCAAAACTACAAAAATTTATTAGACTTAGGAGTTTAAGTGGACAAAATAATTGAATTCAAAATTATAAATGAGTATAACATATAGCATAGAAAATATACAGAGAAAACCATATGTCTTGTTTGGGAAAAGGTTACGCATTGCATGAAGATAACTATATTTTTCGATGTTCATCACATCCCATGTTGAGAGTACTCATTGAAATCCTCTTCTGATAACCAGCATTTTCTGCTTTTGCCTCAGTATTTTCTGTGCTATATATTGCACACATATTTTGTTGTCTGCAGTATCTTTCAAATTGGAACAGTCCAAATCAATGCCATTTTTGGGTAAAGTTTAGCAATTTCAGTAAGAGAATCGAAGAGATATATATACATACATTATTATAAGGGAGTTCATGGTATGTGCAAAGAATCATTATATTCAAAGAATTGCAATAAAGTTTTCTGAAAACTTTTATTATGAATATCAGGGTGTTGCCCAAAGTTATTCATCTTTTTTCAATGTTTATTTTTCATGGAAGACTCTTTAATAATCTTATCTTGTAACATGCTTCAACTAGATCTAGAGCAAATTACTTTACTCGAGCATAAAAAAACTTAATCAAAATATACAACTGGCATCAATTGGCATGAGTTTCAAACAGTTTTATCTAATTTAGGAGGCAGGTTGTACAACTCAAAAGAATAACACCCTTTCCAAGAAAGCATTTCAGATTTTTGTGACTTGTATGATCATATGCAAACAGCTTCGGAAACATTCATACCAAACCAATGGAATATAATTTAAAGGGACATTTCATTCCGATTTCAATTTTTTTCTTGATGCCAAGATTGGTTATTCTAATGAGTATAAATACTATTAGTTTTTTTAAGTTGTTGCCAATAAGCGAGAAACACACATTTTAAGTTGAGACATAATCGATAAATTGCATATAAATCCGAACTGTTGTCCACAACAATTTGTTCAATTTTAACACAAAAATATAAATTTCTCGTAAACAGCGCCATATTTTGGCTTGAAATTTTCAGAATTTTCATAAGGAAATATGCTCTTTCAGATAGAAATAAAAGTAAAATTTATGACAAAAAATTCTGAAATGTCACAAGGCTGGGATCTAAATAATCTCGCCCATAGAGCCATTCTATCTATGTAACAAAGCATCACAAATGATTCATATTTGGGCTCAACAATCTCAAATTGTACAAGTCTAGGAAAGGGTCTACAGCACTCTACAGTCTGTATTTCCCTGATTGTGATTTCTAATGCAAATGCACCAGACAACCCAGGATTTAGATTATCTTGTGAAAAAATAAGCTTCATGAGAATAGAATTATAACCAGATGATTGATGTTGCATAATGCTCTGAGACGCTTTTTGGATCCCTCACATGAAAAGGCTTGGGAAAACATCGTGGAACATGAAGAAATTGCTTGTGACAAGCAATTTCATCATGTTCCACACTGTTTTCTAACCCAAAATGATAATATCATACTATAATTTGAGCAACGTTTGTCTGTTTGTCTGTTTGTTCCCCTACTCCTCCCAGGTCCTTGGGCTGATCTTCACCAAACTTGGAGGGAAGGTGGAGGGCGGCCCCGGATATTAGCTTGAGGGGTTCATTTTTTGAAAGGTCAAGGTCATCGAGGTCAAAGGTCAAATTTATGTTTTTACGGGTTACGGGTATCTTTTTACGGGTTACGGGACGGGATTGCTTACGGGTTACGGGACGGGATTAGGTGGAGGGCAGCCCTGGATAGGTCAAGGTCATCGAGGTCAAAGGTCAACCCCGGATAGGTCAAGGTCATCGAGGTCAAGGGTAAAATTTCGAGACGGGTAAAATTGCTAGTTTTTGAAGTTTCATCAACTTGGATTTTTTTTTTTGTTCTCCGCAACAACTTTCAAATTAGAGGAGTTCATCATTTTATTGACTCGTAATGGGTAATGTTACATAATGCTCTGAGAAATGTTTGAATAAACTACAAGGGTTGCCAAAGGAAGACTTTATAATACATTGAACCCTGCATAATTTTGAATCAAAGATTGGAAAATGAACTTTGATGCAGAGGTATTAACCAAACAAGACCTGATTTTTATGTGTCTATAAAGGAAAGCTTGGGAAAACACTTTTAAGGTAAAAGAAGAAAGTTGTGATTATTAATCAGCATTAATTTTCTTCTTATTGTTTGAATATTTTCTGTGCAACATAGTTCACAGAGATTGATATTTGATGGACTTACATATAATCATGTCATCCCAATAATGGTTAACCCATTACTAAACGGCAAAATATTGGACTGTTCCCATTTGAAAGGCGTTGCAGACAACAATTTCAAGTTGATGAAATCTCAAAAATCTCTTTGGGTTAGAAAACATTGTGGATAATGAAGAAATTGCTTGTCACAAGCAATTTCTTCGTTTTCTACAATGTTTTCCCAAGCTTTTTTGTGAGGGAGTCAAAGGGCATCACTGTGCAGTAATGGGTTAACCCTTTCACAAACAAGACCGGGTTTTGACGTCCCTGATAGAAAAGACTTGAGAAAACATTGAAACAAAAGAAGAAACTGCTGATAACCAGCAGTTTCTCCTTTTGTCTCAATATTTTCTATGCCATACTTTACACAAATTCTATCTGTCATTTGTGGCAGTTTTTGAAGTGGATCACCCTAAAATTTTGCCGTTTGGGAGAGGGTTAAAGGGTTACATAAGATACAGAGGTTTTGCAGTGTACCTACATGCTGTCAGTGAGTTTTATCTGATGAAAGCCAGATCTTGCGGAGTTTACATCAATTAAACGGGCTGCTGAGTTTTCAGAGAATGATATATGGCATTAAATATAAACAGCATGTCTTCAAAACCGCAGAATAGGCTACAAGATGCCTTAAAATCTCATCTGAATCATTCTAAGAAAATAAGTACACTTATGCCATGTTACTATAATAGCAAAATTTAACCGGTTGGTGAGTTTTCAGAGAATGGTATATGGCATTGAATATATGCAACATGTCCTTAAAACCACAGAATATGCTGCAAGATGTCTTAAAATCTCATCTGAAGCATTCTAAGAATATAAGTACACTAATGCCATTAAACGGGCTGCTGAGTCTTCAAAGAATGATATATGGCATTATATATAAACAACATGTCTTCAAAAACCACAGAGTAGGCTGCAATATGTCTTGCAATATCATGATCCCTAATCTTTATTTGAACCACTGAAAGGAATTAAGTACACCAATGCCATGTAACAGCAATAATTTAACGGGTTGGTGAGTTTTCAGAGAATGATATATGGCATAAAATATATGCAACATGTCCCTAAAACCACAAAGCACACTGCAAGATGTCTTCTTGGGCTCTTCCCTTATCTGTTTTTTGCACCATTGAAACAAAATAAGTACAGTAAATTTCCCAAAATTTCGTAGATCTACAGTCCCAAATATTTCATACATTATTTCTTCCCTAACAGCATTAGTTAAACAGGTAGGCAATTTTTCAATATAAACAACATGTCTTTCAAACCACAAGGGAAATCTGCAAGATGTCACCTTTGCCTCATCCCTAATCTGTAAATTTCATCCATTAAAATTCAATTATTGTCAGTCAGTTTCAAAATGATGTAACAATAGCTTACTCAATATGTAAAAGGAGACTTTTGATGTTTGAGAAACCCCAATGTAAACAAAACTGCAATAGTATAAAACATGACCATGATGACTTGACCTGACCTGACCTTTCAGGTTTTAAAATGCAATAGCGAATTTTAAAGATTTTTTTTGTACAAATACAGAGAAAAGACAACAAACAGGGCAAATTTTATAGGCAAATCAATTTTATGTCTATTTTCTATCACAATTCTTTGTTATTATGTGTTTGGTTTGATAAGAAGCACATGAATTGCCAACAAACTCATAAATGCCTTTCATCATTATTCCTGCAGACACAGACATGTTAACCTCTGCAGGGTGCCCAGTAACCTATAAATACCTATAAATACCTATATTATCCTATATTTCTGGACCATACCTATAAAAACCTATAATATCACTCATTTTGACCCAAATACCTATAAATACCTATATTTTTGTGTTTTGGGTAAGCCATGATTACAAAATTTAAAACAAATACTTTCAAAATAGCAGGTTTCTATGATTTAAAAGTAATTATCTATCAATATACAGTAGAAATTAGAATATTCCTTTCAGGCCTCTTTCAAGTTTTAATGCCAGGGAAAGGCTGATGAAAAATAATATTTATCACTGTTGAAGAAGCTTGCATATATGTTTTGTCAACTTTTACTGGTATTGACCATTTGATTTAGTGGATATGTGCCTTTTAATTTATGAACAATAAAGTTCTGTTCAAATAATTTTGTGCAAGTATTACTTATGGACAAATGAATTATGAAATCTGCTTATGTGAATGCAGGTAGAAAACCTTTATAACTTGAAGCAGGCCAGTTTTGCTTCTGATACACAAAGCTAAGGTCCTGAAGTTATCACATAGTCAGTACCAGTCTTCCATTTAGGCTCTGGGGAAGATTAAACAATAAAGAACATTCTTTTGTACTCAACTGTTAATGACTAGAAGCCAAATTTAGATAGAAATGTTTAAATTTTCATTTTGCTCAGCTGTCAGAGAGACTAATTGAAATTTGTACATGGAGTCAGTTGCTTGTTAGAGACAACCAGTATGCCTAAACTTAAATATAATAGAATTAAACATTTAGTTTTAGATCACCTTGGCAATTAGTGCTAAGTGTGAGGTATTGTGATTGCGAACTATGGTCATCCATCTATCTGCCTGTCCATAAACATATTCTCTCAATCAATATGGCAAAGTGTCTTAAAATTTTGTTTATAGCATCAGCCAAAGGCCTACTACTGAAACTCTTTAAATCATTGTGGTATTATAAAAATTGGCCCTATGTTCAGGGGGGGGGAGGGTATCTTATTTCATATATGGACAAGGAAGGACAATCTATGTCTGAATTGTTTGGCCTATGGCATTGAATATGGTATGTGAAATTGTCTTTTGACCCTCTACTGAAATACTTATTATCATATATTTTTGATATCATAAATTCATAATATTATAATATCATAAAATCATAATAATAAAAACTGACCCTATGTTGTGGGGTATCAGATTTCATATAGGGATAAGGAGGGAAATCTTGTAAAATCTCCTTCACCTAAATTGTTTTGCCTAGGGCTTTAAACTTGGTATAAAGAAATGTCTCGTGGTCCTCTGCTAATACTTTTCAAATTATATCGGTACAATGAAAAATGACTCTGTGTTTGAGTATCAGACTTCATATACAGACAGACAAAGCAAGAAATCTTAGCAATCTTCTATTCCTGAATCATATGACCTAGGGCTTTCAATTTGCTGTGTAGAACCACCTCATGGCCCTCTACCAATATCCTTCAAAATATTGTGGTACAACGACAATTGGTAATATGTTGTTTGACATTTTATTTCATTAGAGACAAAGTAGGAAATCATGCACATTCTTTTTCTCCTTTAGAAACAGTTTGGCCTATGTCTTTGAAATTTGGTTTGTAGAATTGTCTTAATTCAGGCCCACTACCAAAGCACATCAAATTTTTTGGTTCTGTGAATTTTGCCCTATGTTGTAGAATATCAAATTTCTTTCATTTATCTTCTACTCCAAAACTATTTAACCTATGACTTTCAAATGTGGTGTGTAGAATTGTCTAACGACCCTCCACCAAAACCTTCAAAGATTTATAATATTATGAAATTTGGTTCTATGTTGTGGAGAGATTCCATATCAGATTCCATATAGAGACAAAGAACTTAGAAGGAAATCTAGAACAAGCTTCTCTTGACAAATCATTTTTTTCAGAGACCCTATATTGAGGTTTCTGCATGTATCATGGCAGCATGACTCTGACAAAATTCTTCAAATTGCCTTCTTGCAATGAAAATTGGCTGGAAGTTGTGGGTCTAGGATGAGACAGAAGATATCAAATACAATCATTTCCTCAAAGCCTCAATGTTCTCTATGATGAGAGATAAATGGCCTTCTTGGCTCTCATGTCCTGATAAGTTTATGGTATTCTCTGGAACACCTTAATTTCAGAACAGAAAGCAATAGCTTGTAAATGGCTGTCTTGTCTGTATCTCCTGTTGTCCTATTAATAACAGAGAGCTGGAAGGTAGTGGTGGTGGTAGAGAAATGTTTAAAGAAGTGTTTTCTTCATCATAAACACAACCTATATTATCCTATATTTCTGGCTTACTGATACCTATATTATTGGAACATACCTATATTTTTGACGCCATAAGTCACTGGGCACCCTGCCTCTGTTATCTACAATATTACATATTTTGACATGGGATGATTATCAACAAATAGTGACATTCATCTTCTATTACATAGACAAACATCTATGGTATTACAGAGCTGTGTAACTATCTATTTTTGTTGTTGGTTGTATAGGTCTCAAAGCTAGAGATGTTCTGCTTTCGCATTTATCATGGCCTAGAAATAATACAGTAAGTACTTTGTTCTAACTTTTTTCATTTCCAGAAAAAAGAGAATTCAGGATTTGATGTCGGCAGGTAGGCCTATTGTCACAATCAAGGAAGTATTCATGAATGCCTGTCCTTATAATTATTAACAGAGACATGCCTCCCTTTGGGCCTTTGTTATCCACAATTTTATTATGCATTTTGACATGTGGCATATAAACAAATAGTGACATTCATCTTCTATTACATTATCACAGATATAGATCTGTGGCATTGTTCAGTCACTTGTCCTGAAAGTAACTTTTTAGGATACAGAATTAACCCTTTCCCAAACAAGACCTGGTTTTGACGTCCCTAATAGAAAAGTCTTTGGAAATCATTGAAACAAAAGAAGAAACTGCTGATAACCAGCAGTTTCTCCTTTTGTCTCAATATTTTCTATGCCATATTTAACACAATGTCTATCTTAATAACTTCCATTTTGTCATTTGTAACAGTTTTTGAAGTGGATCACCCTAAACTTTTGTTGTTTGGGAAAGGGTTAATGTACATATGACATTGTCTACAAAGAACAAAAACATTCATAATATGCCTCTCTTCATTATTGTCCGGAACATGTTCACCCCTGTAATCCATAATATTATGCATTTTGACATGTGGCATATCAACAAATAATGACATTCAGCCTTTGTTACATACAAAGATATCTATGGTATTATGTACCTGTCTCTTCTATTAAGGGTAACATCTTATGACAGTATGTTAAAGTCTTCACTTATATCATTACATACACAGATCTTTGGTATTTATTGTACAGTCACATACCCTGGAAGTAACTTTTGAGGATTCAGAATGTACATATGACATTGTTTATCCCTTGTTATCCACAATATTAGGCATTTTGACATGTGGCATATCAGTAAATAGTGACATTCATCCTTTGTTACATACACAAATATCTATGATATTATGTATCTGTCTCTTCTGTTATATTCAACTTCTTATGACAGTCTACTGAGGTTATTATTATATATAATGCCATAACAGTTACTTTAATATGAAACTCACATGACTTGCCTTAACCTTTTTCCAGACAGCAAAACAAGAGACTATTTCTATTTATTTCAAAGCTACTGCAGAACACAACATGTTGGTTATAAACTTTTTCTTCTTTGACTCTAAGGTTTCCAAGGACATTTCTATTAGACACAATGATAGCATTTTTTGATGTGTGTCACTTCTTCTTCACAGAATATCATGCATTTCTCATACCAGAGATTATTTTTTTAAAGAGAATTTTTCTTTTTTATAGCAATTTAATTCAAAATCATCAACAAAAAAGTTTTCATGCATTTGGGTGTTGGTTTGATAAAAAGTAATAAAACTGCATTATTTCATGCAGTTTGGTTTTATTACCATCAGTGCAAAGCTGATAAGGTTTGTTGATTAATGTTGAAGTTGCACATTTTGCTCTTGAGAATACTAAGAGATGAAACCTGAAACTTCTTTTGCCCTTGTCCTTCTAAACAATTGATCCAGGATCCAGAAGGGGTACTGAGGTTCAAATGAGCCCCCCTCTCTTGACTGATTATTTCATTTTCATTCAGAAATTGTTTCAAAATTGTGCAATACTATGAAATGGAAGTCCTCTCTATTATATTTATATGCTTGAAAACCCTCACAGAAGCCATGGAACCACCACAGTGCTGCTAAGATGTAACTCTTTGCCTGACACAATGAGTTGTGTGAGATCAAGGCAACACCACTGTATTCAAGACCATAGGAAACATAATTTTCCTAATAAAACCCCTGATATCAGAATGATAATAAGCTTGAAGTTTTTCCAGGTAAAACCAACCAAAACTACTGTTGGCTTGCTGTTAATGCTCAAGAAGATAAGCAAGGCTGTTAACTCTGTAGTTATTACAAAACTGATAAGTTTAAAATTGGACCAGCCAAAAAATTTGTCATGTGAGAAAGGGTAAATATTCCTTCATAAAACCCCTGATATCAGATAATAAACTTGAGGCTGTTCCAGGTAGGAAAATGGCAAGAACAACCAGAACTACTGTTGGCTTGCTGTCAATGCTCAAGTAGATAAGAAGGGCTGATAGCTCTGAAGTTATTACAAAGCTGATAAGTTTAAAATTGGACCAGCCAAGAAATTTGTCATGTGGGAAAGGGTTAATATTCCTTTATAAAACCCCTGATATCAGATAATAAACTTGAGGTTGTTCCAGGTAGGAAAATGGCAAGAACAACCAGAACTACTGTTGGCTTGCTGTTAATGCTCAAGTAGATAAGAAGGGCTGATAACTCCGGAGTTATTACAAAACTGATAAATTTAATGACTTCATAATATCTGTGCACTTCAGAAAACCCACTGGGTAAGGTTAGTTAAACCTTTTCCAAACAAGACATGGTTTGTATCATGGGGATTGAGCTTCAGAAAATTTTGAGGCAAAAAAGGAGATAATGTTAACGACCAACATTTAATTTTGTCCATTTGTGTTTACAAGCATAGTGTTAATGTACGCAAATTGTATTTTTTATCGTTGCATCACCTATCATTTTGGACTACCTTTAAGTATAACTCATCGGCTATAAAAGTAGAGTTGTATACAAACACTTTACCTGTTATTGTTGATAAATGGCCCAACACAAACACTTTCTCTTTTGAGAATAAACGAGTTAGGACATTAATTCTCTCTTGTACCTCACGATAAATGGTTTGGTAAATGTTAAAACTATGTATTTGTTTTTTAGTATTTGTATACAAGTCTACAGTTATAACCGATAGACTATATTTATGCATAGGAAAGGGCCTACCCTTTTTACAAACAAACCACCATAATTGAGAAAGCTTTAAAACATAGAGGGAAATGAGGAAACTACAGAAAGAAATTAATTAGTTATTAGTACCCGGCCCTGTCCTTTTTGCCACAATGATTCCCATATCACATTAGAATCTAGACTAAGAATTTTTTTTTTATCAGACAGGGTTAAAATAGACACACCAAGGGCGGATCCAGGATTTTTTTCCAGGGGGGTCCAAGCCCAATATTTTTTCCAGGGGGGGTCCAAGCCCAAATTATGGCTTAAAAAGTAGTAAATAAGTAACGTTACACTAGATTTATATAGTCAAAATGTAATTTTCGGCCAATGCCAGGGGGGGTCCGGACCCCCCTGACCCCCCCTCTAGATCCGCCCATGCACACTTATCTTTGAGTGCATTTTCACCTGCTGATGTGAAACAACACTAAGTGCCCATAAAATGTTTGAAAACTTAAAATTCTTTGGTAATAACGCTAAAATATGTTTCTTAACTTCTGATTACTGCATTAAAAAGAAGTTTATTTCTGCCATTTAATGGCAAATTTGAATCAACATCTCAAAATTATGTTGAAAGATTGCTATCAGTTATTTTTACAATGTATTTAGGAGCACTTTAGAGTGCCTATTACATTAGCGGATCTAGAGGGGGGGGGGGGGGGGTGTCCGGACCCCCCTGGCATTGGCCGAAAATTGAATTTTGACTGTATAAATTTAGTGTAAAGATACATATTTACCACATTTTGAGCCATAATTTGGGCTTGGACCCCCCCCCCCCCTCCCCCCCCCCCTGGAAAAAATTTTGGGCTTGGACCCCCCCTGGACAAAAATCCTGGATCCGCCCTTGTATTACACTTAGAATGAAGGCTCTTACATAGAATGAAAGCAATAGATTTAATGAGTACCTACAGTATAGGTTTAGTTTGATTTATTGGGGTTTACAATGCCATTTTCAACTGCTAAGGACATATCACAGTGGCTAGAGCACCTAACCATGGAATTCTGGTATTTCTCTCAATAGTACCACCACAATATCCAACAGAGCCTCCAGCTGCTCTCTCACGTAGATGAAATGGCACCCATTGGTAACCCCCCGGTCCCACTGAGCCCGATTTGATCCCGATTTTGAAAATTTAGAAATCGGCCGGAAATCGGGATACTTCGGGAGACTCGTAGTTCATCCTGATAAAAGTCGGCACCAAATCGGGATCAAAAATAAATCGGGACAAAAATTTCAACATGCGCAAATTTTTCTCCCGATTTCAAAAATCGTGGTAAAATCGGTGTACCTCGTACTAAGTCGTTGTTGTTTGGGTTAGTATATCGGGGTTATTCGGCAACACATTTTGCCTATTTGGCTATATTTAATTCGGCGTTGAACACCGAATAACGGCGATGCACTACGAATACTCCATATTCTCAGCGATGAGCTGCGGTGACGGAAAAAATGGTCTATATGCCCCATCTTTGGATGGACGGAAAAAGTCGCCTCAAAGTCGTAGTAAATCGGTGACAATGCGTTCTCCCGAGGCACTACGAATATTTCGGAAATCGGGCTCAGTGGGACCGGGGGGTAAGAGACAAATGACTTCTGTGAATTGTTAGAATGAATACTGGCCGAGCTGGGGTTCTAATTCAAGACCCCTGGATTGACAGACTCTGACATTATCGGACTCAGCAGAATAGGGTTTGGAATCCTAATGATAAATTAAGAATGACATTATACCCAGTCTGGCTGAGACTTTTCTCTGTTGCCATTCTCATTCATATTTCAGCTATGTAAACTATATGATTCCTTGATTTCTTGACAGATTTTGACATCTACATCATTTTGTTGGCAATATATTTTTGAGGGTGGGCTGTTAGGACCCCAAGACTACCCCTCACCCCCTAATCTGGATGAAGCATGAAGCTTAGTGTTCACATATCCTAGATATGTAAACTAAATAATTTCTTGATTGTTTGATGTACTCATATGACAGGTTTTGACAACAACATCTTGTTGCCACAGAAATGTTTGGGGGGGGGGGGGGGGGGGGGGAGGGGGGGTAGGACCCAAGACCCCTTCACCCTGAATCTGGATCCACACATGAAGCTGAACATTCGCTTATTCCAGTTATGTAAACTAAGTGTAACCCGTCGCGCTAAAAGGGACCTTATAGGAAGTGTGAAAAATATCGACCCTAGTCATTCTGCGCAGTCCGCGCAGTCAGACTAGGGCCGACACTTTTCACTTTAATGTGTTTTTCTAAATTCGGAAAGTTTTCCCTATCTTACTATATATTAATTTTTCGCATACGGGATCTGGTTGACCTGTGCTGGGTCTGACAAGTTTGTCAAAATTTGGATTTTTGGACTTCTGATAAGGTCCCTTTTTAGCGTGATGGGTCACAAATAATTTCTTGATTGTTTGATGTACACATATGACAGATCTTGACAAAAACATCTTGTTGCTGGAGAAATGTTTGAGGGGGTTAAGACCCCAAGACCCCTTCACCCTAAATCTGAATCCACACATGAAGCTGAACATTAGCTTATTCCAGTTATGTAAACTAAATAATTTCTTAATTGTTTGATGTAAATAAATGACAGGTTTTGACAAAAACATCTTGTTGCTGGAGAAATGTTTGAGGGAGGTTAGGACCCCAAGACCCCTTCACCCTAAATCTGAATCCACACATGAAGCTGAACATTAGCTTATTCCAGTTATGTAAACTAAATAATTTCTTAATTGTTTGATGTAAATAAATGACAGGTTTTGACAAAAACATCTTGTTGCTGGAGAAATGTTTGAGGGAGGTTAGGACCCCAGACCCCTTCACCCTGAATCTGGATCCACACATGAAGCTGAACATTCGCTTATTCCAGTTATGTAAACTAAATAATTTCTTAATTGTTTGATGTACATAAATGACAGATCTTGACAAAAACATCTTGTTGCTGGAGAAATGTTTGAGGGAGGTTAGGACCCCAAGACCCCTTCACCCTAAATCTGGATCCACACATGAAGCTGAACATTCGCTTATTCCAGTTATGTAAACTAAATAATTTCTTAATTGTTTTATGAACATAAATGACCGGCCTTGACAAAAACACAGTGTTTGTGAGATGTTTGAGGGGGTGTTGGGATGGGGTAGGACACCCAGAGACCATCCCCCTTTCTTGATATGGATCCATGCGCATAGTAGCGTTCACATATTATTCCAGATATGTAAACTAAATAATTCCTTGATTGTTTTATGTACATAAATGACAAGTCTTGACAACAACATACTGTTTGTGAGATATGTTTGACTTTTCTTCAGAATTCTGACAAAACTATTACTACATGGCACCAATTCAGATAAGAAGTGAAATACAGCAAGAACTTGGCTTCTGACACAAGGAAATGAGACTTGAGTTCTGAAAAAGCTTTCCAAAACAACACCTGGTTATGGCTTCTCTAACAGAAAATGATGAGGAAAGCATTGAGGGAAAGGGGAAAATGCTAATGCAGATTACTAAACCCAAACACTTTAACAGTTGAGTCATAAGGGATCCATGGATGATATCTGGTTGAATTCATTAGTGTACAATTTTATCAATTAAAATGTACGTTATTTCGGACAAACAATAGTACTTCGCCAATTTTGTTATAAAATCTTGTAACTACTGCTTAACCCTTTCCCAAATGACAAAATTTTAGGCAGGTCCAATTCAAAAGCTGCTGCAGACGAAAAAATGGATGTTAATAAAGGTTAAAATTGTGTGTGATGTAGCCAAGAAAATATTGAGGCAAAAGAAGAAACTGCTGGTTATCAGCAGTTTCTTCTTTTGCCTCAATGTTTTCTCAATCTTTTTCTCTTAGGGACGTCAAAACCAGGTCTTTTTTGGGAAAGGGTTAAGTCAAGCTGTAGTTATGAGATTTTGTAACAACATCGACAGTTTTATCAAAACGTAACGGAAAACCTAATCTTTTTTTAGCACAAACTTCATTGCTATTCTATTTTATTTTAAAAGCACTTTGTTGAGTCATTTTCCAAAGGTAATTTAATTCTAGCCACAAGTTTAGATCTAAAAGATATCTACAAAAGATCTTAGAAGATATCTCAAAAACCATCCATCAAATACAAGATATAACCTGTTTATTGCTTCCCTCATTATGAATATATTACAAACTTTAAACAAGTAAATTTGTGTATTACATACACATTTAGGGAAACATTTTGAAACATGTCGATCAATTCCAAAGATGCTACATATGATGAAAATCATTTGGTATTGATAGGATTTGTGTACAATACATGTATAATATTGTGACAAACGGAGAAATTAATGATGGTTACAAAAATTTTCTTTGTTTGCTGCATTGTTTTCAAAGTAGCAGTAAACTGAATCTGTCATGTATAAAATATGTTGATTTCTCACTGCATTACTTTCGAAATATGACATTGAAAATGTTTGTCATCTGCAAAATGGATTATAAAATGCGAGTGTAGACATTATGCAAAGATGAAATTGCTGATCAATGACCTATGTTACAAAAATAAAGATCTAACTTTCGACCAATTAAAAATGCTCATCATGGTGGAAAAGGATTTAGCAAAAACTGCCAGGTAAAAACTGTCAAGTACAACACATGTGGCTCACTCAATGAGATTGCTGCGATGTGCATTATCGCTTTTTACATCATGCTGTCTGTTAAAGTCATCATGATTTGCGTGGAATTCTAGATGTAAATACAGACACAGTAGTAAATAAATAGTAATGCATTAAAAACATAGGACTGTAAGTTTGGTAAATCAACCGTAATTCAAAATATTTTGACTTTTTACGCAATCATTTTGCAACCTTATTATAAGCAATCATTTACCTAGAACACCATGCAGAAGCCCAATTTTAATCAAGCCTTCGTGATATTTTTTTAGAAAGTTGAAATGTAAGTTTTTAGTTTCAGTGGCCATCTGGCCCGTGGATTATTGTCATGATGCTGTGCCTGTTGTGTGTGAGTGCATCCGGTCAATAACTTTTTCTTTGAAAATCTATCTAGATGCATTCCAATCAAACTTTACAGGAATGAATTAAGACCTTGGGAGACTCTCTTTTAGAAATATGATTGAACCAGAAAGTCTAAAGATATATTCCCTTGAATGCAAAAATGCTTATTAATTTTGATCTCACACCTTTCAATGAAATATTTTGCACGAAAGCTACTTGGAACTATGTTGTATTTCTATTAACATTCATTTTGTCATCTGCAACAGTTTTAAGAATCCATAAATTCTGCCATCTGGGGCTGGGAAAGAACTAAGCTAAATATCTCTGATAAAAAGTTGTAATCATGAAACCATTTAATTCAAACACTAAATTGATGGACATATGACTTTTAAATGACAGTTATTTTCTTTTTTAATGTGGAGAAAAAACATTTAAAAGATTAAGTTAAAAGGCTAAGAAACTATATCCAGCAAAAAGGTCCAAGTTTAATCTGGCTATGCTATCAAATAGCATCAAAAATCCTCAGTAAATGTCAAAATTTCGCTTCTATTTCATTTTTTTGTTAGCTTTTCAAGAATTAAATTTCTGAGAATTAAATGAGTGTCAATCTTCATGCAGTAACTCAGAAAAGCACCTGCTAAATATAAATAGGCCAAATTAACCCAATTTTCTTGATAGTCTATATCCAGGTTTGCAAATAGAGATCCTATTCATAAGGGATTTCAAAACCAGAAGTGTTTACCCTTGTCAAACGTTCTGCACTATCAGATCTATACCAAAGACAAAAATTTCCAAATCGTCGGTGTAAATGCAAAACCTCGTATGTCGATTCTTGCAATTTTCAAAGTACAAACTTGTGTGTCCAGTTTAGACAATTCTCCCAGGTTTTGAGATGTTTTTACCAATCAGTATCAATGATACATTATTCATGAACAATATGTCCAAATTTCAAGTAAAACATTTCAGTTTGGGAAAAGTTATTACACTTTTTTCCCTCCCCTTTAAAATTTTCCAAAAACGAGATACGAGGTTTTGCATTTACAACGACGAAATTCTCTGCTGCCATATGACCAAGAATTTTGTCTGAAAAGTGGCAACATCCTATGAATCTCTATTACAGGTATTTTACCTTAAATATTTTATGACTTACTAATGGAGCTAATTGTTATCATTGTTGATATGTAAATGTTTATGTTTAACCTTCTGCACTCTACCAGAAAAAATCAATAATTACTGATACACACTATTATGTAGTACACATCATTAATCAGCTTCCCACTGAGGGTTTAAATGATAATTAATGATTTTCAGTACTGCATGTTTTAAATTGTTGTATCTCAGTAATTAATTATTTGATTTTCATGAAATTTTCCATATTATTAGAAAACATAATAAGCTTTAATGTGATGTAATTTTTTATTATGTATGTTACATATTTTGCATCTTATGTAAACTTGAATTGTAAATTTCTGAAAATAAAGTGTGAAATTTGTAATTGTTTGTCTTTTGTTCATGTACCTGTAGAATAGTTTTTAGTCCATCACTTGTGTAATTCAGGAGAACATTTCACCCTGAAATCTGACATGGTATGCCATCTCTCAAAACAGGGATATGGACACATCGGCTCATTGCATTTCTTGCAAATGTATGTTGTTTGGTGTCTTTTATGTTTTCTGTCAGAGCACACCACACAGTCTGGTTTAACTTGTTTACCACCTTTTGATAGTGCATGATTAACACCAATGAAATGTTGGCTGTCAATAATGCGACCTGGCCTGTCTGGTTGGCGATTTCCCATACTTGAAACATGTCTACGATCGTGGTTTTTCAACATACCATGAACGATTTTCAGGCGAAAGTTCTCAGCATTTACCCTTTTGTGATGTTTAGCCCTCCAGATAACAAGACAGTTACAAAAACAGACTTCCAACAAATAGAAAAACACCTTCTTCCACCATTTGCAACACCTGTGTAAAACCATATAGAAAGTCATAGCTTTGTCTGCTCTGTCAATGCCCCCCATGTGCTGCGAATAGGCTTGTATGGCACACGGTTTTTCAACCTCCCGCACATTACGATCATGTCGTTTGGAACGAACTTTTTTTAGAAATGTTTTGGATGAATGAACAGTTGTAATTAGATTCACTATCTTTTTATCAAACCATGAAATGTATCTAATATTACCATCTAGGTCTGTTACAGGTGGATGTCCTGCTTTAGGCTTGGCGTTTCGGATGGTAGGTGGTACCCCCTGACGGTTGGAACGTAGAGTGCCGCAAGCACCCATCCCATTATCACAAAGATCCTTGAATAGTCCCGGCGAACTAAAAAAATTGTCCATGTATAAGATATGTCCCTTGTTAAACAATGGCTCGGCCATAGTCTTGACGACATGATGGGCCAGGGGAAGGTCAGTTGGTCGATTCGAATCCTTCCCGAGATATAATTGCCAGTTGTATATGTAACCAGTCCGAGCCTCTGCCAGGCCCCATGCTTTTAGACCCCATTTATTAGGTTTTGCTGGCATATACTGCATTAAAGATGTCCTCCCTTTAAATGGTATCATGCTCTCATCAATGGATAATTCCTTGTCAGGTTTATAATAAAGTTGCCAAAGAGGGACAAGTAAGTTGGTGAGGGATCGTATTTTGAAGGCCTTGTCATGGTTCAGGTGATCACGGGGTAATGCCTCTTCATTGTTTACCAGATGAAAAAAATTCAAAATAGATAAAAATCTGTCCCTAGACATAACCTCCCTAAAACCTTTCATTTCTATCAGACTGTCAGTGGACCAGTACAAATCATAACTTGAAGATTTCCGTAGGCCAATGAGTAATAGTAAGGCTATGAAAGCATTCATTTCCTCAAATGTAACATCAGTCCATTTGTGGGCTCTGCTCCCCGGAGAAAGTGTGTTAGTGTTCAAAAAATTACGAGCATACCTGTTGGTTTCAACTACGCACAAGTTTAGGAAATCATCAGTGATGAATAGTCTCATTAATCCCGCTTCATCAACGTCCTCGGGAATATTACAAGGGCCGACATTTTGTTCGTCAAAGTTGATGAGCCAATCGTGCGAATATCCCGTCTGGTCCGAGTCCACGGTTTCAGTGTCTGAAGCAGACGATTCGTCTGCCGAAATTTCATCCATTTCTGATTCGGAGAAGCCAGAAAATTCTGATTCAGAGTCACTATCGGCAAATATTTCCGCGAGAGAATGTCCCGATCTAGACGCCGTCGCCATTTTGATTCGAAAAACTACTGGGTTACCCAATTAAGTTTCGAAATTCGCCGATGTTTTGATCAATTCTACTGCTTGATTGTAAACGGAAAGGGAAATAGAAAGAAGAACATCTACGCATGCTCAATGACCAATTTCCAGTTTAAAAATCAAAACGAGGCCCAATTAATAACAGCGGTAAATTCAAACGGTTATTTGTCGACTGGGTTCTACACTCGCGGGTAGCGATAGTTAATTGGAGGTCGACTGCGTTCTACTTCAGAGGGGCGTATTGGTTTTTTTTTGTCGACGGCAGTCGACGTTAGAGTGCTAAAGGTTAATCATGCACTGCCTAGAAAAACATTAATTCTGAGAAATTTCAAGACTTGGTTGGCACAATCTAGACCGGCTCCAGTCTGACTAATCTGATTTTTAATAAAATATATGTAAGTATTATGTACATCTAATTTACCACACTGCCTTACTCTCTGTAAATGTGGATCAGTTGTGAGATTATAAGGAGAAGGGCAGTAATTTGAGTAACTGATTTTTTCCAGCACAAGTAAAGTACCTTTGTAAATTTATACATGTATATTGGCATATTCATTATCACGGCCTAGGAACCAGGCTAGGGACCATTTAACATTGGGAATTTGACAGCTTTATACGTATATTCATGTATTATAGAAAGGAAATAACTATTACACTTATTTCAATCCATGGTAAAGGGTTAGACGAAATTGACAATGATAATTAGGAATGATAATCTTGTAATCCATAAGAATTATCTCATGTCAGACACCCTCCATTACAGAGTCTCTCGTTAATAAACCACAATTATACAGTTCATAAACCACTAATCTGTATTAATTAGTTGTCAGTAGGATACCCTTGTCCACCCCTGGTTAAGTCTCTCTCTCAGGTATACGGACACAGTTATAAGTAACAACTTTATTCCATCAAAGGAAACAGTCGAAAAAAACTGACTAAGTGCCACAGGTTGTGACAATGCCTAATTTTCGCCTCAAAATTGTGAGACATTTGATAACATTTTGATGACACAAACAAAAGAAATTTAAGATTGCACTAAATTGACAAAGGTCGAACATAACCAGGAATGATAATCCTGTAATCTTGTCACTAAGGATATACACAGCAGCCTGAAATGAACCCAGGATAGCATGGTTAAACTTAAGGACTTGTACATGATTTTGATTGAATTTCATTTAATAATGATTTAATCCATGAGAATCTGTGTTCCTCAGACAGGTTTTGTAACATGCTGCCATCAATTAATTACCAATTATCCAGATCATAAAACACTAATCCCAGTAAATTAGATGTCAGATTGATGTTTTGAGCTCTGAACTTGGAAACCTCACTCAGCCATTCTACATATTCTGTACATCTGTTCAAAACTTTTCGGGGCATATTTTGTAAATCAATTTACGAGGATTAATTTTCTCATTATTTGTACGATACCCTAGACTGGTATCTCTAGAAGCATTTCCATGCTTTTCAACGAAAAACCTAATAACTGCAGCTTTTTTAAGCTGCAGTTACAAGGTTTTCGTTGAAAAGTGACAATTCGGCTAAATGGAACATCTGTAGCTTCCGTAAGTTATGAAAGACAGGCAGTTTCTGCGGAATCTTTGAGAAGAATGATGATTGCCAAATGTATTTCCATATGAATTGGAAAAGCCATATTTTTTTCAGGAGGGCTCAAATAAATTATCCAACTTATGAGTAGGCGAAGTTCAACTAATGGAAATGTTAAAACTGATAGTTTTGCTTTCAAAAGTAAGTCAATTTAGGTAACAGGAGGTGAGAATATTGAGAGAAAAAGAAATAAGAAAATTGTGATAATAATCATAATATATACATTTTATGCTTTTCTGTCATTGTTTTGAAAAGTTTTTAAAAGCTATATCATGACTTTGTAACACAAGGTATACCCCTCCATATTTCCACCTTTAATGTTGTATTAAGTGTGTGTAAGTAAGAAAATAAACTACACAAATATGAATCGAGAAAACATTTCTTTGCTGACAATCCACATAATAATAAATTATGCAGAGAAGGGTAGGTATAATCCTGTTTTTCCACACTCCATTACTTGTGTTTGGTATTTTGCTACAAATCATTATTCCTGGAATCTTTCTTGTCATTTATAATGTTGTGGCTCATTTACAAGGACTGTTGTTTATTTAGAAAACAAAAACAGAGATAAACAATCAATAATGTAGATGGTAAGAGTGCATCGATGGGCTATAGTAAATTGCCTACTAAAATGATATTGATGCCTTTCAACGAAAACCTCGTAATTGCAGCTTGTTTTAAGCTGCAATTACGAGGTTTTTGTTGAAGAGCAATAAGTCTGACAAGATATGAAATTATTGAGAATCAAAGTGCTGACAGCACTGTAAGTATACCACGGTAGCATCACCAGTTTCCCACACAAAACTTGGTTTTGTCTTTCCTATTTCAAAGATCATTCTGTTTAAAGTGAAAAGTAACATTTGTATACTCTTCCCTCTTCCATCCATGTTTTCTAAAATAGAGCATACAATACTTCCATAAAAACCTAGATTATTATGAACCTAGACAACTTGTCCTGGCAGATAATATGTTGAGAATGGTAGGTATAATCCTGTTTTTCCACACTCCATTACTTGTGTTTGATAATTTTGCTACATTAATCACTATTCCTGGATTCCTCCTGGTCATTTATCATGTTTTTGCTCATTTAGCAAAACTAAGATTGTTGCTTAATTTAAGAACATAAAATGGAGAAAAACAATAAATAAAGTACACCCCCTCTAAGATAATCAAATACACCTTGAAAGAACCCTGGGGTGGTATTCACCAACTGGTCTAAATCCCAGAATACTTCTAAAATCACACAGCAATCAATCTGATTGGACGAGGTTTACATCTCATCCAATAGCCTATAATTTTTGCCTTAGAAAATCAATTTAGAAATGTTGGTGAATACGGCCTCTGGATCACAATGAGTATGTGGGCCCAATAAATAAGGTTATGGTTAACCCTCTCCCAAACGACAAATTTTTAGGGCGATCCACTTCAAAAACTGCCAAAAATGACAAAATGAAAGTTATTTAAGATAGGATTTGTGTAAAATATGGCATAGAAAATATTGAGACAAAAGGAGAAACTGCTGGTTATCAGCAGTTTCTTCTTTTGTTTCAATGTTTTCCCAAGCCTTTCCTATTAGGGACGTCAAAACCAGGTCTTGTTTGGAAAAGGGTTAAGTGGGTTGGAGTTCTGAGAATCCTACTTTTCACCCCAGAAGTGTGTTTTTTTTGACATAAGATAGTTTGAGCAATTATCAATGATATGCTTAAACACATTTTACAAGCCTCGCTTGATGGGTTAACCCTTTCCCAAACAAGACCTGCTTTTGACATCCCTATTAGAAAGGACTTGGGAAAACATTGAGACAAAAGAAGAAAATGCTGATAATCAGCATTTTCTCCTTTTGTCTCAATATTTTCTATGCCGTATTTTACACAAATTTCGTCTTTGATAACTTCCATTTTGTCATTTGTGGCAGTTTTAGAAGTGGATCACCCTAAAATTTTGGCGTTTGGGAAAAGGTTAAACATTGGAACCCTAAAAAACTGAGTTCTTGGAAAAAGATCATCATTGTTTGATGGCATTTTTTGTAGCATATTGGAGTGACTGCAACAGTTTAAGATATTTATTAGGTTGGTAATGGGCAATTAGAATTCGGTAAAATAAGAAAAAAATATTAAGTTAGGAGGATATGTATTTTTAATTACATAACAGAGAGAGAGAGAACAGAGTTTCAATTAATGAGCTTAATATAACAATTGCATCAGCTTCTTTCCAATTATTTTTTTTGTAGTCTGTCAATGGATTACCAATAATGTTCTATATCGAATTGACCTAGAAAACCAGAGCTTGCCTAGAAGAGGATGAAAGGGTTCATCCTATCATGACTGGACTGGTTATCTGATGATCATTGTAATTTTCAAGGTAATTCAGAATCACTTGAGAACCCTTCTAGAATATCAAAACATCTCTGTGAGGGCACTTTAATCTTGGGCACAGCATGAAATTGTTTGATTATCAATTTATCATGGTTGGCCTGAACTTGCAAGCATGCAAAATTGAACTAATTATTTCTGCTGCAGACCTAAAGAAAACTTGCTTGCTTTCTTCGAACTATCTTTAACCCTTTCCCAAACGACAACTTTTGGGGGTAGTCCCATTCAAACTGTGCTGTAGATGACAATATTGATGTCGTTAAAGATAGAATTTGTGTAGAATATACCTCAGAAAATATTGAGACAAAAGGAGAAACTGCTGGTTATAAGCAGTTTCTTCTTTTGTCTCAATGTTTTCCTTAGCCAATTCTATTAGGAACGTCAAAACCCGGAACGTCTTGTTTGGGAAAGGGTTAATTCAATGTGGTTTCCCAGTTTCAATTAACTGAAACTAATTGACTGTTCTGTACTACAAAAACTTGATTTGTGAATTAAAATCCATGTTAGTATTTAAAGGATTATAAATTCCAGCTTCAGTATTTTGAAGAGTACAGTTTTAAAGGCATCAATTTGCTCTTGGTATTACCTTGAAACTTTGTACATTGTGTTAGGACCACAATGCAAAATGTTCAAGACCCATATTGTCCAGCAAGATTAACCCGGGACATCTGCATATGTAATGACCCCACTTCGGCAATGTTTTGTTAAGACGCTCAATTAACGGACTTTGCATAAAGGGTTAGACGATGGTTTGACTCATTTTGACTCAAATTATTTTGAATGTAAATCATCCAGCTGATAGCTAATGCCACCTGGCCTGGATCTACTTCAAGTTTGGTCTGACATTGACTTGACATTTGGCAGGAATTATTTACATGAAATTAAGGATATGTTTTTATTCTTGATTAACTCTGTTTAGAAGACAAGAGGCCCAGGAGGGCCTGAATCGCTCCACTGGTTAAAGTGGAAGAATTATCCCATGATTTATTGTAAGCCTTACACAGCGGCAGCCAAATCTTGATATTTGTGAATAAATTTTGAAGAGAGACTCAAAGAACATTCTTGCAAAGTCTGGTTCAAATTGGCCTTATGGTTGCTTTTTAAAGAATTTTCTTATGATTTCTCTAAGTCTGATAAGCCCCTTTCTCCCTGCCACGGTCACATTTTTTGACAAATATAAAAATTTGTGAACAAATTTTAAATAGAACTCTAAAGGCACATTCCTGCAAAGTTTGGTTCAATTGGGCACACTGGTTGATTTTTTAAGAATTTTCTTATGATTTCTTTAAGTCTGATAAGCCCCTTCCTCCCTGCCACGGCCACATTTTTTGACAAATGTAAAAAATTGTGAATAAATTTTGAAAAGAGAGACTCAAAAAACATTCCTGCAAAGTCTGGTTCAAATTGGCCCTATGGTTGATTTTTAAAGAATTTTCTTATGATTTCTTTAAGTCTGATAAGCCCCTTTCTCCCCGCCACGGCCACATTTTTTGACAAATATAAAAATTTGTGAACAGATTTGGAAGAGAATGACTAAAGGCACATTCCTGCCAGGTTTGGCTCAAATTGGCCCAATGGTTGATTTTTAAAGAATTTTCTTATGATTTCTTTAAGTCTGATAAGCCCCTTTCTCCCTGCCACGGCCACATTTTTTGACAAATGTAAAAATTTGTGAACAAATTTTGAAAAGAATGACTCAAGGCACATTCCTGCCAGGTTTGGTTCAAATTGGCCCAATGGTTGATTTTTAAAGAATTTTCTTACGATTTCTTTAAGTCTGATAAGCCCCTTTCTCCCTGCCACGGCCACATTTTTTGACAAATGTAAAAATTTGTAAACAAATTTTGAAAAGAATGACTCAAGGCACATTCCTGCCAGGTTTGGTTCAAATTGGCCCCATGGTTGATTTTTAAAGAATTTTCTTATGATTTCTCTAAGTCTGATAAGCCCCGCCCTGCCACGCCCACATTTTTTGACGAATCAAAAATTGGCAACCAAGTTTTGAAAAGGGTCACCTAAGGAACATTCCTGCCAAGTTTGGTCAAAATTGGCACACTGGTATAAGAGGAGAAGATGTTTAAAAAAAAAGTTAACGGACGGACGCACGCACGCACGCACGGACGCACGACGGACACAACGCCATGACAATAGCCCGCTGGCCTTCGGCCAGTGGAGCTAAAAAACCATAAAATTGATAAGGAATACTTGCTGAAAATTAAACCGATCTGATATAATGGCACATGTTTACAAATTTTACATAATTATCACGGTGGGGATTGTGCATGATGGGATGGATAACGAATACGGACAAAATAATCTCGATTCTGATAAGATTTGTTGCAATAACTTCCTTATTTGTGCATCAATTTTCAAAAGGTTTGTTGCATGTACCCCGCCTTACCGAGCTCTTCCATCGGATGTATGACATATTTGATAACTCGTGGTGCTTTTTCCAAAATATTGTCCCAACCGACCAGAAAGCGAAATGGTAACGACTACGGCCAAATTAACCACGCTTCAGGTAAGCATTTGTGCAATAACTTTCTTATTTTAGCGTCAATCTTCATGCAGTTTGTTGCATGTACTCCGTCTTACTGAGCCCTTTTCTCAGATGTATTACTTATCGAGAAACTCCTTGTACTTTTCTCAAAAATCGATCCCAACCAACTAGAAAAATGACCTGGATTTTTTGTAGTTTTTCTGATCAGTTGGGATCATTTTTTGGACAAAGTACAAAGATTCTACAAACAAGTCATATATCTGAGGAAAGAGCTCAGTAATGCCGGGTACATACAACAAACCTCTTGACATTGACACAGAAACAAGAAAATTATTGCACAATTTCTTACCTGAAGCGAGGCAAATTTGTCCGTATTCGTTATCCATCCCATCATGCACAATCCCTACTGTGCATATGAAAACAACACAATATTGAAAGCCTAATAACTGTAATATGGGTCAAATCTTGCAGATGTTTGAACCAACACATGCACAATCTCATTGAGATTATTTCCATTGTTTAACCCTTTCCCAAACGGCAAATATTCAAAATTTCAATTTCAAAAGCTGCTGCAGACAACAAATAGACCTTGTTCAAGATAGAATTTGTGTACAATATAGCATGGAAAATATTGAGACAAAAGTAGACACTGCTGGTTATCAGCAGTTTCTTCTTTTGTTTCAATGTTTTCCCAAGCCTTATCTACTAGGGACGTCAAAACCAGGACTTGTTTGGGGAAGGGTTAAATAGGTAAAATTTGTAAACATGTACTATCCCAGCCACAAATTCAGTATCTTTAAAGTATATATAAAGTACAAATGAAGTCCTCTGTTGGAGTATAAGTGAGGTACAATAGAAGCACATACTTCTTCTGTACTTTAGCTTTTTATAAGAAATGTACATACTAAATATACAGCTAAAGTACTTTTGAAGCGCGTCTGAAATATGCTAATTATGCCTCAAATGTACTTCGAAGTACAACTGAAGTCCCATACTTCTTTTGAAGCGCGTCTGAAATATGCTAATTAGGCAGAAGTACAACTAAAGTACACACCCTGAAGTACATTTGAAGCATATCATAAAAGCTTCCCAGGAAGTACTACTGAAGTACATTCAAAGCATATTTTTCATCACTGCTTAAGGTGATGCTTCAAAGATGCTTTACCAGATGAAGTACATTTTAAGTATGTCTTCTCTTTAAATGGAAGTACATTTAAAGTATGATCCCTTAAAACAATGTCATGTACTTAAAGTGTACTTCATATCGCATACTTCTTTTGAAGCGCGTCTGAAATATGCTAATTAGACAGAAGTATCATTGAAGCTTTCACAGGAAGTACAACTAAAGTACACACCCTTAAGTACATTTGAAGCATATCATAAAAGCTTCCCAGGAAGTACTACTGAAGTACATTCAAAGCATATTTTTCATCAGTGTTCAAGGTGATGCTTCAAAGATGCTTCACCATACGAAGTTACAACAAATGATTGCAATAGGTGGGTGGGGAATTGTAAAAAAAATAGAACTTTTAAATTTGTTGAATTTAGTCAGAAGAACACTCACCAAAGTTGCTTTAGATCTCTACTTGGTCTTTCCTTTAAGTGAGTCCCTAATATCAGTGTGAAGTTGGAAATCCTTCTCATTATCATTTTCTTTCAAAAAATGTCAGACAAGTAAAATTCCCTCCAATTTTCTAAAGAGGAAGTGACCTCATATATAGACTGGAACTGGACTGATATTAGACTGGGAGTATTCTTAGGTACATTTAAAGTACTTGGTACTTCTAAAGAAGTCCCACCTACAATAAGATAAGTTTCTGAAGTACATTTAAAGTACTTGGTACTTCTTAAGAAGTCCCACCTACAATAATTTAAGTTTCTGAAGTACATTTTAAGTACTTGGTACTTCTGAAGAAGTTCCCATTGTAATAGAGCAGCTCACTTAAAGTCCCTGAGCTTAAACAGAAGTATGATTCAGAAGCCCAATTGAAGCCTCTGGGACTTCAGATGAAGTAGACCTTCATGACTTGAAGTACTTTATAAGTACATCAGAGGTACATTTGAAGCACAGAGACTTATCTGAAGTCTCTGCTTCTTTTGTGGCGGGGATAGTATCATCACTGGACTATTCCTTTCTTGAGACAGGCCTTCAGGAAAATTGGGAAGGGTGTTGAAATTGCCTTAACTTTGATCAAGGCCATCATGAAAATAGTCTGAAAGCAAACTTTTTTTGTTTTTGAAATCCTGGGGCCAGTTTCATCAAAATATTTAAGATGTATTTCGGATTTATCGATGTCTTACGACACGTTTAGAGGAAGAATCACGTATCGCCAATCAACCAAAAACCATGTAATGCGACTGTTGTTTTAACCGTTTTTTTTAAGTCGCTGGTAAGTCAAAAATATGTCTTAAATATTTTGATGAAACAGGCCCCTGTTCGTAAAATTTAATTTCATGATCCATTAAAAATCATGGGTGTAAGAAAGTGAGTATACTATTAAGGTTTACTAACTGAGAATGAAAACACCACTTTCTAGCCATACGAAATGCATCAAATTACACACACTTGTAAATAAACTTCACATAAGTTGATTCACCATGCCGGATTTCAAGATTATGCTTCAAGAAGAAAATAATTTACGAATATTACTTTACTCTATATTCATATGCAAGGGAGGTTATTTTGAACATTTTTGTCAAATATTTCCATAAGTAGGCATACATTCAAAATTCTAAACCATTCAAAATGCTTATGTTTGTATTTGGAATGGAAATGTAACGCAGTTTAGGAATTACTGGCACTTTTCAAGTTACGCCTCTGGCTCCGCATTTCATTCTCAGTTCGTAAATCTTAAAGGAAACAATGGTTGTGCAGTAACTTCAGGAAGCAGTGTTGCAACAGTGCAGTCATTTGTCATTGTCAGAAGTGCAATTTAATGGATTTCACATGCATTAACCCCTTCCCAAACAAGACCTGGTTTTGATGTCCCATACAGAAAAGGCTTCGGGAAAATATTGAAACAAAAGAAGAAACTGCTGATAACCAGCAGTTTCTCCTTTTGTCTCAATATTTTGGGTACCATATTTTACACAAATCCTATCTTTAATAACATCCATTTTGTCATTTGTGGCAGTTTTTGAAGTGGATAACCCTAAAATTTTGCCGTTCTGGAAAGGGTTAAGAAAATTTTAGAAATGCATGAAACCAACATTATAATGCTATTCATCGACTCATGTTTTCATGAAATGGTGAGTTCTGCAAATTAAACCAAGATTAGCTCAAATTAAAATCTCCCCGGAATTGTAAAACCCTTGAGAAGTACTAATTGATATTTAATTACTCATTTAATGATACTCAAGCCACATGGTACTGTCATGACCTTTTACTTCATTAAATTTTTCGAAACCTCTGGCAATCCAAAGCTGTTTGGTTGCATCTTTTTCTTTGAGAGACTGCTCTTGTTCTAATCTTCATTTCATAGGCTGGCCAGAATATCAATTGTGATTCCAATGTTTTTATAGGAAATAATGATTAAACGATTTTTGAAAAAGACGAAATAAATTTTGATCTAAAATCCCTGTCCATTGATAGAAAAGGCATATGTTTTTGTCATTTGGATGTCCTCAAGAAACTTAACAAGACCAAATTTGTTGTGTTTATCTAACAATTTATTTTAAAATCTTGTTTTTATCCAGGAAAATGTCTTATGAGAAATAACAACTTTGATGTTAAAGAGAAATTACAAAATTGCACACATCATTCCTAGGTATAGCTCCTATTTTACAAGGCTGAGTTTTATGTAGTACAGATGTTGTAAGACAGATAACAATGTTGATAGTAATCAAGATGGAACCAACAAAACCCATCTACGTCCTGGTTCCAGACTCTGATTTTATAATGGTGGCAAACATTTGTTTGGTTTTGTCTCGTCTCACTTGAATGTCAAGCAAGCTTGTAGCAAGCAGGATGACTGTAATAGTAAGGCCACAAAGTGACAGCCCCTGCAAAAAGTTGATTTAACCCTTTCCCAAACAACAAGATTTTAGGGTGGTCCAAATTCAAAGCTCCCACAGACAACAAAGTGTTTGTGGATAAGCACAGGATTTGTGGGTATTTTATCACAGAAAATATTGAGACAAAAGGAGAAACTGCTGGTTATCAGCAGTTTCTTCTTTTGTTTCAATGTTTTCCCAAGCATTTTCTATTAGGGACGTCAAAACCAGGTCTTGTTTGGGAAAGGGTTAAGTTCAAGAAATGTTTAGAAATTTCTAGAATGTTAAATGGCACTTTTTGAACTGTGCCACTTCTAGAAAAGTTCTAGAAGTGCCATTTAACGTGTCCACGCACAAAGATTTTTTCAATGGGGGAGGGGGGATGGGGTCCAAACCCAAATAATTGCTTTAAATTTGTTAATATGTAACGTTATATTGTAAAAATTCGATTTTTGGCCAATGCCAGGGGGTCCAGAGTCCACCCCTCCACCACCACCAGCCCCCATCTAGATCCGCCCTTGGCATTTTAATCTATACTAGACTACTAGCCTGCCATCATTTCTAAGCATGATATCTTCCAGAAATTATTTTCTAAAAGGAAATATAGACAAAAAACAGTTCATCTGTTGCTATCAACACTTTGGATTTTAAGCAAAATCTTGTAGAGCATTATCAAAACTTGATGTCTTACAATTAGGTTAGGCTTCAAAAAGATTTGAAACAACACAGGGAAAGAAGATCTTAATCTAATAGCATGATAAGAGGTATTAGAAGAATCACTTAAAAGAATTGGGTCAAGAAAAAAAGAGCCAATGGGTGATTTCAAAAAAAAGAGGATAAAGTGTGACATTGGGTGTCAAAAATTAAAATTATTATTTGCTGATGTTTTCTCTAGAAATGTTTTGCTAATATGTCAAAATTTCAGAAAATATACATGGGAAGGTGAAGGACAAAGACTATTTCCTTTTTAATTTTGAATTTGTTCAAATCCATTGACTCATTTTTTAAGGATATCTGATTTTTTCTAGACATCTTAAAGCTTAGAAAAGTTATATAATTGAAAGATTATTTGTCTTTTAAGTTTAAAGCATACGTAAAGCTACAATCCGATACAAAAATTTGCTACTTCTGTGAGATGTATCAAATTTTATGACAATTTGAAGTAGAATTTTGCTCTGGTTTTTCATTTATCACTAATAAAAGTTTCTGTAAAAGATGCAATATGTTAGGACAACAGCTGTAGTTCTATCTGATGTGACCATGAACACATAGCTATAGATTAGCCAAAAGCCGTTTTTCTACAAGTAGCCACAAGTAGTTTACATGGCATTAAAGAAACTGGAAAGTCCGTTTCACTGGGGACATAAATATGAAAAAAATTGCCTTAAGCCTTCTTATTTTATAGAAGCTGATATAATGTACATAAATTTTGCATGTATCATTGAAAAGGCCTTGTAGATTAATAAATTCTGGTATATTTCCATGGTCTGAAACAACCAACTGGCACATATTTCTAAGCTACACCTACATTTTAAAAGTAACGATACTGAAATAAATGGTAGAAGAATTCAATTTGATTCTTGTTTAGTTTTAATGTAAAGAATAGTGTCCAAAGACTCAATTAAAGGTGCATACAAATTGAAAAAGAAAAAGATTCTGAAAAAATGTCACCAGATAGAAATGCAGCTGAAACCGTTTCACTGGGGACATAAATTTGTTAGGCTCAGGATAAATAAGACTAGTTTGTTATTGTTCATAGTTCATTTTTTCTATAATTTCAAACATGGCAATTGCTTTCTAGATTTAATGTCAATATATAAGTGCAACTTTGCTGTCAGAAATTTAGAAAATGATGTCTTTGATATTTTACCTTCACCATAGGGATATCAAGAAAAATTTCTTGTGAAATATTAGAAAATAACCTATCTTTACAACAAGTAATCAGAAGTAACCAGGCAACATCCTAAACTTAAGATATTTTAACATTTAGACTGATATAGTACCATGCAGCAAAATTGTGTTTCACTGGGGACATTTGTTTTCGGATGACAGATACCAAATGCACATCCTCCTCTCATTTATTCTATTGCTGGTGATCTTTTTGGCACAAACTCTCTTGGAAAATATATGAGACTGCACATTTGAAAAAGATGGGGAAAAATTATCAGCTCCCAAACGCAAAATGTTTCACTGGGGACAATTTGGGGTACCTACAGATATAGCTTTACCAGATCAAAGTGTAAAGACATGCAACAATAGTTTTATGCTTATTTTAATCTTATAATATCAAAATCATCAAATTAATTTAATTAACAGGTTGTAATTCTACAGAAATCAATTAAGACCTAAATAAATTGAGAATCAAGTAAATTTTGACTAAATTTTCGTCAGCATGTTGTTTGTTATAAACCCAGAATGTATAGTCTAAATAAGGTAATATGCATCTGAAACCTTTAAGAAGATAAAGATTATAAGTCAAAGTTTCGTTTAAATACTAAGATTCCATCACCAAATACCTACAGTTTATGTAATAACAGTCCTAATAATGATGTTATCAGAGAATGTCACACAAAAATCGTTTCACTAGGGACAATTTTAGCATCATCTTTGGTCATAAAATTTTTATTTATCAAGATATGTTCATGAAATTTTGTAGACATCTTAACACTAAGGCAACACTTATTTAAGGACAAAAAGTTCACCAAAAGTTTTTAAAATATTTTCTGTAGCTCACTTTGAAAAAAAAATCCTCTTTATTTTTGAAATCACCCCAATGCAGGTTCTATCAGTTTATCTTAAACCTTTTCCATAACAAGAACTGCTTTAGACATCCCTAGTAGAATTGACTTGGGAAAATAATGAGGCAAAAGGAGACAATGCTGATTACTTATTTAGCAACTATTCTCTTTGTACTATTTCAATGTCATTTACATGCATTTTGTTGCAACCAACTGCTTTCAAAAAGGTGCAGTTGAAAAATTCGCAGTTTGGGAAAGCGTTAATTTACACCTGCACTTAAATCAGATAGAGTCCGCTGATAAGCCCCAAAGTGGCTGAATAATAAACTGTCAGTGATACATCTAGTAGGTTCAAACATTCACGGACACTGCACAGGTCTTAGCCAGAAGTACAAATTCATACTGTTTGGGAAGGGCTAATTTACACTTGCGCTTAAATCAGATAGAGTCCGCTGATAAGCCACAAAGTGGCTGAATAATAAAGTGTCAGTGATACATCTACCAGGTTCAAACATTCACGGACACTACATAGATACAGAGATAAACCTATAGCCACTTGTTTTCACTTCTGGGTTAATGAGGGTTTTGTTGCCTTCATTATCTTTTGCTTGTTGAATGGGCATCTTATCAGATTTTAGTATGGTTTTAGCTTCTGTTAATCTTATCTTAGTAAAATATCAAGCCTCTTTTGCCAGTATCTCAATAATAACATGGTAGCTGGAGCACCAAACCATGGATTCCTGTTGTTTTCCTTACTAAGTAATACCATAACATCCTTCCGGAGCTTCCAGCTGCTCTCCAACATGCGCGGATCCAGAGGGGGGTTCAGGGGGTTCTGACACCCCCCCCTGGAATTTGGCGAAAAAACAGGTTATCAAAAAGATTACTGGTTTTGTCCCAAATAAGCCGCATTTGTCCGTGTGTGCCACGACAAACCATCGATATATTTAGTCCTTCGTGGTATGACATGGCTTACAAAAGCAATTTGGAACATGTTCTTTATTCAAAAGTGCACAAATTAATGTACCGGGTACATTTCATTTGGTAGAAAATTCATCATGACAGCGTGGGTTTTCAGGTTCAGATTTGCATAACCGGATTTCCTAGAAAATGCAGGCCATCAAAAAATCATTGTAATTTTTGTAACTCATCATTATTGCAGATTTTTTGCTGAAATCTTTGCCAAGCTAACTGTCTATCTGTTGCGAGCAGGAATGTTTCCAGCTTATAAATGATGGGTTATTTTTTTGGTGATACAGGTAATAGCAATTAAAAATCCAGGGTGATAAATAGGCCATCAATCCATACCTTCATATGTATTGCAGCAGCTGCCTATCTTGAATAAAGTTGATCAATCGTAATATTTTTCTGTTGGTGCCCTCAAAGAAGTTTCAGGGGTTGCTTGCAAAGCCTTTAACCAATTACCACACATTAATGGTTTTTGACTCCCCTTAAGATAAAAGCTTTGGAAAACATTGTGGAAAATGAAGAAATTGCTTCATTATCGAGACAAAGTTTTCTCCCAAGACAGACCAAAACAAGACTGCCATGGTCACAATATATGCCGCCCCAGACTATGTTTTAAGGGGGCATAACTCAGGCAAAAATCAATGAACCATAAAGTCCTTCCTTCATACACATCTACCAATTGCGGTGATAACATTGACCAATTTCAAAAAGATCCAGCCAGAAACTTAAGAGGAGTTGCACTCACAAGACAAGAGGGCCATTGGCCCTGAAGCGCTCATCTGATATAATAACTTTTTGTATACCAATTTTCAGGTTGATTGGACAAAAAATGTGACCTCTAGGTTCAACTAAGATTTGACCTCGTGACCTCGAATTGATCAAGACAATCATTCTCATCAATTTTCAGGTTGATTGGCCAAAAAATGTGGCCTCGAGAGTGCACACAAGGTTTTTCAAAGATTTTACCTCATGACCTAGTTTATGACCCTAGATGACCCAATTTCGTTCTTGTCCAAGAATTGATCAAGACAATCATTCTGACCAATTTTCAGATTGATTGGGCAAGAAATGTGGCCTCTAGAGTGCACACAAGGTTTTCCTAAGATTTGACCCCGTGACCTAGTTTTTGACCCAAGATAACCTAATTTCGAACTTGTCTGAGATTTCATCAAGACAATCATTCTGATCAGTTTTCACTTTGATTGGGCAAAAAATGTGGCCTCTAGAGTGCACACAAGGTTTTACAAAGATTTGACCTCATTACCTAGTTTATGACCCCAGAAAACCCAATTTCGAACTTGTCCGAGAATTGATCAAGACAATCATTCCAATCAATTTTCAGGTTGATTGGGCAAAATGTGGCCTCTAGAGTCCACACAAGGTCTTTCTAAGATTTGACCCCGTGACCTAGTTTTTGACCCCAGATGACCCAATTTCAAACTTGTCTGAGATTTCATCAAGACAATGATTCTGAGCAAATTTCAGGTTGATTGGGCGAAAAATGTGGCCTCTAGAGTGCACACAATGTTTTCTAAGATTTGACCTCATGACCTAGTTTTTGACCTCAGATGACCCAATTTCGAACTTGTCCGAGATTGCATCAAGACAATCATTCTGAGCAAATTTCAGCTTGATTGGGAAAAAAATGTGGCCTCTAGAGTGCACACAAGCCAAAGGTTGACGCACGACGGACACAGCGGTATCACAATACCTCACCATGAGCACTATCGTGCTCAGGTGAGCTAAAACGTGGACGGACGTAGGGGCTCACTGACAGACAGAGAAAATGACGCCAATATACGAACTCCGGTGGCGTATAAAAATGTACAATTTCACTCAATATAAATTGTCATCTGCAACAACTTTGAATTTGTAACAGTCTAAAATTTTGCAATTTGGAAAAAAGTTAAAAATGACAGAAAAACATAACATCTTACCTGTATTCCACCTGCCCAGCACAGCCAAAACAGGACCCATTTAGGATTTCTAAATCTCTGAAATATCCCTGCCGTAAAAGGCCCCCAACCACACGTTTCCTCCTCATCCCCCTCTTTCTTATACTCCTGTGCCGTCGCAGAATCCACGTAAGTTTGTGCGACGATCCCCATCCCCGTGCCCCCGTTTTTGGTAGGCTCGTTCGTGATGGTCCTGCCGTCCTGAGACATGGCTGTATAGTCACTGGTCAATGGGGCTTTACGGATAGGCATGACTGTGGCTTGATTGGATGAAAATTGTTCTCACTCAACCCTGAAAGTACAGTAACAAAGCCTCGGATTAGATGACGAAACGAAATTTAAAATTTCAAAAATAACTAAACTTTTTCATCAAACACTATATTGTTGGTGCTCATTTGAATCGTCTCATCGAGACGATTCAAATGAGCACCAACAACATAGGGTTTTGAAATAAATTAACAAATTTTAGACTTGATAATCGTCCCATGTCCGAAGCTTGGGATTGTTATACCATAAGATTTAACCTTAATTGGCCATTTCAGTACAAAAGAAATTCAACACTTCTTTTTGACCAGACTGGACTGAAATATTCGGTCAAATTCCTTATTAGGCTACAAAATGAAAATCGGATTAAATGGGCAATAACATTTTAAATCTGTTTTGTGTAACAATTTTTCACATCATTATCTTTTTTTTTATCCCAGCTTCCCTTAACCCTTTTCCCAAAAGACAAAATTTTATACAGTTCCAATCAAGAGTTGTTGCAGACGGCAATTTCAAGAAAGTGAAATTCTAAAATTCTTTGTATTTTAGGTTAGAGTTCTTTATGGATATGAATGAAGAAATTACTTCATTTTCCACAAACTTTTCCAAAGTCTTAATTTTCTTATAATGGATCAATAAGCCTCACAAAATTTTAGGGATGTCCAATTTGAATGCTGTTGCAGATGACAGAATTGATGTTACTAAAGGTAAATTTATTAATGATATAGCACAGAAAACATTGGGGCAAAAGGAGAAAATGCTGATTATCAGCATTTTCTTCTTTTGCCTCAATGTTTTCCTTGGTCTTTTCTATCAGGGACGTCAAAACCAGGTCTTGTTTGGAAATAGGTTAAAATGTTTTACTCTTTTCCAATCAATGCCTAGTTTTGATATCTCCAATAGATGACTTTTGAATGCAATGAGGGAAAGAAAGAAAATGCTGATGATGAATGTTTTCTTCTTTTTCCACTTCTCTTGTAAGACTCCAAAGCGTCAATATGTGGTAATCGGTTGATTAAAATTTGACTATACAGTGCAAGCTTTAACCCTTTCCCAAACAAGACCTGGTTTTGACGTTCCTAGAAGAAATGGATCGGGAAAACATTGAAACAAAAGAAGAAACTGCTGATAACCAGCAGTTTCTCCTTTTGTCTCAATATTTTCTTTATCATATTTTACACAAATTCTATCTTTGATAACATCCATTTTGTCGTCTAAAGAAGCTTTCAAATTGGACTATCCTAAGATTTTGTAGTTTGGAAAAGGGTTAAGCAGCATTCCCATTGCCAACCAAATCAACTCGATCAACTTGATTGCCTAAATTCCCCAATCAAACCCGATCAATTGTATTTACATGACTTCTCCTTTATTTCTTGTCAATTAATTCCTGATTATTTTTGCCGACCACCCTCGATCGTCCCGATCACTCTTGTCGACCAAGCTCGATTTGTACTCGATCGCTTGATTGAGCTTGATCGAGTTGATTTTGTCGGCAATGGGAACACGGCTTTACCTTGATAAATTACCCTAGTTTTACCCAATTTTCCCATTATTTGATAATAATCCATGTTTATATTAGCAATCTAGAAGGAATAAATAATCTTAATTCTGTTTACTTGTTCTTTCTTTCATTGTAATTGCCTCAAGAGATAAAAACAAACAGTTTAATTGTATATCTCTATTGCATTTACAAAGCATGATCCTTTGATGGTGAAACAATGATAGCCCTTTCTCAGAAAAAGTTAAGACTTCTCTAATGTAAGATCTATAGACAGAAAGACCTATTTCAAATCTTCTAGAAATATGATCCCCTGTGTCAGGAAAAAAACTAGAACTGTCGCAAAGCGAACAAATACCCCCCACTAGCGATTGTGACCTTGACCTTTGACATTGGTGACCCAAAAACAATAGGGCACCTCCTTGGAACATGGGCAACAACTGTGTAAAGTTTCATGATCCTAGGTCGACCGATTCTTGAGTTAGAGCACAGAAACAGATTTTAAACAAAGTCCGATTGTGACTTTGACCTTGGTGACCCAAAAACAATAGGGCACCTCCTTGGGTCATGGGCAACAACCGTGTAAAGTTTCATGATCCTAGGTCGACAGATTCTTGACTTAGAGCACGGAAATGGATTTTAAACAAAGTCCGATTGTGACCTTGACCTTTGACCTTGGTGACCCAAAAACAGTAGGGCACCTCCTTGGGTCATGGGCAACAACCGTGTAAAGTTTCATGATCCTAGGTCGACAGATTCTTGACTTAGAGCACGGAAACGGATTTTAAACAAAGTCCGATTGTGACCTTGACCTTTGACCTTGGTGACCCAAAAACAATAGGACACCTCCTTGGGTCATGGGCAACAACTATGTAAAGTTTCATGATCCTAGGTCAACCGCTTCTTGACTTAGAGTATGGAAACGGATTTTAATTAAAGTCTGATTGTGACCTTGACCTTTGAACTTGGTAACCCAAAACTTCCTTGGGTCATGGGCAACAACTGTGTAAAGTTTCATGATCCTAGGTCAACCGGTTCTTGACTTAGAGCACGGAAACTGATTCTAAACAAAGTCCAATTGTGACCTTGACCTTTGACCTTAGTGACCCAAAAATAATAGGGCACCTCCTTGGGTCAAGGGCAACAACTGTGTAAAGTTTCATGATCCTAGGTCAAAGGGTTGTTGAGTTAGAGCATGGAAACAAAAAAGTCTATGGATGGACGGATGGACCTGTAGACAGACATGGTGGAACCAATATACCCCCCTCTACTTGGTGGGGGGGGGGGGGGTATAATCATGGATCTTGCCCTGTAAAAATCCTATTCACTGACATGATTAATTGAAATGTCTGATAGAAAAGTCTTTAGGGAACATTGAGACAAAAGAGTTAAATACTGATAACCAGCATTTTCTCCTTTTGCCTCACTATTATTTTCTCTCTTATATTGTACATAAATCATACCTATTTCAACATCCATTTTGTCCTCTGCAGTGGCTTTCAAATCGAAACAGTCCAAAGTTTTGCAGTTTCGAAATAAGTTAAAAATACCACAGCAAATTATTTAAGAAATATCAGTTCAGTGATTGTGTAACAACTTGCATTTACAATATCTTGGGCTCAAACTTTTTATCTAACATTCAAAATATTATCAATTTTCTTGATTTGTCTTTAACCCTTTGCTAAACAAGACCCGAGTTTGAAGTCCCTTATAGTATAAGCTTGGGAAAAAATTAGAGCAAAAGAAGTAAATGCTGATAATCATCATTGTCTCTTTTTGCCTCAATATTTTCTGTGCTTTATATTCCGAAAATCCATTTTTTCATCAGCATCCATTCAGACATCTGCAACTCTTTTCAAATTGGACTTGCCTATAATTTCACAAATTGCTAATGAACAGCTTTTTGTCTTCTTTCCTATAAGTTTCCTATACTACTACAATAGATACATTTTTAGCTTTGGATTTTGTTGCCTGTACATACTGTTAGGTAAAGCCCTTTTTCATGTGGGTTTTTTTTCCCAGAAAATTGTACATATTTTGGTATTTGTGACAAGCAATTTCTTCATTTTTCACAATGTTTTCAAATGCCTTTGTCTTGTGAGGCATCAAAAAGTGTCTGTGTGTGGGAAAGGTTTAATACAAAGCCTTCTTTGATAGCAAGGTTCCCACGCTGGTGACCTTAACAAGGTCAAACTACTAACTATGTATCAAAGCTTTGTTATAAGAGGGAATTTGCTGGTCAGGTCAGGTCAAACCCATGGGTGGCCAGATAATTTTAATCACCTATCAAACAAAAATAATCTTTCAGAAATGCTTGTACCCTGATAATGCTCATTACCAATCTGTGTAGTGTCTGAAACCTATTGAAGGAAAAGACAAAGCTGGCATTCAGTATGCTATCATCCCTTTCCTACTTTGGTCATAACCTTCTATCTCCATACTGGTTTTGTCATTTATTCTATTGTGTTGGGAAATAAATGTTGAACAGACTCCAATGTAATAAAGAATTGCAGCTATAGCGCAGTTGGCAGCAGATCTGACTCTCATTCGTGAGGTCCCTTGTTCAATCTCTAGCCACGGCAAACCCCCTTCTGACATAATTGTCTCCAACCACTGGGGTTTGATAACCATTAACCTATGTAGGCATGCAGCTGGAGGCTCAGTAAGGATGTTGTGGTAGTACTGATATGAGAAACAACAGGAATACATGGATAGGAGCTTAAGCCACAATGTAATATTTTACACATTGGAATCAATAATCATGCCAAAACAGCATCTATGTCTCACAAGTATATTTTGGAATCTCTGGTATTTTGGAATTTTCTACAGAGTAAACATTTCTCATTATTATCAACTATTTCCTGAATGAATGCCGTTGAAGTTGCCAACAAGGAAGTTTTTAAGGTATAACTTGCCAACTAGTTGGCATGAAAATCATGTGAATGAATCAAAGAATCTTGGATAGCACTATTATTTTAACCCATTCCCAAACATTTAGCTCTCATGACATCAATGAAAGATGTACAAACATTGGAACAAAAGAAGAAAGTGCTGATTACCAATATTTTTTTCGTTTTCTTTCAGTATTTTCTATGTCATAAACTGCAGAATTTCTGTATCTGGTAACATTTATTTTTGTAATCTGCAACATCTTTGTAAAGGCTGCGGCCATGACACAGTTGGTAGCGCATTTGCCTCTCATTCGAGGGGTCCGAGGTTCGATACTTGGCCACGGCAAATACCCTTTCTGACAAAAATGTAACCCATAAATGGTTTGATATTGTGAACCTAAGTTGGGGGGCAGCTGGAGGCTCGGTTAGCGTGTTGTGGTAGTACCGGTATGAGAAACGCTAGGAATCCATAGCTAGGTGCTCCAGCCGTCGCGATATAACCTTAAAAGTTGAAAACGGTGCAAAATCCCAATAAAACCCAAACCAAACATCTTTGTAAATGAACCAGTCCAAACTTTTGTCATTTGTGAAAGGGTTACAGAAAGATTTCCATCTATAGCAATTTTCATTATTTACCATATATGGAGAAGCATAACCCATACATTACTTTATAAAGGCATACCATAAGTTATCTTTCTTAGTAGTCATAGACGATTGAGCTGCAGTAACTGTCCGATAAGTTATTTAATTCCATTTTCAAACGGTGAAAATTTAGACTGCTTCAATTTAACCCTTTCCCAAACGACAAAATTTTAAGGTGATCCACTTCAAAAACTGTAAAAAATGACAAAATGGATGTTATTAAGGATAGGATTTGTGTAAAATATGGCACAGAAAATATTGAGACAAAAGGAGAAACTGCTGGTTATCAGCAGTTTCTTCTTTTGTTTCAATGTTTTCCCAAGCCTATTCACTTAGGGACGTCAAAACCCGGTCTTGTTTTGGAAGGGGTTAATTCCGTTCTCAAACAAGACTGTGATTTCTCTTCCCTAAAGCAGAGAAGGTCTGAAAACAGAAGGACAAGAAGAAAATGCTGATCATCAGCATTTTCTTCTTTTCCTTCAATATTTTCTGATCTGTGTACACAAATTCCATATTAATTCACACCAAAAGTTGTCGCCTGCGGAGAAGCCTTTAAATTAAGAAATTTGCTGTTACCACCATTCTCAAGCATTTAATCCTTGTGTAGATGCACATTATTTAGAGACTAATGCTTTGGAAAATATTGAGAGAAAAAGAAGAGAATGCTTGTTACCTGTGGAGCTAAAAATCCGACTAAAGTACAAAAATGATAAATTCTTGACAAAATATTGAAAATTTGCACTTAAATATGATGGGTGGAGACTCAAAATTTGCAAGTCAAATCAAGTAAAATTAAAGTCATTTTTTTTCACAAAGTCAAAAAGATATAACAATTAGCATAAACTCTAAAAAGCTTTTAATCTTTTTCCATAATGTTACACAATTTGGACTTGTTCAAATTCAAAGATGTTGAAGACACCAAAATTAATCTTAATATGAGAACAGAAATTTCTCTTTGATAGGGAGGAAAATAATGTGGAAAGTGGAGAAAATGCTGCTAATCAGCATTTTCTTCCTTTTCTTCCATATTTTCTAAATCTTCCAGACTTTAAACATCATTGTTACACCAACTATAACCCTTTCCTATACGGCGGAATTTACGGTTGTACTATTTGAAACAGATGGCAAAAAGGATGTTGATAAAGAAGAGAATGTGTGTACAATATTGCAGAGAAAATATTGATGCAAAAAGAGAAAATGCTGGTCATCAGCATTTTCTCTTTTGCCTCAATGTTTTCCAAAGCCTTTTCTAGTAGAACCATCATAATAAGGTCTTGCTTGGGAAAGGGTTAAAATAGATATAGGGATGCTGTTCAGGCAATAAATCGCACAGCAAAACTACTATGTCATCTAATTGGGATCATTTAACTTTCCCAAACAAGACCTGGTTTTGACGTCCCTATTAGAAAAGGCTGGGGAAAACATTGAAACAAAAGAAGAAACTGCTGATAACCAGCAGTTTCTCCTTTTGTCTCAATATTTTCTATGCCATAATTTGCATAAATTCTACCTTAAATAACTTCCATTTTGTCAATTGTGGAAGTTTTTGAAGTGGATCACCCTAAAATTTTGCCGTTTGGGAAAGGGTTAAACACCAATATACTTTAAAATGACATAAAATGTTTAACTGTGACGGCAAAAATAGATAGAAAACATACAAGACTTGTCAAATGAAAAGGGTCATTCTGGAAATAGTAAGACCAAGATTTTGAAAGAGATCAATGCTTAGTAGATCTAGAACTGGGTGTTACATATTCAGTGCAAAAGATTGTAGCAAAGTTAACTAGAACTGCAGTCACCAAGTGAACAAATATTCCCACTACTTAACAAGAGCTGTCTGAAGACAGCGCGCTCGACTTTCTAAGTTGCTTAGTATAAAGGGGGCATAACTCCAAATATAGTGGAGCCAGGATCATGGGCCCTGATAGTAAGGTAGAGGGTTTGATGGTGAATAAGTATTCCAAGTTTAGGTTGAATCCCTTCAATAGTATGGAAGTTATTGATGATTGAAAAAACTTTAACCTTAGTTGCAACACCGACGCCAACGCCGACGTCCGGGTGACAGTATAAGCTCTCATTTCCTTCGAAAAGTCCAGCTAAAAAGTACTTTATATGTTAAAATAATGTGTTTCTTCAGTTAGAACACTGAACCAGTTAAACAAATTTCATTTCTGACCTTCACCTTTAACTGACCTATGCAACCCAAAAACGAAAGGGCAACCCCTTGGGTCAAGGGCAGCAATTTTGTAAAGTTGCAATTTGGTCCTAGGTCAAGGGGATCTTGAGATGGAGAACATGAACAATAAAGGCTGCAGACAGATAGATAGACATAATTTATTATTATATGCAGACATTCAATTTTGTGTTATTGAATGGCTTTATTCTTACTATGTATATTCTGTTTTTATTCGGGAGACAGGGCGGAGCCTATAAACGGTTCATTACATTTAAGCGTGAGGAGAAACAGCTTTCTCGATTTGCGGTAAATCGTCGGTATTATTGCAAAACACTATGGCTGCAGTGTTAATCAAGCTATAGTAACGAGGTTTTATAACAACACATTTTGCAATTGCACATTCTTTCAATTTCGAAATGTGTTCATGCTCGTACCGCACATTTTTCTCTTATATCAACCAATGTATCAAGAAGTAAACTCGTCCAATAACCTCTTTGCTTAGCCACACCCTGAAAGATGAATAAAAACGGAATATAGCCTATAGGGCAAGCAATAAATATCATTGGCCTATTGACATTGAAAGGGCCTGATTATGTTGTTCAGTGCTAGGTATTCAAACAATTCTATTTTTTATGGCTCTAAATGTCAAGTTGATCCTGATTTTACTGCTTTTAGAAGTGATCTTGAATAGGATATGTGGATAATATGGCCTCTAGAGGGGTCCATGCTAAAGGTTGTAGAACATAAGAACAGATAAATTCAATAGTGCTTCACAGCAAAATTATTTTTGGATGCGATGCGGACTGTGACTGAACTGAAATATATCGCCGGTGGGGAGTCAAAACCTGGTAACTCCAGCTTATTCAAGCTGTAGTTACGAGGTTTTGACTCCCCACCAACGATATATGACCAGATCTTCAAGACTTTAGTGATATAGCAATAAATATCGTGAGCCAATTGACATTAATAGGGTCTGATTTAGTTGTGTAGTGATAAGTATTCAAACAATTATAATTTTTATGGCTCTAAATGTCAAGTTGATCCAAATTTTACTGTTTTTGGAAGTGATCTTGAATATTGACCCTTTCACAACAAGACCTGTCCTAGTCAGGAAATGCTTTGGAGCTTTCAAATTGCAGATTTGAACAGTCTAAATCTTTGATGTTTGAAAATATTAAGTGGTTCAGTCGTAGGTATTCAAAGAATTCTCTTGTTAATAACTCTAAATGTCAATCTGATCCTGATTTTACTGCTTTTAGAAGTGATCTTGAATAATATATGTGGATGAAATGGCATTTAACCCTTTCCCAAACAACAAAGTTTTAGGGTGATCCACTTCAAAAACTGACACAAATGACCAAATGGATGTTGTTAAAGGTAGGAATTGTGTTAAATATGGCACAGAAAATATTGAGACAAAAGGAGAAACTGCTGGTAATCAGCAGTTTCTTCTTTTGCCTCAATGTTTTCCCAAACCATTTTTATTAAGGATGTCAAAACCAGGTCTTGTTTGGGAAAGGGTTAATAGGGTCTGATTTAGTTGTGTAGTGATAAGTATTCAAACAATTCTGTTTTTTATGACTCTAAATGTCAAGTTGATCCTAATTTTACTGCTTTTGGAAGTGATCTTGAATATTGACCCTTTCAAAAACAAGACCTGTCCTAGTCAGGAAATGCTTTGGAGCTTTCAAATTGCAAATTAGAACAGTCTGAATCTTTGATGTTTGAAAATATTAAGTGGTTCAGTGGTAGGTATGCAAATAATCCTGTTTTTAATAACTCTAAATGTCAAACTGATCCTGATTTTACTGCTTTTAGAAGTGATCTTGAACATTATAATATGTTGATAATATGGCCTTTAACCCTTTCCCAAACAGTAAAATTTTAGTGTGATCCAATTCAAAAACTGCCATAAATGACAAAATGGAAGTTATCAACGATACAATTCGTGTAAAACATGGCATAGAAAATATTGAGGCAAAAGGAGAAACTGCTGGTTATCAGCAGTTTCTTCTTTTGATTCAATGTTTTCCCAAGCCTTTTCTATTAGAGAGTCAAAACTAGAACTGTCACTTGATGTGACTTGATACCCCCGCACAAGCTTTCACAACAAAAAGGGCAAAAAGGGTAACAAGTTTAAAGTTGCTAGCACTTATTGTTTAGAAGATATGGTCCGGACAAAGTTGTAAAGGTACAAACAACAAAGGGCAATAACTCAAAAAGTGAGTATGGCAGAGTAATGGTTTTTGAACATGAGACTTTCCCACAATGAGATCTATAAGTGTATCAAGTTTGAAGTTGATGGCACTTATGGTTTAGAAGATATGTTCTGGACAAAAATAAAAGGGGTAAAACAACAAAGGGCAATAACTCAAAAAGTGGGCGTGACAGAGTAATAGTTCTTGTACATGACACTTGTCCATAATGAGATCTATAAGTGTACCAAGTTTGAAGTTGCTAACACATATGAATTAGAAGATATGTTCCGGACAAAAATGCCAGAGTACAAACAACTAAGGGCAACAACTCAAAAATTGGGCGTGGCTGAGTAACAATTATTTTACATGACACTTCCCCAAAATGAGATATATAAGTGTACCAAGTTTGAAGTTGCTAGCAGTTACGGTTTAGAAGATATGGTCCGGAGAAAAATGTGAGGGTACAAACAACAGCAATAACTCAAAAAGTGGGCGTGGCAGAGTAATGGTTATTGTACACGACAAATCCCCACAATGAGATGTATAAGTGTATCACGTTTGAGAGATATATAAGTGTACCAAGTTTGAAATTGCTAGCAGTTATGGTTTAGAAGATATGGTCCGGACAAAAATGTGAGGGTACAAACAACAAAGGGCAATAACTCAAAAAGTGGGTGTGGCAGAGTAATGGTTATTGTACACAACAAATCCCCGCAATGAGATGTATAAGTGTATCAAGTTTGAAGTTGCTATCACTTATGGTTTAGAAGATATATTCCGGACAAAAATGTAAGGGTACAAACAACAAAGGGCAATAACTCAAAAAGTGGGCGTGGCAGAGTAATGGTTATTGTACATGACAGTTCTTCACAATGAGATGTATAAGTGTACCAAGTTTAAAGTTGCTAGCACTAATGGTTTAGAAGATATGTCCTGGACAAAAATGCAAAGGTACAAACAACAAAGGGCAATAACCCAAAAAGTGGGCGTGGCAGAGTAACAATTCTTGTACATGACACTTCCTCACAATGAGATCTATAAGTGTACCAAGTTTGAAGTTGGTAGCATATATGGTTTAGAAGATATACTCTAGAGAAATATTTTGTCCACAGACAGACAGACATACATACATACATACAGACAGACATACATACATACATACAGACAGACAGACAGGTTGATTCCAGTATACCCCCTAAAACATTCGTTTTGCGGGGGTATAACCAGGTCTTGTTTGGGAAAGGGTTAATGCAGTATATAGAATATTATTATAAATATCATAATAATGTTGATTTGGCAAAGCCTTAACCCCCTTTTTCACGTGTTTTGACACCTCATACATCAAATCCTATACCATCACCATCGAGCTGATGATTATAGATCATCATTTTCTTCTTTTTTCTCAATGTTTTCTACCAGATCTCTATTATAAAACATAAATATCATAATAATGTTGATTTGGCAAAGCCTTAGCCCCCTTTTTCACGTGTTTTGACACCTCATACATCAAATCGTATACCATCACCATCGACTTGATGATTATAGATCAGTGGTGTCAGATTTAAAATGGTACAGATGTAAAAATGTCATTAAAGTTTCATGATCATTTAATTTTTATTTCCTCAATGAATCGTCCCCACCATGTTCTAATAAATGGCCTACCATTACACCTGTAAAGATTCATTCATACATTTTCTTTGCTATTTTTGAATTTTTGATTTATTTCGTTTTACGAAAAACTGCTTTTGACAAGGGTGTAGCCGTCATTAGCACCCATTATTCATTTTTCATAACATCCTAATACTTCTTTTGCTGACTTGATATTTTTCCAAAGGATGTTGCATGGTTTTCATCTCCCTATATGCTATTCTTAACCCTTTCCCAAACAAGACCTGCTTTTGACCTCCCTATTAGAAAAGGCTTGAGAAAACATTGAAACAAAAGAAGAAACTGCTGATAACCAGCAGTTTCTTCTTTTGTCTCAATATTTTTCTATGCCATATTTCACACAAATTCTATCTTTAGTAACTTCCCTTTTGTCATTTGTTGCAGTTTTAGAAGAGGATCACCCTAAAGTTTTGCCGTTTGGGAAAGGTTAAAAGGCACTGGTCAGAGTTTGCATTTTCTTTTTTTTGTTACTCCGCCAACGAGAGAAAAAAATCACCTCCCGCACTCTCCAAATCCAACTGCATAATTGAGCCAGGATCTGGAAAAACATCCCTTAAAGTATTTTCAATAATTGAGTTTCAAGATAATCCTGTTGTCAAATACAGTCAAATATGCATCCATGCTGCTATTTTTCAGTAACTACAGGTCATGAAGAAGCTATTAGAGAAAAACATGGATCCTGATCAGACTGTGCGTATGCACAGGCTGATCTGGATCTATGTTGGGCTCAAAAGCCATAAGGTCTTTTTTCCAGATCCTGGCTCATATCCTTTTCAAGGCCCTCAGGCTATGCCTCTATTTAACCCTTTCCCAAACGGCAAAATTTTAGGATGATCTACTTCAAAAACTGCCACAAATGACAAAATGGAAGTTATTAAAGATAGAATTTGTGTACAATATGGCATAGAAAATATGGAGACAAAAGGAGAAATTTGCTGGTTATCAGCAGTTACTTCTTTTGTTTCAATGTTTTCCAAAGTCTTTTCTATTAGGGAAGTCAAAACCAGGTCTTGTTTGGGAAAGGGTTAAAGTACTAATGAAAAAGACTTTCACGAAGATTGGCTTTCTGAAAATATTTAACTTTCAAAGTTATCAAAATCATTATCAATTTACGTATCTTTGCTAAAGTCTGTATAACTAAAAACAAGGTTTCAAAAGTCCAATTGGTCTATTTAATAAGCATACACCTCCCTGAAGGTCATTTTCTGTTTAAAGTAGACATTTTGTTGACAGACAAGCCCTAATAGACATTTAAGATGTTGAAAGACAACTGAATGGATCCGATAATGTTGAGTTAATGGTCCTAGGTGCTGAAAGATTTTATATTAAATAGACTAAAGAAAGTATTCAATGGAGAAACAATGGCTATTAAAGTATCAATAGGTAGCTAAATGGGAACATTGAACTTTTCACAAAACACAAGACCACCAAAGGATGCGATGACAGATTTCATATTACTTTACAGCTTGAAGGTGGTATTTCAAGAGGATATAATGGGCAATGGGCAATTTAAAGTATCTGTAACCATGCAACTAAAATGAAAATTTTGTGTTGCACCTTTTGTCGCAATATTTTATAAAATTGTATAAATTGAAATTGTTTATTGAATTTGGAAAAGGAAATAGCTTAAATTTGGTATTAACTTAAAACCCATTGTTTAATCAAAATTATGAAAACATTGTATATAATCTCATGTCTGGAAGCAAATGGCTTCAAGCTTAAAATTTTATAACAATGATTGCTTCCTGTAATTATAAAGAATATTTGATTGATTGTGAGAAAGTGCCAAACCTTTCACACATACCATTGTGATTATAATCCTATATTGTTGATACTGATCTAGATTGATTATCATGTTCTTATGTTCTCAATCAGATTTCCAATATTTAAATGTTAATTTTCATTGGCTAAAATATTATCTTTGTAATCTTGAATTCTATTGGCTATTTATAATTGTTAAATGCTAGGTATAAAAAAGTATGAACATCTTAGGTTTTTACACAGAATACACATTAGAAGTTAGTAGTTGAAATTTAGTTTGAAATTAAGTCAGTGAATTTAGAAATTGAACTTTAGAATATAAATTTGTCAGTGCTTGTCTTACTGTAATAACATTGTGATAATAATAATAATAATTAGTGTCCACCAAAATAAAAGAAGATATGAAATTGAACATTGAACTTGTGTTTTATTAATGCGAACTCCACTGCCAAGCGAGATAAACTGAACAGTACCACTGTGGCAAATTGGTCCATCCCCAACCAAAGCTGCAGTGGGCAATGTGAAGCGGATCGAGGAAACGACCCTCGGTCACAGCTTTTTGTGGTGACAGAATCCGGTGTAATTGACTCTGAACATTGTGATAAAAAGTGCATAAAGTGAAATAAATAAAATGGATTATAAAGGACAACAGTGAATGAAAACAAAATAATCAAGTAAGTTATGAAGAAAGCTGCCTGTTAATAAAATATCGGACTGAACATAATAATCAACAAATTAATTTAGAAATTGTGACCAGAAACATTGTTTAAACTAAAAGTGACCATTGAATCAGAAAATTGACTTACATAGCATACAAATATAGACAATTCTAATCGAGACCAGATGAAACCATTCATAGTACCAAATACTACGTAGGTGTGTAGACAAACCAAAAACCTAACCAACCCAACCATTCGAAGTGAACCTTAACCATCCAGAATAAACTGAAACAACCATTGTGAACCCAAACCATTGCCCAGGAGCCAACCAAAACCGTAACCAGAAGCCGACCAAACCAAAACCAAGAACCAACTTTGATCGTGGAAGATGACATTTCTGTGAATTAAATCTTGAACTTTTAATCATCATATTTATTTCATGACTTTTATTGTGCTTTTTGATGACCTGAACTAGGGTAAGTGAAATTTCAACATTTTAGTGCTACATTGTTTCTTTGTTTTTGTTGGAACAGTTGTTATATTTATTTCCTTGTTATTCTTTTATACAGAGCATTATAGCTATTTTTCCCACTTCCATCTTTAAAATTTTGACAACTAAATTTTGTCATACCATATCAAACAAAACCCAGTAAATTGCAACACACATTTTCTCTAGTTCAAAGCTAATTGTTGTTATATTCACTTACCAAACAAAATCTATATTTTACATTTTACACTTGTTATCTTTTACATCAAATTTACACTAATTAGCAATGGCTTCCTGGCAATGTTCAAAGCAGAATTGTGCCAAAAATGGTCAAACACCTAACATTAAACCTTCAGTGTCATTGGTCACACAAATGGACAAAAGTTGCAGAGCATATATTCAATTAGAGTCAGAACAAGTCTCCACCCTCTTTGACTCTGGAGCAACAATCTCATGCATAAGCAAACGCATCATAGGAAAACTCAGCAAAACGCCACAATATGAAAGTGCTAAAATAACCCATGTGTCTGGTGTATGTGGTGAGATCCATCCTGTACTAGGAACTGTCACTCTATCTTTTCTTCTCGACGGCTATCCTTTCGAGCACACCTTTCATGTCTTTACTAACTTGCATGAACCAGTCATCTTAGGTCGTGATTTCATGACAAAAGAAGGACTGCAACTCAACTTCAGGACTAATACTATCTCTCTGTCTAAACCTAACTCTGATCCTATTCACATCTCTCTAATCTCTCAAGAAAACTCTAAAACTGACTTTGGTAAAACTTTCTCTTCTCATGTAATACCACCTCACTCTGAATACATTCTTTTTCTGAAAACTAACAAGTTTATGGATGGTGATGTAGTCTTGTGTGAGCCGCCACAATCTCTTGTCAAGGAAGAGCTAGTTGGAGGCAAATGTCTTGCAAGAGTTGTGGATGGTGCAGTACATTACCGTGTCATGAACCCTACTGCTCTACCTATCTTTCTCAAGCCTAAAACTAGAGTCTCTGTTATAACTGAAGCTAACCAATCTGACATAACACAAATCTCTGATCTTGATAACATTCTGCATGAAAACTCTGAACCTATAAACTCTATGGATGCTAACTCACTATCTGATGACGACTTTATCACTATGGCTGAGGATCTTGGCATTAACCTAAGCGACTCTGATCTCACCAGTACCCAGAAAAGAAACTTACTCATATTCATAGGCAAAAACAGACAGACATTCGCAAAAGATTTTTCAGAGCTAGGACTCACAAACTTATTTTCACACAGAATTGAAACAGGCAATGCTAAACCTATTAAGAAAGCACCTTACAGGCAAAATCCTGAGATGCGTCGGGAAACCGAGCGTCAGGTAAAGGAAATGCTAGAGAATGGCTTTATCACTGAATCTGACTCGCCCTGGAACAGTCCTATTGTACTTGTTAAGAAGAAATCAGGCGAATGGCGATTTGCAGTTGATTACAGAGAACTGAATAAGGTCACTGAACCAATGTCCTTCCCCATACCCCATATTGCAGATGTTTTTGATACAATTGCCGATGCAAAGGCAGAAGTCTTCTCAGTTCTCGACTTAAAATCTGGCTTTTGGCAAGTGCCACTTGACCCCGAAACAGCTCATAAAGCTGCATTTGTTACTCATCAGTCTGTATACTCTTGGTCAAGGCTTCCATTTGGTCTTATGAATTCGCCAATCACCTTCCAAAATCTGATGAGTAAAGTGCTTAAAAATCTCAATTGGAAAGTTGCTCTTGTGTACATTGATGACATATTGGTTTTTAGCAGAAACTTTGATGATCATCTTGATCATTTGTCTCAGGTCTTCGCAAATTTGAGAGCAGCTAACCTGACCCTTCAACCTTCCAAATGCAAATTCGCCACCAAAGAGATCGAGTATTTGGGCCATATCATATCTAAACAAGGCATCAAGGTCAACCCCGCCAAAACCAAAGCAATTGATGAATACCCACAGCCCAAAACGGCCAAACAAGTAAAGTCATTTCTCGGCATGACCTCATACTATAGGAAATTTATCAAATCCTATGCAAAAATTGCAAACCCATTAAATGTACTACTAAAGAAAGAAACTAAATTTAAGTGGACACCAGAATGTGAAGACGCTTTTCAAACTTTAAAGAAAGCATTAGCTTCTCCACCCATACTAGCCTTCCCTGACTTTGATCGTCCTTTTATCTTAGCAACAGATAGTTCTGATCATTCGATGGGCTATGTTTTGTCACAATGTGATGAAAAAGGCTTAGAGCATCCTATTGCTTATGGAGGAAGAACTTTGCATGGCCATGAAATAAAATGGCATATTACAGATAAGGAGGGATTAGCACTGGTAGAGGCGGTTAATCACTTTAGACCCTACCTTGCTAATAACTTCTTTACAGTGTATACAGACAACGTTTCTGTAAAGTGGTTAAAGCACATTAAGAATTGTCAAGGACGTCTAGGAAGATGGGCCCTAACCTTACAAGGTTACAATTTCGAGATCGTCCATAAGGCATCTAGTGCTAATGGTAATGCAGATGGTCTCTCACGACGCGTCTATCCCCAGATAGACAGTGAGAAAAGTGATCTAGGTACCAGTGATCACACTGTACCAGTCTGTCAGATCTCAGACAACAGGTCTAAGCAACTGACAGCTGTGACTTTAGTATATCGTCACGAACAAGATCACTGCCCATCTGTTGCTCCAGCCACTACCAGCACTGAGACAGCACTGACACAAAATAATGACAACACTGACGACAATCAAAACAATGTAAATGAAAACAATGATGACAATGCAAACATTCCTGTGAAACCTGACATGGACTTAATATTTCTGCAACGAGATGATGAATTTTACAAAGACATAATAAAATACAAATTACAAAGGGAATTGCCAGATGACCCTAAACAATCAAAATTAGTCGTTGCAGAAGCAGAGCAATATGAGTTATCCGAAAATGGAGTACTCTTACACATTTACACACCACGCACTAAAGGCATTCCAAAAGAACAGAAGATCATTACCCAAATATGTGTTCCTTCTGTACTGCGTGATGATGTTTTAAAATCATATCATGACAGTCTAGCTGGTGGCATGCACCAAGGCTTTGAGCGTACCTACGCAGCTCTTAGACAAAAATATTACTGGCCATCCATGTTTCGAGATTGCGAAGCATATGTTCAATCATGTGACCAGTGTCAAAGAGTTAAGCGCAATGTGCATGGTAAGCCACCACCACTCCAACCACTGCCAGTCGTTGATGTATTTCAAAGATGGCACATTGACATTCTCGGAGGACTACCAACAACCAAGGACAAATACAAATATGTCCTGCTTGTTGTAGACAGCTACTCCAAATGGTGTGAAGCTTTCCCGCTTCGCACCCAAGAAGCTACAGAGGTAGCAGCTGTCTTGTTCAAAGAGATAATCTGTAGATATGGTGCTCCTAATGTACTTGTATCTGACAGAGGTCAAAATTTCCTCTCACAGCTAGTTAAAGCTCTTTGTGAACTGTTTCAAATAACACGGTTCTATACGAGTTCATATCGTCCGTTACTGAATGGCGCTGTGGAACGTATGAACAGTGTTATTCTTCAATCTTTGCGTCTCTACTGTAAAGGACAGCAGGATGATTGGCCAGAACTTCTCCCTTCTATCATGATGGCTTATCGCATGACTCCTGCTACTCAGTCCACTCTGCACTCTCCTTTCTTCTTACTCTTCGGACGTGAAATGAGACTGCCGATTGACACTTCTCTGACTCCTAAATCTACTCTCTCTGCTAACTTTAGAACTCATCTTTCTAATGTCCTTCAAAATCTTGAAATGGCAAGAAAGATAGCTGCTGAGAACATCCAAAATGCCCAAGACAAATACAAAGAACAATATGACAAACGGACACAAAACCCGGACTATAGACCAGCAGACCGTGTGTGGTTGTACTGCACGAAAGTCCCTGTAGGAATGGCCCCCAAACTGCACAGAAAATGGGTAGGACCATACTACATTGTCTATCTAGGACCCCACAACACATACAAATTAAGACGATGTGGTGACAACAAAGAGGTCAAAGTTCTTGTCAATGCGACTAGGTTAAAGCCATATTATGATCCCAATGACAGACCAACAAACATACCACCTGGGTATGAACACTTGACGCAACCCCTTAACGCAGAGCACATCCCAGACAATGACGGTCAACCTGCACCTTCACAAAATGACCAGCCTGCATCCACACAAAACACACAGACAAATCAACAAAATGACCAACAGCCTCCACAAAATAGAACCAAACAGACTGCACAAAATAGAGGTAAAGGTCCCAAAAATCCCAAGCACAAAGCTAAGGTCAAGAAAACAAAACCTCAGCAACAACAACAAAATGATCAAGAAAACGATCAAGTTGACACACAGACAAATGACACACAAACACATCATGATGAAGCTTCAACTTCACATGACCAACCCACCGAACAAAACACAACACAAAATTCCCAACCATCAGCACCTGCACAAACAGAACAAAAATTTCAAATAGATGAGATTGACAAAATTATTCAATCCAAAAGAAGCAACAACACACTGTACTATAGGATTAAATGGAAAGACAGTAAAAAGCAGAGCACTTGGGAATATGCAAGCACAATACCAGATGTTTTCATCCGCGAGTACCATGTTCACAAAACAATGGCTGGTAGAAGACGCAAACGGCCATTGTTGAAAAAGAATAGGTTTTTCGAAGATATGCCAGTGACAGGAGAACTAAATCTCAACCCACCACCACGACATATTGTAGGATACTTAGAAACTTATGATCTTTCCAATCAAAGGTTATATCATCACAATCCAACTTCAAGAAGCACAGGATTAATGTCAGTTCCTTTCCCTATATCAGAAAGAAAGAAAGAAATGCAACCATATCTGAACACACTTTTTGACTGTATGCAAAACATTGACCACAATCTGTACCACAACACAACAGCCATATGTGATGATGGTACTCCTGTAGAAGCCAAAATGGTTAGAGCTGTGTTCACAAATAACATGAATGACCCTTTTGAAAGTACATACTTCAAGGTGTTCTTGACAAATTCTCGTGAGCCAGTATGGTTACCGTTCAATCAAGCCCCAATTAAATATGTAAGGCAATTAATGTACAGGATCAGAACCAAAATTCAGCAACAGGGTAAAATTTTCAAATCGAACGGTAACAAAATAGTATAAATATGCATTAGCACAAAGTATCATTATCAATACCTTTCAAATCAAGAAAATTGCTAATATGCTCTGATAGAACAACAACATAGGTCTTTGCAGTGAATCATGATATTGTACATTACAAATTTAATCATCTGTTCCAATATGAATGAAGAAGAAATGTGTTAGAAATGATGGAATTTCACTTACAAAAATAATAAGTAAGTAAAGAAACATTTTACCCAATAAATGGTGTACAAATAACAAGGGAATTGTAGAAAATGCTATCTAACAATTGCTAAAAAAGCAAGAAAATTATAAATATAAATTATTGCTCAAAGGAGCACAAAAACAAGTATTGTCATATTAGATGCTCAAAGAAGCACAATATACATAAATTATGAAATTTGCATAGCTGATAATGTTATTCAAAACTATATTGAAATCAGTTATCAAAAGAAAATGAATGCCATAGAGCAAATTATACGCCAAAGAGCGAAAATGTTCATATTAAAGTGGTAGACTATTAAAAAGTATATATTATATTGAAAGTCTATGCACAATCGAAAGTCAAAAAGACAAAATGAAAATATATATATTGAATATTATGAATTTATATTATAGTGATGGGTTATTTACAAGTTTAAAGTATATTGACAATCTATTCACAGACAGTCACAAAGGTGACCAGTTGCATCTGCATTGAATATTATCGTGGTAGATTATTTTACAGTCTAAAATATATTACCAATCTATCCACAACAAACGTCTGTATATTTATGCATATAGAAGACGAAATAGCGAATGCATTAGTTACCAAATAGTAACAAAATAACTGATGAATAAACTCATCAGTTGGCTTTTTCAAAAAAAAAAACAATTCAAATGGATAGATACTGAAGAAAATGCCAAAAATCTCTTCAAAGGAAAAAAGACAAATCTATGTATATGAGGATGTCAATTCATTGAAATTGTAATTGCATTTTACTTTCTTATTGTTGCATTATATTGTTGTATATTCATACAACTGCAATGTTCTTATATTTATTGTACAAATTATCTTACAGATATATGTCATTTTATAAGAATTGAAAGTCAATGCTTTGCCTCATATGCATACCAAATCACAAATCTAAAATTATGTCATGACATTTTGTTAAAATTGTAATTGTATTGACATTGTATGTATCATGATGAATGTAAATGTGTATGAAAAATCCTGCGCAGGAAGTATGAATCTATTGTATGAATGTGTTTTGTCAATTGTTGAACATTAATTTCATGTATTGTTATTTGTATTTTCTTTTATTGATAATGGAGATTGAGGACAATCTTTTTCCAAGAAGGTGGAAAGTGTAACCATGCAACTAAAATGAAAATTTTGTGTTGCACCTTTTGTCGCAATATTTTATAAAATTGTATAAATTGAAATTGTTTATTGAATTTGGAAAAGGAAATAGCTTAAATTTGGTATTAACTTAAAACCCATTGTTTAATCAAAATTATGAAAACATTGTATATAATCTCATGTCTGGAAGCAAATGGCTTCAAGCTTAAAATTTTATAACAATGATTGCTTCCTGTAATTATAAAGAATATTTGATTGATTGTGAGAAAGTGCCAAACCTTTCACACATACCATTGTGATTATAATCCTATATTGTTGATACTGATCTAGATTGATTATCATGTTCTTATGTTCTCAATCAGATTTCCAATATTTAAATGTTAATTTTCATTGGCTAAAATATTATCTTTGTAATCTTGAATTCTATTGGCTATTTATAATTGTTAAATGCTAGGTATAAAAAAGTATGAACATCTTAGGTTTTTACACAGAATACACATTAGAAGTTAGTAGTTGAAATTTAGTTTGAAATTAAGTCAGTGAATTTAGAAATTGAACTTTAGAATATAAATTTGTCAGTGCTTGTCTTACTGTAATAACATTGTGATAATAATAATAATAATTAGTGTCCACCAAAATAAAAGAAGATATGAAATTGAACATTGAACTTGTGTTTTATTAATGCGAACTCCACTGCCAAGCGAGATAAACTGAACAGTACCACTGTGGCAAATTGGTCCATCCCCAACCAAAGCTGCAGTGGGCAATGTGAAGCGGATCGAGGAAACGACCCTCGGTCACAAGTGTAACCATGCAACTAAAATGAAAATTTTGTGTTGCACCTTTTGTCGCAATATTTTATAAAATTGTATAAATTGAAATTGTTTATTGAATTTGGAAAAGGAAATAGCTTAAATTTGGTATTAACTTAAAACCCATTGTTTAATCAAAATTATGAAAACATTGTATATAATCTCATGTCTGGAAGCAAATGGCTTCAAGCTTAAAATTTTATAACAATGATTGCTTCCTGTAATTATAAAGAATATTTGATTGATTGTGAGAAAGTGCCAAACCTTTCACACATACCATTGTGATTATAATCCTATATTGTTGATACTGATCTAGATTGATTATCATGTTCTTATGTTCTCAATCAGATTTCCAATATTTAAATGTTAATTTTCATTGGCTAAAATATTATCTTTGTAATCTTGAATTCTATTGGCTATTTATAATTGTTAAATGCTAGGTATAAAAAAGTATGAACATCTTAGGTTTTTACACAGAATACACATTAGAAGTTAGTAGTTGAAATTTAGTTTGAAATTAAGTCAGTGAATTTAGAAATTGAACTTTAGAATATAAATTTGTCAGTGCTTGTCTTACTGTAATAACATTGTGATAATAATAATAATAATTAGTGTCCACCAAAATAAAAGAAGATATGAAATTGAACATTGAACTTGTGTTTTATTAATGCGAACTCCACTGCCAAGCGAGATAAACTGAACAGTACCACTGTGGCAAATTGGTCCATCCCCAACCAAAGCTGCAGTGGGCAATGTGAAGCGGATCGAGGAAACGACCCTCGGTCACATATCAATGATTAACTAAAGGAGATCATAATAATTACCACTGCAAAACAAGATGTGTTTGTGAAACACAAATGCCCCCGAAATGGCCATATTTCTAAAATGTTAAGTTTTCGTAGAGTAAAAGGTTATTAAGGGTTAAGGGATGACCTTGAGGGAGGTCAAACTGCTTGCAACAGATAGATATCATTGAAAGGAAGTTGCATACCAAATTTGAGCTTTGTATGTCAAATACTTTTGGAGAAAAGGCAAAGGTTAAGTTTTCGGAGTAAAAGGTTAAGTTTTCGTAGAGTAAAGGGTTGATAATGGCTAACGGATGACCTTGAGGAAGGTCAAATTGCATGAAACAGATAGACATCATTGAAAGGAAGTTGCATACCAAATTTGAGCTTTGTATGTCAAATACTTTTGGAGAAAAGGCAAAGGTTAAGTTTTCGGAGTAGAAGGTTAAGTTTTCATGAGTAAAAGGTTGATAAGGGTTAAGGGATGACCTTGAGGAAGGTCAAATTGCATGGAACAGATAGATATCATTGAGAGAAAGTTGCATACCAAATTTGAGCTTTGTATGTCAAATACTTTTGGAGAAAAGGCCAAGGTTAAGTTTTCGGACAGACGGACAGACGGACGGACAGACAGACAGACACGAGTAAAACAATATGCCCCCGATCTCTCGATACGGGGGCATAAAAAGTTCAAGAAAGCATTTCTAGATCTAGAACTGTTCTAGAATGTTCTACATCGTTAAATGGCATCTCTAGAACTGTTCTAGAACAGTTCTAGAAGTGCCATTTAAAGTTCTAGATCGAATAGTTCTTGAACTTAAATGAACTTTTCTCAGGGGTAAATTTTAATCTTTGACAAAATATTATACAAAGACCATAAAGCAATTACCAATACATTTTGTGGACTTAATTACTATGACCATCTAAATATAGTGGACGAGAATTGACCTGGCAGAGCATTCCATTCGATTAGCATGGGCTGCTCTGCCAGGTCATTAATCGTGAGGTATACCAAAATCTAAAGCTCCAAGCTCGACCATTGTTTTACCCCACATTAGAGGACCACAGCATCCTATAATCTGGCCTTGCATCAATGACTTTCTTTATCAAACAATTTAAACATTCTGTCAAGCCTTCAAACACTTTGACTCTTCTTTTTCTCATTTAAAGTATATTGTGTTCAGTAATTGATTTTGGCAGGTACAAGTCAGGTACAATAATATAGTCTTGGTGGTCTTGAGACTACTATTGTATCATAGCTTTTCTTCAAAAACCTTGTAAATACAGCTTGTTTAAAGCTGTAGTTATCATGTTTTTGAAGTCAAGCAACAATAAACCCAACTTGTATGAAGAGCAGCCTGTGACTGGGTTAATTCTTTCATAGACACGACAGAAATAGGGTTTTGAAGTCCCTTAGCCCTTATCATGCTGAATTAATTTTGACTAGTACACCTCCGTACCACTGAATTAATTCACTGTGCACAGCGTATAAATGAGGTGCACCTATTTCGACACTATAAATTGAATATATGAGGCATTTTAGCAATATAAACCCTAAGTTTTTGAAAGAAGACTACATACCGTGTAGGATCATCGAGAATTTCGTGTTGTTGATTCACTTTAACCCACTTAAATTGCATCATAACAAATACGTTGTCAATCAAGCCCGACCCACTAAAAGTGACAGTTGGTTCGTTCCGCTATCGGGGCGATTATTCCATCGGTATTTAACACATAAAGTCCAAATCTACGATATTTTGTTCCAAATATATTTCTAAACATCACTACTATAGTCACTTTCCGTTTAAAAGTCACTATCATCAAAAATTCACGCACAACTTCATCAACATGCTTGCCTTCTGAGCGCCGCCATTTTGGATTAGGGTTTTCCCAATTTCACTCTTGATTCAAGAGTCTTGAATATTCAGTGCATCATTATGACGTCTAAGGCTTTTGGTTGGCTGATATTTTTACAGAATTGACCTTCACCGAGAGTGCCCTACTAAATATAGCTCAAAACTTGCATAAAACGTGATCGGTTCGTGAATACGAGGCTCATATTGGGGGAACCCCTTTAGCGCGACCTAGAGTCGCGCTTAGCGGTGGCGAATGGGGTAGGGTAGCGCGACCTGTGGTCGCGCTTAGCATGATAAGGGTTAGAAAAGGCTTGAGAAAACATTGAGGCAAAAGAAGAAAATGCTGATAATCAGCATTTTCTCTCTTTGACTCAATATTTTCTAGCATATCATATTGTACACTTATCCTATCTTTACCAACATCCATTAAAAAATTTTATCATCTACAGCAGCTTTCAAATTGAACCATCCTCAAGTTTTGCCATTTGGTGGTAATGGGTTAAGAAAAGCAATCATATACAAATTGTATGAAGAGCAGACAGTGATTGGGTTAAGTATCATTTTAATGGAAAATGTCAGACCCTAAGTTGTATGTCATGTAACAGCTTTAGAACATGCCATACCTTATGACCCAGGGTAAGAAGAAGGGGCAAACATCAATCTTCCTTTCTATGAAACAAATGTTTTGTAATGTATCTTATGGCCTAAAAAATATTGGGGCAGTATTTTATTCTTTGTAAAAACGTTTTCCTAAGCATCAAAACCAAGTGCTATTTGGGAAAATGTAAGACCTTAAGTTGTATGTCATGTAACAGCTTTAGAACATGCCATACCATATGACCCAGAACAAGAGAGGACAGGATTTCAATCTTTCCGACAAGAAGTACATTTCCATTATGAAATAGTCAGCTTAAACATCCCATCCAGCAGCTAGAATGTGACAAGCAATTTCTTCATTTATTAAAAATTGTCGTCTGCAATATCTTTGAATTCAGTTGAGTCTAAATAAATTTTTGCTGTCTGGTTTTATGTTAAACAACTGTAAGTCCACCTTTCTCAGACTCTAGCACAAGTTTTAGCTCAACTTGACCCGCTTCCATTGTGTGTCCATCTGTCTGTCTATGCCGAATTGCTTGTTGCATATGCCCATATTTATAGAATGATGGTACCATGTACATACAATGTATCAGTTTGTTGTTCAAAATGTACATGAACAAGAGTTCTATGGTCACAATATACGCCGCCCCAGAGACTAAGTTTTAAGGGGGCATAACTCAGGCAAAAATCAATGAACCATAAAATACTTCCTTCATGCACATCTACCATTATTGAGGTGATAACATGTTGATCAAGTTTCAAAAAGATCCAGCCAGAAACTTAGGAGGAGTTGACTTCACAAGAAAAGTGGACATACGTACGGACATATGTACAAACAGATGGAGAAGATGATGCCAATAAAAGACCACCTCCAGCGGCATATAAAAAGGAAGTTCTAGTAATTACATGGATTCCAACTCGCAATCTGATGATAAACAGCAAGACAGTGCATGTCTTTTTGATCATTCATGCTAGAGACTAAGATATGATAACTGTTAGGTAATTCCAAAACATTACGCAGTGTGAAGGCAGTGTTACGACTTTTCATCTACTGATCTTGATTACTATTCAAGATTAACTAGAGTTGATAGTACAGCTTTTCTTAAACCCTTTCCGAAATTAAACCTTATTTTGATGCCTCAAGTAGAAAAGTCTCAGGAAAATGTTGATACAAAAGAAGAAAATGCTGATGACCAGCATTTTCTCCTTTTACCTCAACATTTTATGGGCTATATTGTACACAAACATTACGCAGTATGAAGGCAGTGTTACAACTTTTCATCTTCAGATCTCTTGATTACTTTTCAAGATTAACAAGAGTTGATAGACAGGTTGGCTTAATGAGATATCCAGGTGGAAGTTTTAACAATGAGAAAGAAGTTTGTCCCAATTTGAAGAATTCCAACTGAAGGATCGAAATTATTGTTAAAAGAAAATCAACTTTCTTCAGCATATTGTCGCTTTTCAACAAAATCTCATAACTGCAGCCTGTTCAAAGCTGCAGTTTTGAGGGTTTTGATGGAAAGCAGCGATAAGAACTTATTTTTCTCTGTTATATTCCTAGTTTTAACCATTGAAACTGGTAAAATCTTTTTCATACTTTATTTTTCTGAATTATAGAAAGGTTTAAGAAACATTGAGGCAAAAGGTGAAAATTCTGATAATCAGCATTTTCTACTATGCCCCTCTGTTTTCTGTTCTATATTGTTCACAAATTTTAGCTTTACTAACATAATTAATTCTGTCATCTTCAATAACTTTCAAAGAGGACTGCCCTAAAATTTTGCTGTTTGGGAAAGGGTTAATGTTTTGATGTTTTGGAAAGGAAAATGAATAGAAAAAGACAGAAACAGTACAATCGGTGTAAAACCCCATTAGGCTTAAATTAATTTAACCACTTCAGATGCATTAAGCTAATTCTTTTATCTTGATATTGCATACAAATTGTTATTGTTAACCCTTTCCCAAACAATAACTGGTTTTGACATCCCTAATAGACGGCTTGGGAAAATATTGAGGGAAAAGAAGACAATGCTGATGACCAGCATTGTCATCTTTTGCCTCAATATTTTCTTTGTTATTATGTGTATCAATTGCATTTTCTGTGATAAATCAATTGTCCTTTGAAATTAAAGAATGACCTTATATTTATCCATTTGGGAAAGGTTAACCCTTTCCCAAACAAGACCTTGTTTTGACGTCCCTAATAGAAAATGCTTGGGAAAACATTGAGACAAAAGAAGAAACTGCTGATAACCAGCAGTTTCTCCTTTTGTTTCAATATTTTCTATGTTATATTTTACACAAATCCTACCATTGAAAGCATCCATTTTGTCATTTGTCGCAGTTTTTGAAGTGGATCACCCTAAAATTTTGTCCTTTGGGAAAGGGTTACATGAGCCTCAGATGGCCTTTAGCTTGAAATTCCAGCAGATTTATTATCTGCATTTTTACATCCATTAAACTATTTTGTTTCCTTATGCATACTCTCCAATGCCGAGGTCTATTGATTACCATCAAATATGACCTCTGCAGTTTTCGGTACGCCAACAGCCTATTTGGTCGTCATAATCTAATTATAGCACACCATTTGAATTATCGAATCAAAATCATTCAGTTTTATCTTGCATGATCATTACGTATACATTACGTCGCTTCTATTTTTGGTTGAAGCCGGTAACATTTGAATTATCGAATCAAAATCATTCAGTTTGATCTGGTTTGATTACGTATAGATTACGTCGCATCTATTTTTGGCTGAAGCCGGTAATTTGAAGCGTCAGCCAATGAAAGCTTGTATCAGCATTTTAAATTGTTTTGATTTGTATCGTCAACGATTGGATACTAAAATCCCGCAAAGGCCCCGAGATTAGACGTGAAATGACCCCGCGAGAACAGAGCTCATTCTATCGAAATGGAATGTAGAGATAATGTGCTCTGTTCATAAGAGAGTACCTTATGCATGGCATTCAAAATTGATCATTAGCCATACAACAAAAATCTTGCTTGTTTTGAGCTGCAGTTACCAGGCTTTTGTTGAAAAGAGACCATTATTAATCTCTTCAAGATTGTTCCTTTTTGGTTGACACAATTCAAACTGTCACAGTTATGCTTCCCTTATTTTCTATCTAGTTAGACATTCAATCTTAAATAACATCTTACATACTTAAAGAGATTCATATTTTCCAAATGAATAAATTCATATTTTTTATGAAAAAAATCTGTCATCTTAAAAATCCAGGTTTTATAAGGAGTGCAGGTTGAAAATAGAACATTCAACCCTTTCCCAAACAGAGAGGCATTTAAATGACTGTTAAAGTGTTGAAGCTGTGGAAAATATTGAGGCATAAGAAGGAAATGCTGATAACCAGCATTTTCTCCTTTTGCCTCAATATATTGTAAGATTTGTACAAAGTTCCTCTTCATCAAAATACATTTTGTAGTCTACAGCAGAATTCAAATTAGACAGGTTCAAAATTGTGTTGTTAGGGAAAGAGTTAAGGTTTTCAGCACAACCATTTTCAAATTTGTCCTGTCTTACAGTGTATTGCCGCGACCATAGCGCAGTTGGTAGCGCACTGGACTCTCACTCAAGAGGTCCAGGGTTTAATCCACGGCTGCAGCCAATGTCCTTTCTGATCAAATTGTCACCCATCAATTGTTTGATAATAGTTAAACTATGTGGGCGAGCAGCTGGAGGCTCTGAGTAAGGATGTTGAGTTAGTACTGGTATGAGAAATGACAGGAATCCATGATTAGCTGCTCCAGTCACTGTGATATATGATCATATCAGTTGAAAGGTGTTATACCTCAATCAACCAACGTAAAGAGTATTGTTTCGAAAAGGCTTGTTTTTGATTAATAAACCAGTATGATATATCTTGTTATTTAGGATAGGTTTAAGCTAAATCATATCAACATATTAATGCTAAGAAAGATTTATGCAAACTTGAAAGATAATTTCTATGGGAGGGGGTCTTTATTAAATTATGACAAGATATGGATTATTAATGTATCCTTTTTCCTGTATAGGTCAGATTTCTAGTCTACAAAAGATTTGGTTGACCCCTTGCGAGACGACAAAATTTTAGACTGGTCCAAATTCAAAGGTTTTGCAGACAAAAATTTTATGTCAAGGAAATTAACTTATTTTTCTTTTTAGTATTTTAGGATAAAAACATTGTGGGAAGCGAAGAATAGGGATGTAACGATACATCGGACTATCGATATATCGCAATAGTGACCTCTGCAATAGTGCTATCGTGATAGGCAACTGGCAATATCAATAGTATCGCGATAGTTGTTTCCACTATCGCAATAGTTTTGATAGTTCTAAAAATAGCAATTTGTCACATGACATTGTCTAATTTTAGCAAAAAATCTGTCTCTAGAATATCCGACATCAATGTCAGGCTACTCAAATCATGAAATGTCACTCTCTTCCTTCAAATTATTATTTTAATGATTCTTCAAATTAATTCATTTACCGTATTTCACCTTATAGACGCGCCCTCCCTAATAGACGCGCTCCCACTATATTTACAATCTCGGAAGCCATGGGACACCCCTCCCACCTTCACCCGACCTTACCTTGACTGTAGAGTAGACTGTAGAGTAGACGGTAATGACAAATTCCAAACTCAAACTCCACCAAACTTCATCTTTGTGATGATCATATAGCGGGCGAGAATTGACCTGGCAGAGCATTCCATTCGATTAGCATGAGCTGCTCTGCCAGGTCATTTCTCGTGAGGTATACTTGTGGAAAAACGCTTTATCTCAACAAGTAAAGCGTCTTATAATAGGGTATACGGCTCGGGTAATTAATTGAATAATTCAATTATGGTTATCCCTCTCTAGGTAGAATTGAAATTCATCCGGCCCCGGTACGAGCATTGATAAACTTTCCTTTATCATTCCCCTTGCAGAGTGACTGTTTATGCAGTTTATTTCAAAGCCCCGTAAGAGGTCGTGCTTGATTTGTAAATTAAGAAGTGGAAAGCGAATTGATAGTACGCACACAAATGAAAAATAAATCATTTTTGCCGAAAATGAATTAACCCTTTCACTGCCAAATATTTTTTTCGAACGTGTTTCTAACCGCTGAATTAATTCGAAGAAATTTCGATACCCTGTTCACAAAAACATGCATAACTTTTGACTCATTTGATGGATTCCTTTCAAATTTTCAGCACATACAGACAAATGAAGCACCTATATGTGACCAAAATTTAAAGGTAAATTATGAAATAAAATGTTGTTGGTACTCGTCCCCATAAATTTGTCGACAAAAGTCGCCTATGGCAGAAACCCCTCATCGACAAAAGTCGCCTATGTCAGTGAAAGGGTTAATGAAATGGACAGATACCACGGGAAGTATGTTTTATTATTTTGTAAAGTGAAGAAGAAGAAGAAATCAAAACATTCCGAAAACGAAAGTAGAACACAACCGCCTTTTCGAGACAAAGGACCATAATGCAATGCAGGGTAGAGAAGATTAGTGTTGATCTGCTGGTGCTTTGAGTATCTTAAAATACATATCGTAACACACACCGGGTACATGTATAAATCAGCAGAGACGAAGCGATATAGACTAAAGACTGGCAGATAACTGTAGACTGGGTGACCTTACGCCACGGGATATCGCTTCGTCTCCGCTGATTTATACGTCTACCCGGTGTGTGTTACGATATGTATTTTAAGATACTCAAAGCACTTTCAGATCAACACTAATCTTCTCTACCCTGCATTGCATTATGGGATTGTATTGTTGATTTTCCCTTTCTTATCTACATTCAGCGAAGCACTTCAAAATTCAGGAAAAGTGGTACCAAATAAGCGCGCCTCCTCGGCGTTTTGCATCGCGACGGGGCGCGTCTATTAGGTGAAATACGGTATGTAAAATATTCAGGAAATGTGATTTTCAATGAAAAAATAACCATTTATAGCACTAAAAGCGTATTACAATAGTATCGCAATAGTATTGCAATAGCAACCTACAATAGCAATACTATCGTGATAGCAATTTGGTCAATAGCAATAGTATTGCAATAGTCATTTTGGTCTGCAATAGTCATCCCTAGCGAAGAAATTGCTTGTCACAAGCAATTTCTTCATTATCCAACATGTTTTTCAAAGCCTTATTAATCTTGAGGGGCATCAGAAAGGGTCATTGTGAGTAGTTGGATTAATTTGTTGACCCTTGTCATAATTTGTTTCTTCTTTTCCCTTAATGGTTTCTAGATATTCATCCAAAAAAGTTGTGAAAGAGCTTGTTTGGGAAAGGGTTAACTCATTACCACACAGTGACTCTTTTTGACTCCCCACAAGAAATTGGCTTGGGAAAACATTGTGGAAAATGAAGAAATTGCTTGTGACAAGCAATTTCTTCATTTCCCACAATATTTTCTAAGAAAAATTACCATAAAATGAAAAATTCCATTCACTTTGAATTGCCGTCTGCAACATCTTTGAATTTGGACAAGCCTAAAATTTTGTCGTTTGGTAATGGGTTAAACCACTCCCAAAGAATTTGCATATTTTTTTTTCACATTTATACAGCCATAAATTCAATTTTAAACATACAATATTACCAGTATAAATTTTAATTGTATTCTAAATAGCTTGCTTAGCTTTAAATTAACATTAAATGAAAATGTTAAGTCATCAAATTTTGAAGACACGAAAGAGCTTCCCTTTTGTAACCAGGGGCGGAGGTGGTGCAGTGGTAACGCACTGGACTTGAAACACAGGGGTCGCTGGTTCGATCCCCCGCTTCTCCAGTCTTTCGGACGAGACTTTAAACCGAGGCCCGTCTCCATATGACCTTAGTTGTTGAGTGGGACGTAAAACTCCACACAATCCAATACCTTTTGTAGCCAATATTTTCCAAAGCTTAATTTCTATATTCCCCCTGTAACATAAGCTTTGCTGACAGAAGCACAAACACTTAATTATCATTGAAAATGGGCACTTTTTTCATATATAAGGCTCATATAATTCAAGAAACAAGCATATTGAGAAACGAAGAAGAAATACTAGCTTAGAAACCAGCAATTTCTTCTTTTCTCATTTTTTCGGAAGATTTTGGATGTCAAAAAACCAGGAAAAGGTCTGTTCAGGAAATGTTAAAAATGTAGGGGCTTGTCATATTGTGCATGATGATCACTTTTCTACGAAAACCTTGTATCTGCAGCTTGTTTTAAGCTGCAGACACAAGGTTTTTGTCGAAAAGCAATATGTAAAACTTCCCCTATCAAAATTTATGAATAATTAAATTCCCTTAAGTATTAATAGCCAGAATATTTATTCCTTTCCTGAAAAGCCATGGTTTTGACATCTGTAATAGGAAATTGGTATGCAAAAATATTGAGGCAAAAAGAGAAAATACTGATAACCAGATTTCCTTCCCTTTTACCTCAATATTTTATGTGCTACGAGTATATTGTACACAATTTCTATCTTCATTAAAATCCATTTCGTTGTCTGAATTAGCTTTCAACTTGAAACTGTCAAATGTTTTTGCCCAGAAAGGATTATAATTTAACATGCAGTGATATTAACAAGATAAATGGATGGATTTAAATTTTCAATTAATATTTCATAACATACAGTGAATACTATACCATCGCCCTTTCTAAAATTTCAAACTTTTATAGGCTTACAACTAATAAATAAACCCTTCCTTAAAATGACTTACATTATAATTGGTCAAAAGTAACAACAATTGACCAAACACCGGCTGTCAATCAAAAACATCGATAAGCCAATGGACAATCAGATAAATGCCACACCGAGATTGTTTGTCTTAATTATTGACAATATTATTGTCAATATTTGGTATTGACAGTAATATTGACCGTGAATGGGCAATATTGAAGGATTGTCAATACTATTGACGAATATCTGTGATCGTTGAAATATTTTCTTCAATATCTTTATTGACGTTATGTAACCCATGGTTGATTGTTCTCTAAGTTAATATTGTCAAAAATATTGATTGTGTATGGGTGGCTAGAAAAATATTGTCAATATCATGACTCAATAATATTGTCAATGATATTGATCGTGTATGGGCCGCTATATACAACAACTTGAAATTGTGTAAAAGTACACAAAGTCGATCACGCTTGCCTGCTGCATAGCTATAAAAGATTCACTATTAACCCTTTCACTGCCATAGGCGACTTTTGTCGACTATAGGGGGTCCCTGCAATAGGCGACTTTAGTCGACAAATTTATGGGGGGGAAATATATGAGTACCCACTAGGGGTGACTATCGAGGCCAAAATCCACTATCGCGATAGTATTGGTATCGCAGAAACCACTATCGTGATAGTATTGATATCGCCAGTTACTATTGCGATACTATTGCGATACTATTGCCTGAAGAACAAAAGACGGTATTGTTTCCTATTTACAGACTTCTGTGCCGAAATCTGAAGCTGTAAACTACACTGGTGAATCCTTGGTATTCCGGAGATATAAACCACTTAAATTTAGTGTACATACATATTGTGGGTTTTGAAAACAATGTGGAACAAGAGGGCCAAGATGGCCCTGTATCGCTCCACTGGCTTTTAGACATTTAGACTACGAACTTCTTCAAGGAATACAATAGAGGTCTATTCAAAGAAGATTCATGCTACACCAGAATGAAATCCAATAAGGAGCAGAGATGTTTTTAAAATTTTCTTAAAATTACACTGTTTCATATAGCGAAAATAAACCTAGCCTACAACAGCCAAGCTTTTCATCCGATCGTGAAGGAATTTGGAAGAGATTCATGCAAGGAAGATTCCTGTGAAGTTTGGTTGAAATTGGTCCAGTAGTTTTAGAGAAAAAGATTGTTTAACAATTTTTCGAAAATTCAATATAATTTATTAAAAATTTAAGTTCTACACAGAAATTATTTTTAAAAGGAATTTAGAGGAGATAAATGCAAGGAAGATTCGTGTGAAGTTTGGTTAAAATTGGTCAAGTAGTTTTGGAAAAGAAGATTTTTCGAAAATTTAATTTCTATTAATCAAAATTTAAGTTCTACATAGAATTTATTTTCTGTTTGAAGGAATTAAGAAGAGATTAATGCAAGGAATATTTCTTTAAAGTTTGGTTGAAATTGGTCATGTAGTTTTGGAGGAGAAGAATTTTTAAAGATTTTTCGAAAATTTAATTTAATTAAATTAATTACAATCTAAGTTCTACATAGAATTCATTTTTTTGAAGGAATTATGAAGAGATTAATGCAAGGAACATTTCTGTAAAGTTTGGTTGAAATTTGTCAAGTTGTTTTGGAAAAGAAATTGTTTTAAAATTTTTTCGAAAATTTAAATCAATTAAATTATTTAAAATTCAAGTTCTGCTCGGATTTTATTCTTTTGTAAGAACTTAGTAGAGATTCATGCAAGGAAGATTTCTGTGAAGTTTGGTTGAAATTGGTCCAGTAGTTTTGGAGAAGAAGAATTTTTAAAGATTTTTCGAAAATTTAAATCAATTAAATCATTTAAAATTCAAGTTCTGCGCGGATTTTATTCTTTTGTAAGAACTTAGTAGAGATTCATGCAACGAAGATTTCTGCGAAGTTTGGTTGAAATTGGTCCAGTAGTTTATGAGAAGAAGAATTTTGAAAGATTTTTCGAAAATTTAAATCAATTAAATTAATCAAAATTAAAGTTCTGCATAGATTTTATTCTTTTGAAGGAATTTGGTAGAGATTCATGCAAGGATGATTTGTGTAAAGTTTGGTTGAAATTGGTCCAGCAGTTTTGGAGAAGAAGAATTTTTAAAGATTTTTCGAAAATTTAAATCAATTAAATTAATTAAAATTCAAGTTCTGCTCGGATTTTATTCTTTTGAAGGAATTTGGTATAGATTCATGCAAGGAAGATTTCTGTGAAGTTTGGTCGAAATTGGTCCAGTAGTTTTGGAGAAGAAGAATTTTTAAAGATTTTTCGAAAATTGAATTCATTTAAATTAATTAAAATTCAAGTTCTGCATAGACTTTATTCTTTTGATGGAATTTGGTAGATATTCATGCAAGGAAGATTTCTGTGAAGTTTGGTTGAAATTGGTACAGTAGTTTTGGAGAAGAAATTTTTTAAAGATTCTTCGAAAATTTAAATTAATTAATTTAATTAAAATTCAAGTTCTAAACGGAATTTAATTTTTTGAAGGAATTTAGAAAAGGTTCATGCAAGGAAGATTCCTGTGAAGTTTGGTTGAAATTGGTCCAGTAGTTTTGGAGAAGAAGATTTTTAAAGAAAAAGTTGACGCACGGACGCACGCACGCACGGACGGACGCACGACGGACACAGGGCCATGACATAAGCCCCGCTGGCCTTCGGCCAGTGGAGCTAAAAAGTAAGAATTATATGCAGACGCTGGAGTCGCCATGTTGCCAGGGACAACGACTTTGTTTCATCCGAAATTATTTGGATCCATAAATCATGTAAATGGGTCTCAAAATTCTAAAACAAACAAAAAAAAAAAAAAAAAGAAAAAAAAAAAAAACAAGTACGGAAAAATGCGGAAATGATCAGACAAAATTAGTTATTTTTTGTTGCTGTCCTATTAAGGAAAGTATTTTGAATAGTGTCCGAAAATTCGAGTTTATTTTCAGCATGTCAGAAAACTTCAAAGAAGAAAGAGATCTGATATGATTGTAAAATGGTTCCAAGGTCTAGTAAATTGCTACATTCAATTGTTCAGTATTGCATAGATCACATTATGCGATCTTGTTTACTATGAAAAAAAAACAAAAAAAACAACAAAAACATTTGACAGACGAGTTCGTGTTTTTAACTTTTGCTACAAATTCATCTTGGGAATCACTTTGGGCGCCGCTAAAATGAAAGGGATTCGTCGCCTACCAAAAATCTTAACAGACAAGCGAACAAAACCAAAACAACTATCAAATATTTGTTTTGAAGTTTCCCGAGATCAAAGCTTACTGAAAATTCTATTTGATATATTTTCCGTAGATTGTAAAAAACGAGTGCTTTTTGACTAGATTTAATTTTAACGAGTATTAATAAAAATAGGCCTACCATGTCATAATAAATCCATGCGTAACATATCCAATTAATTGTTTGCAATGTTTGGGAAAGATTTAACTGTCAAAATCAACAGCCCAAATGATTTACGTAGAGTTGAAAATTGATATGGTTTAACTAGGCTACAAATATTGGGTAGTTAAGCGATTATTGCTTGAAGAAATGACGAGAAAAGTGTGTTTCCTAATAAAGCCAAAATAGCAGCGCTTTTGATGCGTTTGAGAACCGCGCGGCAACCTCCACTCGTGTACTTAGAAGTCGGCCGACACAAACGTCACGTGTAAAGTCACGTGTGTGTTTAATCATTTACATATCAATCAATCTTTCGGGTACAGTTCGGGGGCGGGGCTAACGGTTTCATTAGACATTATTGGGTTTGATGTGGTTCAATTACCTGTCAATCAATAAGGAAAACTGCTTTGCATCACCCATAACTTAATGAAAGCGACGTAATAACGGGTCCTCGTAACAACAGCTTATTATCACTACAGTTACAACATCGATAAGACCGAAAATTAATGGAAGCTTGTTGTTGGAATATTAAAATGAGTTCGGAATTTATTATTTCTTTTGCAAAGAAAGAAGGTACTCATATCAGAGTTTCATTTTTGTACACAAATACCATCGAATATCCGGTTAAAGCTCTGTTTGTTCCGAGTCATGTATTTATGTTATTTATTGAATCAACGCTAAGTATACAATCGTAAGGGACCGCAATTGCAATGCACGACTGGATTAATCAGGACCAAATGGGAATTGTAAAAGTATGAAACTAATCTGAACAAGTCATACTCACGATGAAATGAAATGTAATAGAATAGATTTAGTGTTTAGCAAATTTAAATAGCCTGTTCTGTGATGATTTGCGGGCTCGTGTTACGATTTTTAAAGTTAGTTTGTATTTTTAATTCAAAATATTTTCATCTTGTGACCCTGTTGTTCAACTATCGAAACTATCGATATTTGAAGTCACTATCGCCGATAGTTATCGATTTTTGACATGACCATCGATATAGTACTATCGGCTTGCTCGCCATTGCGATATATCGATAGTCCGATGTATCGTTACACTCCTAGTACCCACAACATAAAAAATAAAAAAAATATTGTCATTTCATAAATTACCTTTAAATTTTGGTCAAATATAGGTGCTTAATTTGTCTGTATGTGCTGAAAATTTGAAAGAAATCCATCAAATGAGTCAAAAGTTATGCATGTTTTTGTGTACAGGGTATCAATTCTTGGAAATTTCTTCGAATTAATTCAGCAGTGAGAAACATGTCCGAAATTAATATTTGGCAGTGAAAGGGTTAAAAGAGAATAATTACAGTTGAATTGCTAAAACTGAAATTATTCTCGTTTAATTAGTGAATCTTTTATAGAAGTATATCTCTCACATCAGTACTACAACAATTCCTATCAAAGTATTTTGCTGTTCATCAGAAAATACTAAAGGAAAAGGAGGAAATTATGAAAATAAAAGCAGATATTAAATCTATTCCCTGAAGTCATAATAGTTATAACTTACTGTAATAAGATCTGTTTTACAAAATACCAAGTCACTTTCTCCAAATATTAATTCCACTTTAATAGTGACAGAGCAAATAAGATTTAAAATTCCTGTGCACATAATTTCACACTGCTGCACAAAAATGTAATCAAGTCAACCCTTTCCTAAATGCCAAAACATAGACTGATCTGATTTTAAAGCTGCTGCAGATGACAAAATGGATATTGATAAAGAAAGAATTCTTGTACAATAAAGCACAAAAAATATTGAGGCAATAGAAGAAAATGCTGATTATCAGCATTTTCTTCTTTTGCCTCAATAGTTTAGAAAGCATTTATTTATCTTCTATGGACTTCAAACCCCAGTCCTATTGGGAAAAGTGTTTAAAAGATGTTACCGATAGAAGCCCATTCAGAAATTTACAACCCGAGGAATTATCTCATAGCCCATAAATATTACTCCTTGAACATCATTAACATAATAACAGTCCACGTTTTGGATTTAATGCATTATTAACTAGACAGCTGGGTGTGCAAGTTTAAAGGGACCCACGTTAGATAATCTAGGGATAAGTGCAACATATTCAAGGGCAGATAACTCTGTCTCAAGAACAACCAGAGGTATCTGAGTTTCCGTAAAAGCAATCATAAATAGACACTATGTGTATTCACTGTTGCAAGTTTGATAAAATTCCACAGAAAGGGAAGGTAATTTTCTCAATTCAAGGGCAGATAATTCAAGAAGTCAATTTAAAAGATGTTACCGATAGAAGCCCATTCAGAAATTTACAACCCGAGGAATTATCTCATAGCCCATAAATATTACTCCTTGAACATCATTAACATAATAACAGTCCATGCCTTCAGATTTAATGCATTATTAACTAGACAGCTGGGTGTGCAAGTTTTACAATTTTTATTTCAAAAGGTATGTTACAGAGCTTACAGTGTATGCAAAGTAAAGCCCCCCCCCCCCCCCCCCCCCCCCCCACACACACACACCAGCCCCTTTTATTTACCCACTTGGCATTCTTACAAAATGGAGCTTATAAAAGAATTAAAGCATCCACATGCAGCCTGCTTATTGCCATAATTGGCTTTTGAAAAATACTTCAGCACTATATCATGAAGGCATGAAGGGGGTAGAGCACCATAATGACTCTACTAAACAAGAGGGCCATGATGGCCCTGTTACGCTCCACTGGCTTTTAGACTTTACACTCCAAGACTACGAAATTCTTCAAGGAATACAATAGAGGTCTAGTTTTTCATCCGATATAAAAAAATTCACAGAATCTAATGAAGAACTGCACATTGAACATTTAGGCTATATTAAAATGAAATCCAATCATGCGTTTTGGAGAAGAATATTTTTGAAGATTTTTCGAGAATTTAATTCAATTAATTTATTTAAAATTTCAGTTTTATACGGAATTTATTGATTTGAAGGAATTTGGAAGAGATGCATGCAAGGAAGATTCCTGTGAAGTTTGGTTGAAATTGGTCCAATAGTTTTGGAGAAGAAGACTTTTAAAGATTTTTCGAAAATTTAATTTAATCTATTTAATTACAATTCAAGTCCAGCATAGAATTTATCTATTTTTTTTTAGGAATTTGGAAGAGATTCATACAAGTTTGGTTGAAATTGGTCCAACAGTTTTGGAGAAGAAGACTTTAAAAGATTTTTAGAAAATTTAATTTAATTTATTTAATTACAATTCAAGTCCTGCTCGGAATTTTTTTTTTAAAGAATTTAGAAGAGCTTTATGTAAGGAAGATTCCTGTGTAGTTTGGTTGAAATTGGTTCAGTAATTTTGGAGAAAAGGGATTTTTAAAGATTTTTCAAAAGTTTAATTTAATTTAATTAATTAAAATTCAAGTTCTGCACGGAATTTATTTATTTGAAGGAATTTGGAAGAGGTTCATACAAGGAAAATTCCTGTGAAGTTTGGTTGAAATTGGTCCAGTAGTTTTGGAGAAGAAGATGTTTAAAGAAAAAGTTTACGCACGGACGGACGCACGGACGACGGACACAGGGCCATGACATATTAGCCCTGCTGCCCAAAAAATGATATATACTGGCCTTACACCAACAATAGCCTTGATTATCTTGATCATGAGGGCGGAATGGTCTGTTCAAAGACAGGATCAAATCCACAACCTAAAGATTACAAATTCCTCTCACTTAATCTTTCAAAACAAGACTTTGTTTTCATGTCTCTAATTGAAATGGCTTTGGAAAACATTGAGACAAAAGAAGAATCTGCATGTGTAGGTGCTCCAGCCGCCGTGATATGACCCTGGCAATTGAAAACAGCGTAAAACCCCAATAAACTCAAACCCACTGGTCTGATGATCTCCTAGCACATAGTCGTTCGACAAGGGTTGGAAAAGGATGTATTAAATAAGTATCATCATTCAACTACAAAATCTAATACACCCAAACTAGCTTAACGCCCAAATCACAAATCCAATAAAATTTAAACCTCACATTAATTTTTTGAAAAAAATCTCACTGAGCGGTCTGTATCTTTTAAACAGCTTAAAACAGATTGATGATGAAGCACTTTTTTTTAAAAATATTTACTTTTTAACCGAATTTTAAATCTTGGTTCAACTGTCTAGGTGGCCATTCTGGGCTATTAAACATATCATATGTGGCAAAAATGTGTACTTTTCCAATTTGAATTGTGCTGCAGATGAAAATATTATGGATGTCAATAATGATAGGATTTGTGTTTAACCCTTTCCTAAATGACAAAATTTTAGGGTGATCCAATTTGAAAGATGCTGCAGATGACAAAGTGGATGTTACTAAAGGTAAAATTTGTGAATACTGCAGCTCAGAAAACATTGAGGCAAAAGGAGAAACTGCTGGTTATCAGCAGTCTCTTCTTTTGTCTCAATGTTTTCCTAAGCCATATCTATTAGGGACATCTAAACCAGGTATTGTTTGGGAAAGGGATGATACTCAATGACAATTATAATGCACATATCCATGGATTCCTGTCATTTTTCATACCAGTACTACCACAACGTCCTGACTGAGTCTCCAGCTGCTTGCCTATATAGGTTAACAATTTTCAAACCATTAATGGTGGGAGACTAAGGTCAGAAAGGAAATGGATATTAGCTGTGGCGAGGGACCGAACCCGGGACCTCATGATTGAGAGACTGTTGCGCTACCAATTGCCCTATGGACGCTGCTAGGGTAGACAGGAATTAGCAAATTGATTCACAAACAGTCAGAAAGACAGACTGACAAACAGCTGATATTTTTGTCCAATGTCCATTTTGGCTGAAAGAATTGTTCACAATTTGGACTAGTCTAAACACATTATTTAAGTCAACTACAAAAGGGATAAGATTATTATAAAGTGTGTCTTGTTCACTAAATAAATATTTAAATAAAAATTTAAAAGAAAATCTAAGCTCTCTACTAAACTTTCTTAAGATGTTAAAAATGTAAAAGTATTCAAACTTTAAAAAGGTTTCATAAATTTTTATCAATGCACTTTAAACCTGTCACTTTATTACAAGCAGATTTCATGGGGCTTTATATGGAAGAAACTGAAGGATTCCTTTTAAGGTAGTCCATCCCTAATGAGATTCAGGTGATGCCGATTTATTCTGGCCATCTACATTACATGAAAGAACTGTAAGAAGGCATGATGCATGGATCCTGATCAGACTGCATTTAAGCCACTGCTGATCTTCCGTGTAGAGCTCAAATGCAATAAAATCTCTTTTTCCTACCCATTTTCAAAACAGCAGAATTCAAGACTGTTCCTATTTCTAAGATACAGCAGACAACAACATTGACCAAGTTTCAAAAAGATCCAGCCAGAAACTTAGGAGTTGCACTCACAAGAAAAGTGGACAGGCATATGGACAGACTAAGAAGATGACAGCAATACATGACTGCCTCCAGAGGCGTATAAAAAGAAAGCTAAAGAAACATTGATAGATGGCTTACTTAACCCATGATATTCTCCTTTTCCCAAAATTTTTAATGGTGTCTGCGATTATAGTTGATCTATATCTGTTTGTCAAATGCAATTCTGTTCCATTTTCCTAAAATCTGTGCTGCAAAATGGTTGAAAGAAAAACAACAAGTAAAAAACAACATAATCATTATGACATGAACACATTTCATCATGACTGCTACTCACATAAATTCAGCTCTCAAGGAAAACCAATCTCTTAAAAATATCTCCTATAAAAATATTCTGAATTCCTCTATCACTACAGTGCATTCACTGTGCAACTGCAAATCCCGCAATTCAATACTCCAAAATTCCAAACTCTGAACTTTTTTAATGCAATCCTGAGTGTTCAAAATTCAATACCATCTGTCAAGATTCCAATAATTCATCAAAAGCTGCAGAAAAGGAGAAATAATCACTTTTCACAACATTTCAAAGTACAATTTTTCAATTATTTCTCACTCAAACCCTATGTTGTGGGTACTCATTTGAATCGTCTCTGAGACGATTCAATTGAGTACTCACAACAAAGGGTTTGGAAGAGGGATAAACGATTAAGAGTCAATAATCGTTCTTATCAAGAGCGCTCGTCAGTGAGAATAGCTTTCAAATTGTCCAACATGCTAAAAGCATGATTTCCAAGCTATGACAATGGAAGTTCCATGAGAATTTTTCTTGTAACACTTTACAATGGGAATATTTTTGACAGTAACTAACCTTTTCCCCAATCTAAATAAATTTAGATATTATCTTTCAGTAACCTCTGACAACTACCCATCAGGGGTCATCTTCTGTGACCTTTCTTTGGACCAATCAGATTATAGCTTTGGAAAAGTTGAAAGGAATTTAAAGAAATTTGGCATGCGCACTACAATTTCGTTTCTAACGATAACAAGATTAGTAGCCATGGTCGCCTCCAGTGCGGTGATTTCACTACAAAGACAAAGACCAAAGTCAGTACTCAAAATTAACAGCCTTAGCTCTTTGCTCGAGGACAGCGCATGTCTATCAACCCAAGCCATTTTGGTGTTGTTGTCAAGGACAACAGACCTGGGTTTGCAACGAGCGTTTTGATTGGTTGGTGTGAAAATAGAAAAAAATGGACTTCCCCAGGTCACAGAAGATGACCCCTAATGGGTGATTCTCGGATGTAACATGAAATTATGTCATCTGGATTCATTCAGATTGCCTGTTTTCCAAAACAAGGCCTGATTTTGACATCTCCTTTAGGAAAACATAGAGGCAAAAGAAGAAGATGATAAGTTAACTAGCATTTTCTCTTTTTGCCTCAATATTTTACATGATTTATCATACAAAAGTGTTGTCTTTGATTTTGTGGTCTCCAGCAGCTTACAAATAGGGATCAATTTTAGCACGTAAATTGTGATGTAACTTCAGGAAAACACAATGCTAATCTACATAGGTATAAATTAATCTATTTTTATACCAATATACCCGTAAAATTGATCCCTATTGGAAGAGGTTAAATTTTTATCATTTGGGAAACTTTGAATAACCTATGTGAACATTTTATCATCTGGAAAAGGGTTAAATGACATAGCTATTTATACAAATGACAAAAAATGTTACCCCTAAAACAGATGATAAAGAAATGATAAAATCGTTTAACTTTGATCTATTAATTGATCAATTAATCAATTTAATCTGTACCACTCTGGGTTAAGTAAATCCACAAAGATAACAAATTTATGTTATTCCAATAATGCACCCAACAAAATAACCCTTTCCCAAACGAGACAAGACATATTTTTGTCTTACCAATGTCTTATGACAGAATAGCAAAGGATTTTGAGCTCAAAATTATCAAGACCTAGGTTGTGTGATATATGTTTCAAGAATTTCATAAGACATTCATGTGAGACAAAAATATGTCTTCAATTCTTTGACCGAAACACTGGTCCTGGTCTTTCTGACCATTAGTGCTGGCCGGCCCTCCTCCCAATCCTAGCCCCTTTGTGCCATGCAAGAATCCAGATCTAGCCTTTGCAATTTAAGAAGTTTGATGAGGTACAAAATAGCTTCACAATGGAGCTTCAAATACTCAAATGTCAATGCCTGCATTGTTCATGATGTATATTAATCAGTTCCGTAAATGGCAAAACTTTAGAAAGGGTGTGGGCTGCATGCAGACAAGAAAATTGATAGCACTGAAATGTGATTAACATATACAACAGAAAAGAAAATATCAGTGGAAAAGGAGAAAATTCTGGTTATCATCTTTATTTATCCATGTCTTGTTTGGGAAATGGTTAAATGAAGATCATATTGGCTTAAACATGCTGCAAAGTCAATAGATGCATTGTCCATGCTAGATATTTGATATAAATTAGTGTGAAATGGGAGTAGACATCAGACAGCAGTTTAATGACAGAAGGACAAAAACACAGGCGGCAATCACGTGACTTTTTTATGATATATTCTCCTCACTTATGTAAACAAAAACACTCGGTAAGAACACATTTTCTCAAATTTTGAATCAAATACTTAACACTCAATATTGAGATACGTGCAATTCGATACGTCATACTCTCTGGTCTATTTCGGTACCAAGATCTTCCCTCAAATCCCTGTCAAAGCTGAGAACATTCGTGCAAAGTATTTTTAAATGCCGTGATATATTTTCTTAAGAAATGTTTGCACTTTGCACGAATGTTCTCAGTTTTGACATGGATTTGAGGGATGATCTTGGTATCAAAATAAACCGGAGATTACGACGCATCGAATGGTACGTATCTCAATTCTGAGAGTTAAGTATTTGATTTAAAATATGAGAAAATGTGTTCTTACCAAGTGTTTTTGTTTACATAAGTGAGGAAAATATATCATAACAAAGTCACGTGATTGCCGCCTGTGAAAAAAGAATTAACCCTTGCTCACACGATCAATTGATATCGTAAACAATCTCCTAGACATACGAAAAAGCAGCAGCAGCAGGTGACAAAAATTTGAAGAATGTCAAAATATGCAGACCCTAAATGGCTTGAGTTGTAGGAAACATTTCCAGATTGTATGCCGTACCAAATGAGTCAAAAGTCTATTTAGAGCGTGCACGCATAAATTATACGCGTTGACGCGTAAATTTTATGCGTCGACGCGTATATTTACGCGTCGACGCATAAAATTTACGCGAGGAGTTGAAAATTTATGCGTCGACACGTAAATTTTCAACTGCTTGCGTAAATATACGCGTCGACGCGTATTTCATCTATTAATCAATCAGATCCTTCGTTTCATCCATCAATTTTATGGTATAAAGGGGAAAGGTTTCTAACCGCCTCTCCCATTGGCCAGCCTCGGTTTCACATTTTTTACTCCTACTCGCGTAAAATGTACGCGTCGACGTATATTTTTTCAACTGCTCGCGTAAATTTTATGCGTCGACGCGTAAATATGTGCGTCGACGCATAAAATTTACGCGAGCAGTTGTGAAATATATGCGTCGACGCGTATATTTTATGCGTGCACGCCCTATATAGACTTTTGACCCATTTAGTACGTCATAAGATTGGGTTGATGAAAGTCACTCACGGAGGCCCTCAAAAATGAATTTCCTAAAATATTATTTCGGATCAATCATTTAAAGATTGAGCCGGTTTATTCGACACAGGGCCGAATCTATTGATACTAGTTCCTGGAATTGATGATGTTGCTATCGTTTGATTGGCTAGCGACGGGATAAAGTTACGTGGTCAAGTCAAGATCCACATAAAAGCAGGGGTAAAACCCATGCGGGCCCTTTTCAGTTACAGCCAGGACACAGTTCACATGGTGAAGTACAGTCGAAAAATTTAGAAACCATGTGGCTTTGCTAGGTTCCACCAGTACGCTGTGTTTACTTTAGGAACCTTTTGGCGTAAACGATCAAGCACAGTGCGTTTGGAAACGTGGACGGACAAACACTCTTGCTAAATTTGAATCAATAAATGGACACTAATCAAGCTCAGTTCTGCGGCCGATGGCGGAGCAGGAGATTATGATTAATTGATAAGGATAATGGTTTCTATAATTTCATTATTAGATATTTAATTTAATTCATTATTACATTCTTAATGTAATATTATGTAAAATACCAGCCATGGCCAGTCGCGCCATATTAAATTTCATTTAAAACTGATCATATTGTCTTTCTTTACCCCCGTTGTCGAATAATAAGTGATCAAGATAGCAATTGCATTGCATTTGCAAAGTTGAAGTAGAGGTTAGATACTAGTAAGTGCATGGAACTCTTTGATAAATTAAAATAGAGCCTTGCTCAAAATTAAGTGTTCAATCTTAAAGTGGATTGATTGGGGATGAAGGCCTCTTTCAGATGCTATGGTTGCTATGGTTGAATTGTGGTAGATTCCTGGGATTTCTCTCACCAGTACTACCCAAATCCAATTTGAGCCTCCAGCTGCTCTCTCACTCTCACTCTATGATTCACATTTATTGGTGAGAGACAAATTTTATGACATATTCTTCGATGACAGAAAGGATATTGGTCGAGCTGTGGATCAAACCTGCAAACTCTTGGTTGATAAACTCTGATGTTACCAACTGAGCTATCCGAGCTGGGCTTTAATTAAATAGCACCTTATGGTCTGAAGCATTATTAATGCAAATTAATTCAAATCTTAGATCCAATTAAATTTTTAACACTTTAGTAGGGATTAATACGGAAATTAAAACTACTTATACCCCTCATTTAAGTAGTCTACAACAAGAGTGCCACCGTCACAATATACGCCGCCACTTATAAAACTTGAGACAAAAAAATGACATTGACAAGGATTTATGAATATTCACTGAAAAACCTGTAAAAAAATTGTGTTCACAAAAAGGTTTTTATAAATATCCAGTGAAAAACCTGGAAGGAATTGCGTTCACGAGGCTAAAATATCATTAAGCCCCAGAGACTAAGATTCAAGGGGGCATAATTCAGGCAAAAATCAATGAACCATAAAATCCTTACTTCATGCACATCTACCAATTAATGTAATAACATCCACCAAGTTTCAGTCCCAGAGACTAAGTTTTAAGGGGGCATAACTCTGGAAACAAGAGGCCCATGATGGCCCTAGATCGCTCACCTGAAATTTTTTGCCTTGTTGAAATAAACATTTTGACCTGTATAGCAGCAAATTAAGAATTTTGCAATAAAGCCCCTTTTCCTTAGTTTTTCAAAAGAATGAAACAAAATTCAGCCTTTTCAAAAGTGTTTGCTCTTTTGCCCTTTTTCTGATGCACCTGCACTAAGAGCTTTGATATTAATCAAATTCTTATAACAACTTTGAAAGCCCTTCACCTAAAGATCATTCATGTGAAGTTTTAAGAATATTGGCCAACTACATGTAGTAAGCCAGAAGATTTTTAAAAGATTTGGCTATTTTCCCTTTTCTCATGCTGCGGCAGTCAAAGGCTTTGATGGAATCAAAGTCTATCAAAAACTTTGAAAGCCCTTCACCCAAGGATCATTCATGGGAAGTTTCAAGAATATTGGCCAACTAGTTGAAGGCAGAAGATTTTTACAAGATTTGGCTATTTGCCCCTTTTCTCATGCCACGGCAGCCAAAGCCTTTGATGGAATCAAATTCTTTTAACAACTTTGAAATCCCTTCAGCCAAGGATCATTCATATTAAGTTACAAGAATATTGACCTACTAGTTGGGCAGAAGAAGATTTTTTAAAAGATTTGGCTATTTTCCCCTTTTCTTATGCCGTGGCAGCCCAAATCTTTAATGGAATCAAAATCTTTTAACAACTTTGCAAGCCCTTCACTCAAGTATCATTCCTGTGAAGTTTCAAGAATATTGGCCAACTGGTTAGGCAGAAGAAGATTTTTAAAAGATTTGGCTATTTTCCGCTTTTCTCATGCCGCGGCAGCCAAAGTCTTTGATGGAATTTAATTCTTTTAACAACTTTGAAAGCCCTTCACTCAAAGATCATTCATGTGAAGTTTCAAGAAAATTGGCCAACTGGTTAGGCAGAAGAAGATTTTTAAAAGAGTTGGCTATTTTCCCCTTTTCTCATGCCACGGCAGCCAGAGTCTTTGATGGAATCAAATTCTTTTAACAACTTTGAAAGCCCTTCACCCAAGGATCATTCCTGCCAAATTTCAAGAAGATTGGTCCACTGGTTTTGGAGGAGAAGATCTTTAAAGAAATTGTGGACGGACGGACGGCCGGACGGACGGCCGGACGGACGGACGGACGGACGACGGACAACGACCGATCACAATACCTCACCTTGAGCACTTTGTGCTCAGGTGAGCTAAAAATCAATGAACCATAAAATCCTTCCTACATGCACATCTACTAATTGAGGTGATAACATTGACCAAGTTTCATTAAGATCCAGCCAGAAACTTAGGAGGAGTTGCGTTGACAAGGCTGCAATTTCAATAAGCCCCAGAGACTAAGATTGAAGGGAGCATAACTCTGGCAAAAATCAATGAACCATAAAATCCTTCCTTCATGTACATCTACCAATTGAGGTGATAACATTGACCAAGTTTCATTAAGATCCAGCCAGAAACTTACTCAGGCAAAAATCGACGAACCATAAAATCCTTCCTTCATGCACATCTACCAATTGAGGTGATAACATTGACCAAGTTTCATTAAGATCCAGCCAGAAACTTAGGAGGAGTTGCGTTGACAAGGCTGCAATTTCAATAAGCCCCAGAGACTAAGTTTTTAAGGGGCATAACTCAGGCAAAAATCGACGAACCATAAAATCCTTCCTTCATGCACATCTTCCAATTGAGGTGATAACATTGACCAAGTTTCATTAAGATCCACCCAGAAACTTAGGAGGAGTTGCGTTGACAAGGCTGCAATTTTAATAAGCCCCAGAGACTAAGTTTTTAAGGGGCATAACTCAGGCAAAAATCGACGAACCATGAAATCCTTCCTTCATGCACATCTTCCAATTGAGGTGATAACATTGACCAAGTTTCAAGAAGATCCAGCCAGAAACTTAGGAGGAGTTGCGTTGACAAGAAAAGTGGACGGACGTACGGACGGACGGACGGACGGACGGACGGATGGACGGACGGACGGACGGACGGACAGACGGACGGAGAAGATGACGCCAATATACGTCCGCCTCCGGCGGCGTATAAAAAGATTAATATCTTAATTAACACTTTCCCAACAGAAAATTTTAGGGTGGTCCAATTCAAAAGCTGCTGCCCACCACAAAATGGATGTTAAAAAAGATTGTCTTTGTGTACAATATAGCTTAGAAACTGTTGAGGCAAAAAATTCTTATCTTTTGCCTCGTTGCCTCGATGTTTTCCTAAGACTATTCTCAGGGACATCAAAATCAGGTCTTGTTGGGAAAGGGTTAAGCTGCCCTTGATAAACAGTCAAAATTGATTTTAACCTTTTCCAAATTGACAATATTTTCGGCAGGTTCAAATCCAAAGGTGTTGCAGAATGAAAATGAATTTATAAATGTTACAACGGTCCATTAATATGCATAATATATATACTAAGCACATAAAAAATATTGAGGCAAAAGCATACAATGCTGATTATCTACATTTTCTTTACTTTTGCCCTGATGTATTCCAAAACTATTTCAATGAGGGACGTCAAAACCATGTAATTGTTTGTGAAAGGGATAACTGGGCCTTGAAATTGCAGCCAATTCAAACTGTAGTACCTTTTTAATTATTCTTTGGTCCCTTTCACTTTAAGCTTTTAGTATTTGTATCTTTCAACCCTTTCCAAAACATTTAGACCCTGGTTTCTATTTCCCAAATATAAAAGGCTTGGGGAAAACATTGAGGCAAAAGACGAAAGTCCCTATGACCAGGGTTTCTCCCTTTGCCGCAATATTTTCTTTTGTATAATATACACAAATCATATAATATTATATTACTCAATATCCACAATATGTAAATCAATCAGAACAGTCAAAATTAATTTAATTTAAATTTCATGCCTTTTAGGAAGGGTGTATCAACATTTTTAAGATTCATTCATAAAGAGTATTACAGAATTTAGATAGAAATGGCAAAAGTCAATATTTTCTCCTTTTGGCTCAGTATTTTCACTTACAGGTCCATGGGAACACCATTATAGGCTGTCTGGAAAACGGATTACCCTGGTAGCATTTTAAATATCTGGACAGATTCCAATGAAAATAATAATAACAATTATGTCTATGATAAACACTTATAAATAAGCCATTATCATGTTAGTACTGAGATTATCCCATTCCCACAGATTGACACTGGCAAAACGTTGTGGAAAATGAAGAAAATGCTTGCAAACAAGCAATTTCTTCATTATCCACAATAATTTCTAGCTCAAAAAGCAAAGATTTCTAAAATTGATGGCTGGTAATTGGTTAACCCTATCCTAAACAAGACCTGGTTGTGACGTCCCCAATAGAAAAGGCTTGAGAAAACATTGACACAAAAGAAGAAACTGCTGATAACCAGCAGTTTCTCCTTTTGTCTCAATATTTTCTGAGCTATTCTGTATGCAATTCTGTTCTTTAGCACCATTAATTTTGTCCTCTGAAGCACCTTCCAAATTCAATCACCCTAAAATTTTGTCGTTTGGGAAAGGGTTAAACCTTTCCTGACCACCACAATCTTGTAGCAATAGACCTAGTTGTAGACAGCAAAACATCTGCTATCTGAGTAACATGTATATCACAGAAAATAATATGGGAAAAGGAGAAAATACTTTTCATTTGTATAAGTATTAAAGAAAGAAAGAACAATTTTAAAAGAAGACTGTTACACCAGTATTATGGAAATCAAAGAGATCTCAAAAGAGAAAAAAAGTCCTACCTTATATCTGTCTCTTATAACAGGCCAAATCAATGATTAATTAAATTCCTAGTTATGAATGTAACAGATATGTAAAATAATCCATTTCACACTATAAATGATGCATGTAATAATAAATCCAGTTTAGGCAAAATATGTATCCACCAATGTCAACACTGGAACAAATGCACTAAATTAATTTAATGGTTAAAACTCCTTTGAACATTAAGGAAATGTATTTAATCTAATAGCAGACCTGTCAATTTAGTTATCCAGTTTAGGCACCAAAGTATCTCTGAAACAAAAGCACAAAATTGATTTGATTAAAGCACAGCAAGTTGAAACTCCTTTTGTACACTAATAGTAATTGTTTTTAATAGCAGAATATTAAATAATCCAGTGAAGGCACCAAAACAACAGTTGGAGACTGATAACATCCAGTTAGCAGAATACTATAGGTAAATGCAATAGCTTCTACTCTGATTTTCTAGCACAAATACTCTAGGGCTTTATACTTCGTAAATACCTTTTTACAATTCTTTGATAGCATGTTACCTATGTAGTATCAGAGTAAAATCTTGCTGGTTATTTTCGCAAATGCCATAACAACAACTTGCATAAGGCCAAGTGCAAATAAGAGTACATTTTCTTGTCTCCAACATAAAATCATACAAATATGAAAGACAGAAAGATTGACAACCCTTTGATATTAATTACTGGAAAGGATACATTGTGATGGACTTGTGTTGAAAATTTCAAGTGAATCGGATGATTTGTTCAAAAGTTATGACAAATAGAGCCAAATCCATGATGTCCCAACCATAACGGTTTTTGTCCCAACCATATCGGCCATGTTTTCAACCAGCGTCACTCATTCCACATCTTTTAAAGTGAAATCTTTATATTATTTAGGTAATTTACAGTGAAAAAAGTTACAAAAGGTTGTTGACATAGTAAAGATTTTTAGTATTTTTCAAATTTACATCACTTTTCTTATGTTTATTGGAGGAAATTTGTTTTTATTTCAAAACTAGTGTTTGATTATTTGAGAAAGACTCATTTTATGTTATTGTATTATTTTCTAAATGAAAAGAAGTGCATTTGTGTTGCTGTGCATTATATAATCCTGAGTAACAGTAGGTTCTATAAGTAAAGTAGCTACCGTTATGGTTGGGACATTTTTGTTAAATCCTATCTTTACCAATTAACCCTTTCCCAAACAAGACCTGGTTTTGACGTCCCTAAGAGAAAATGCTTGGGAAAACATTGAGACAAAAGAAGAAACTGCTGATAACCAGCAGTTTCTCCTTTTGTCTCAATATTTTCTTGTCTATATCACACACAATTTCAATCTTTATTAACATCCATTTTGTCGTCTGCAGCAGCTTTTGAATTGGACCTGCCTAAAATGTTGTCGTTTGGGAAAGGGTTAATATGTAGTACATGCTTGTCTTTGGTTTAATATGGAGAAATTGTCATTAAATTGAACTTTTGGAGGGTCTTACTGACCAAAATTCCAAATAAGAGGGCCAAGATGGCCTATAATCTCTCACCTTAGTGATTAAGCCATATGCGACCAGCAAAATTTCAAAGCCTGATTTTTTTGCATATTTAAGTCCTATAAAATATATTCTAAATGTAAAATGTGGGATTTTATTATAAAAGAGGCTTTATTTTACTGCATAGTTATAATTTTGAATAATTCTAGTAAAGATTCATGAGATAAGATTTTGCATTCAATACCACCCAAAATCTCAAAGCTCAAGATCTTATGATTTGAATGGAAAAACAGTACAGCTTACATGTTTTTGCCTAATTTCACGCATCACCCTGATTACATTTCGGGTGGATTAGGATGGATGGCCATTGGCCACAGTGAGCATGTTTTCAACACAAACCCATGGAATGACTGTGTCATGATTTTCCACTTGAGTTGACCATGGCAAATTGCAGTGATTTGCGTGGACAAGTATAGAGTACACCTAGCATTTCTTCTCTATTGCGGTGACCACCATGATTTTCCATCAGCCACTACGATTCACAGTGGTCAGCAGAAATTGTTAGTGGAAAAAGGCGGTGATTGCAGTAGCATAGGCAATCATCACAATTTTCCAGACCAATTATTTTGTCCACAGCGGATGGGTGTTTTAGGCAAAAAACATGCGAGCTGTACCATTACAAGATTTCTACAGATCTTTATCTCTGTAAAGTTCGGGAACCCACAGCACATGCCTTATATTTATCTTATAGAGAATAAGTTATTAGTTTAGATTACTCTTGTAAAGATCAATGTAAATTCTACATCATAAATTTCTAAACTTTAGGACTAATAGCTTGGAACAAGATTTTCAACTTTTTCTCTATAGATGTAAAAATTCAAGAACCCAAAACATAGGACCAATTCAGTGAATGGCAATCGCTGTATCTAGATCATTGTGTTATAGACTCATAATACAATTCAAAGCTGTATGACTTAAAGTATGGGAGAAGATTGTACAAGTTACCCTTGTCTAAAAGTAAAACCTTGGAAGCCAAATAATCAGGATATCATTTGATATATACCGTCCAAACTAAAATGATAAATGGTATGGATTGAAAGACAACAGTTTTCTAGTCTAAGACTGTGTCATATCCATATTATGCTTTTTAAATTTAATGCATGCCATATCATTAAAATTAATCTAGTAATTGTACTAACTGATAGAAAAACAGAATAAAAAGATATTCGATATTTGGAGACACAGAAGGATTAATTGTGATTTTGAATGGCACCAGGTTAGGAATAATATGGGAAAATTATTTCAGGGAAATTTATGTCATTCCTCTTGTTTTTCTTTTATCTTCTAACAGTTAAAAATAGTTTTTGTGAATGTTAATACTTGTTACACTATTTTGTAGAAGAAATCCATCAGAAGGTTGCATTTTATCAGACGATAATCATTCTAAAACATGGGCATGACAGGATGTCCCAACCATAACGGTTCAGTCAATTAACATTTATGAATTAATTTTGAGAAGTATCTCCATTTTTACCATTAATTTTACATTGATATAGCCATAATTGATATGGCAATGAAGTAAGATAGTATTAACAAAATGGAACTATGTAATTTGTTAGCTATATAAGTGATTTTGTAAGTAATATTACACAAAACATACACAAGAAGACTTGCACAACAAAATATAGAAGTTTTAAATCACTTAAAGTGATTTTTAACATCTTTTAATGGTTTAAGGAATAAAATGAACACAAACTGGTTGTGAAAATCTACAATCTAACCTCAATACATAAGAATAATTCAATGTGTCCCAACCATAACGGTAAAGAGTAACTGTTTTGTACTCAGCAGAACTTAGTTATATTTTTGAATATCAGAGCCAGATTTGTTTTATTCTAAAGTAAATTGATTAAATTTTGATTAAATATTGCTTTTACCATTGAAAGGTTGACATTCTTTTCATAATAAAGTTGATAACAGGTATGTTTCTTTATTTTATTGCTTTTCTTACCATTTATTTGCCATTTTTTTTTCAAGAAGTCATAGAATTTGACAAACAAGTAGCTCAGAAGTTTGCCACATTCCTTAGCTTAAAGTATAAAGAACAAATAATGATCAAACAAATGACTAAAATGTCCATTTGGCACATCAAAAAAGCTATGTAAAGTCCTAAAATTAGCTCTTGCACTCATATAAAAGTCAAAATTTTCTGAAATCAGATAAATGCGCTTTAAAGATTATACATTTTTTTCAAAATTTGATATATATACTTTCAAATCACACTGCCAAAACAAATCTTATCGAAAGTTTATTTTTTATCCAAATGTCACACTTTATTTGCACTTGGCCATAAGCTGTGGTTATGATTTTTTTTTTAATGTCACTAACGATATGCATGTTTATTTACATATGCATTAAAATCATTTAAACTGTCTCTGATGTCAGATTTAAAAGCTTGTGCACTATTTCCTCATACATCTGATTTCCTCATACTACGAATGTTGGCACAGCAATAATTTTCCCACACAACACTCAAGTATTGTATACCTTTATAGTAATTTTGATGCCATGGGCTAAATTTCCTAACAGTATGGGTGCAAAAATGCTTGTTAATTTACATGTAAACACTAATTTAAAATCATTTAAACTGTCTTTGATGGCAGATTTACTGTAATCCAATTAGCTTAAAGGGCGACGGTAACAGATGGTCTAATTGCAAAAAATGAATTTTTTTAAAAAAATATGCAAAACTTTTGTGTTGACCACCTCTGGATGGTTAATAATATGCGATTCAGACAGAGAATGAGCCGAAATTACAAGACAGATAGCTGAATTTAGGGAGAATCCAAGCCTAAATTCAACCCCATCACTGATGGGGTTAGAATTATTTTTGAATTGTTGCGCATGCGCATACAGCGCGGACCATGATTCAAACGAGATTCATACTTAAATTTCAATATGACGTCATCATGTATGTTGTGACATCATTTAAGAAAGTCGCATGTCCTATTGTTTTGACCTACTTTCGACATCGCTTCATGAATTTGGTATCAAATTGCGAAAAAATGAGTCGTTGCTTCAATAGTTTCCCGTAATCATTTAATCAGGTCATATAAAGCTTAAAAAGTGTACATTTCGTTTGTATTTGACAATTTTTGGGTCCAAATCTGGGAAATAGTAGCTTTAATGCAGGGTGTGCAATTGTTATTCCTGGTAAAATAAATGTTGGCACTACACTGATTTTCACACACAAATACCCTAGGGTTTTATGCTGTAAACTGTCTTTGAAAATGTTTGTTTGTCGTATAACAAAATTTTCAACTTAGGTTTAACACAGATGAAACATAAAAGGAAAAAGAAAAGACGGTTAACAATCTTTTTTCCTATTCATTCAATGTTTTTTATTTTGGATAGAACTATGTAATTTTAAGTATATTGGGAGGTTAAAGAGCTTTTTCCATCAAAAAATGAATTGACAGTGTATAAAAACAGTATAATTTATGAGCAGATCATACTCAATTAGCAAATCATGCTGCACTGTAACTTTACGGCATTTCTAAGTTATTTTGGTAAAAAAAAAAAAAAATAATAATAATAATAATATACAAAGTCACATTTTCCTTTTTTCAGTTTTATAACAGTTCAGCTATTTCTAAAAATGTTTATTTGATGAACTGCTTTTAGCTCCAAGATTTCACAAAATATTATATACATAAATCCAATCTTTACATAACAAAAATTTCATCAATTACTATCACTTTTACTGTCTAAAATAGCAAATTGTTGATAACAACTCATAGTGTCCTTGTGACAAATTACTTATACAAATAAACTGATATACAGGCACATAGGCCTTATGATTTTAGTTTTGATTTAACCCTTTTCCAAACGGCAAAAATTAAGACTTCCCAATTTGCAACATGCTGCAGACGACAAAAATGAATGTGGATATACAAAGGAATTGTGTAAAATATAGCTCAGAAAATATTGAGACCAAAGGAGAAACTGCTCAGTGCTGGTTATCAGCAGTTTCTTCTTTTGTCTCAATGTTTTCGCAAGCATTTTCTATTAGAGACGTCAAAACCAGGTCTTATTTGGGAAAGGGTTAACCCCTTCAAAACAGCCAAAATTTCGACTATTCCAATTATAGCTGATGTAGCCTAGAAAATAGACTTTGACAAATATAGTTTGTGTACAATATAGCACAGAAAATAATTGAAGCAAAAGGAGAAAATGCTGATTATCAGCATTTTCTTCTTTTGCCTCAATATTTTCCCTAGCTCTTTATTGTGGGTCGTCAAAACCAGGCCCTGGTTTCTCGAAAAAACTTACGTTCGTTCTCATGCTCAAATCTGAGCACCATGCTCAAATCGCATGAAATCCACACAAACTTCAATCGAATACCCTTCAACGTTGGAGAGTATTGCTTTGAAGTTGAGCATGTTCTCAAGAGAATATACTTTTAAAAAGTTATTTCAAGAAATCTGGGCCAGGTCTTGTTTGGTAATGGTTTAACCCCTTCCCAAACACCAAAATTCTATGGTGGTACTATTTCAATGTTGCAGCAGATGACAGAAAGCATATTGGCAAAGATACCAATCATGTAAAATATAGCACTGAAAACATTAAGACAAAAGGAGAAAATGCTGGGTATCAGCATTATCTTCTTTTGCCTTGATGTTTTCCCAAGCCTTCTCTCTTAGGGATGTATGGGATAGGGTTAAATGGTTGTTAATTAACCCATTTCTGCACAGTGACACCTTTTGACGCCCTAACAAAAAAGCTTGGGAAAACATTGTGGAAAATGAAGAAATTGATTGTGACAAGCAATTTCTTCATTATAATCCACAGTGTTTTCTAACCCAAAATGCAAAGATTTTTGAGATTTCTTCAACTTGAAATTGTTGTCTGAAATTTTAACACCTTTCAAATTGGAACTGTCTTCAATTTTTTGCCATTTGGTAATGGGTTAACACCACTTTCAACAGCATATCTGCCATATTGTAGGAGTTATATGGTCCTTTTTTGTGTGACAGGTAACATATTTTACTACTGTAACCTTATGACTGATAAAGTCCATTTTTACACCTTTCTAAATTTAAGTCCCATTTTATACCTTTTGTTTATTCATATTACTATAATCATGTTTCATGCTTGAAATTTTCATTCATAAATGGGAAAATACTTTATCCTTTCCCTAATGAGATCTTGTTTGGACCAATAAATATAATCACTGGTGGTGAACTTGGCCAAAGCGTGGGACGTTTTTTCGCGATCATAGTATTCCGTCGGTGTTGTTATAAAATATCGTAACTACGGCTTCGATAAAGCCGTAGTTACAAGATTTTATAACAACACAGACGGTTTGTCAATCCATATTGGTAAACCTGGTCTATTTTTAGAACAAATTCATTGTTATTAGAAAAACTATCCAATCAGATCTTTAAACTCACATTTAAACGCAAAAAATCTGTACCTTGTTGTAGCGAAAAACGTCCGTCGCATTGGCCGAGTTCACCACCAGTGATAATATTGGGTTAGAATTGATTGATTGATTGGGGTTTAATGCCTCTTTCCCCTGCTATGGTTGTATTGTGGTGGCTGGAACACCTGACCATGGATTCCTGGTATGTCTCTCACAAGTGCCAACACAATATCCGATCTGAGCTTCCGGCTGCTCTCTCAAACAGATGATTCACACCCATAGGTGAGAGAAAAATGACTTTTGGTAAATGTCCAAATAGTAATTGGCTTAGCCTCATGGGTTTGAACTCACAACCTCTGGATTGACAGACTGCCATGCAGCATAGGAAACATTCCAAAAATTACTGACAGGGGGCTTCATTGTCCAAATGACGCTCTGAAAAACATCTTGAGAAAAAGAACATTATGTAAACTTAAACCTTTGCCAGAAGGCAAACATTTAGGCTGGTCTAAATTCAAACACCTTGCAGACAACAATTTCAGGTGAATGAAATTTTACATGTATTGGTCTTTTGAGGTAGAAAACATTGTAGAAAAAATGATAACCAATTTCTTCATTTTCCACAATGATTTCAAAACCAATATCTTGAGGAGTGTCAAAAAGTGCCTTTGTGGTAAGAAATTAAAGTAATACAACCAGATATATTACCTTTTAGCTGTGTCCCCTTGAATGACCTCCTTAAATTAACAACTGCAAATAAATGAAGAATTTATAAAAGTTCAACAGTTAATTCTAAACTTATTAGACCCCCATTCCCAAGCAATGACATGTTGAACACTTCCTTTGAAAAGAGTAGTGAACAACCAAATATGACTTCTTTTTGACAACCTTGTAACCACAGCTTTAACCCATTTTCACACAGTTACTTCTTCTGACACCCCACAAGATAATAGCTTTGGAAAACATCGTGGAAAATAAGACATTGCTTATGACAAGCAATTTCTCTATTTCCCACAATGTTTTCTACACAAAAAGATAAAATTTCACTCTCTTGAAATAGTCGTCTGCATCATCTTCGAATTTGGACAAGTTTAAAATTTTGCCGTTTGGTAATGGGTTAAAGAAGCTTTAGTTTTCAAAGAATAGCCACATTATTATTCAATGTTTGGCATAATACGAGGGTTGTTTGATAAATTCGCGGAATTATTCTGTTATTCAAATTTGTGATTGAATATCAGAATTAAATCTGTTTCGTCATAAATCTTAACTATTCGTTATTAAGAATGCAAAATATCAAACTGATACGTTCGTAAATAATTTCTACAGATACCATTGAATAAGGCCATGTCTTGCCGGTCGCCTTCAGCCAGAGCGTCACGTAACGTCAAGCCGCCGTAATTGACGTCAGGTCGGTGAAGATAATACTTAAGCGACACGTTGAGTATTTCAATATTGTCCCCAACGACAGCTTTGAAGTTCTTGTTTATGTGTTTAAACAATTAAATGTTTCATTAACCCAGTCACTGGTGAATGACATGATAAACTAGCGATTTTCTTTAGTTCGTCGGAAGTTTTGACATGCTGGCCAAATAACTATGATATTAGATCCTTACTGTGCAGGTCGGGGGCGTGCCTAGAGCTTTACATACATTTATTTCTTTCTTTGTTTCGGGATCATCTTAACGAAGCCGCATTTCGCCAGTTGTTACAATTATGTCCAATGAATTGTCACAGCCAGACTCATACCGCATCAGAAAATCACAACAATGGTTAGAAGACTGTACATGATTCTTTGGGTCGATGTCTCGTAGAAGACGAGAAGCCAAACTACCGGAAACCTTTAACATGATTATTCAACTCCTGTAAAATTATGATAAACGACTTAATCAATTCTAAAGAGACAACTTCTCTGCAATATACCGTACAGTCAAGCACCTATCCGCCCTGGCAAGCTGCCCTTCACAATCACTTGTACCCTGACTGTTTGAATGGTTTGGTTTCCTTGGACAGTCATCGCCATGTACCGATATTTGTCTGTCTTTAACCATCGATGCCACGTCAATTCAAATGCTTTTCCACATATCGACACATTTTTCGACTTGCCCATTTATCTTAAAGTATCTGTATGCAATAATTCTAAACAAACACAAAACATCTCGACGGTGCGCAACCAGGTCATCAGATGACGTCAGTTTTCTTCGATGATTTTCTTACGACATGATCTTGAAAACACTGTTTACATGTCAACTTTTGAAATAAAAATGGAAAATTTTCAGAAAATGACTAAACAATGTCAAACAAACGTAAGCTTAATTTCCATGGTTCTAGCGCACATTGTCATGGCATTCAGGCACGATTTTCGTTAACACAATTATTTTAAAACTGACCAAAGGCAACGTCGCGTATATCGGTTGCTATGGAGACAGAAAAAAGTGCATTGGAGTGGGCAAATATTATTGCCCTTTTACTCCCAAATGTATGACATGATTTTCTATAGCTGTATGTAATTTCATTATTTTTGAACACGAAATGAAAAAATGAGAAACAAATTCTGCGAATTTATCAAACAACCCTCGTATTACGTATACTTCAGCATGGAAAACAGAGAAATAAGAACAACATGCTGGTCTTCAGCATTTTTCCTTTCTCTTGCTGCTTTCTTATGCTTTTTTGATTTGAGAAAATAGAAGAGTTTGCTTGGAAAAATTTTAACTGTGCTTTATCTAATAACAGCATAAAGCTTAAGAAAACCTCCCTGAATAAAGAAGGTATAGAAAATGTAGAAAACAAATATTAAAATTGATGATATAAGAAATACCTGTTAACTCTGACCTTTCTGTCAACGATAATAAACCAATTGTAAATAAAGAAAGAATGTACAAAAGTTCACAAGTTAATTACCGACTTATTTAAGTATGACACAAACCACAATGGTCAGGTTAAAAGCATGGGTAATCAATCGAGACAAAACCGTTGTGATGATGTTTGTAGATACTTGATGCCAGTAATTATCGGAGTACCTTGACATTTGACTTGATAGACACTTTTTATATCATAGAAAACATTGCATGAAAAGGAAAATTGTCACAAATTTTTAAGTATGACACAAACCACAATGGTCAGGTTAAAAGCGTGGGTAATCAATCGAGACAAAAATGTTGTGATGATGTTTGTAGATACTTGATGCCAGTAATTATCGGAGTACCTTGACATTTGACTTGATACAGACGTTTTATATCATAGAAAACATTGCATGAAAAGGAAAATTGTCACAAACTTTTTAAGTATGACACAAACCACAATGGTCAGGTTAAAAGCATGGGTAATCAATCGAGACAAAAACTTTGTAATGATATACGTAGATTACTCGAGGCCAGTAATTATCGGAGTACCTTGACATTTGACTTGATAGAGACGTTTTTACTAACAATCCATATTTTATAACACAGAAAACGTTGTAATGATATACGTAGATATAACTCATCGGGTTTAAATGTACACTTGTATACAAACACTAAAAAACAAATACACAGTTTTAACATTTACCAAACCATTTATCGTGAGCTATACGAGAGAATTAATGTCCTAACTCGTTTATTCCCAAAAGATGAGGTGTTTGTGTTGGGCCATTTATCAACAACAAGAAGTAAAGTGTTTGTATACAAGTGTACATTTAAACCCAATGAGTTATACTTCAGGCCAGTAATTATCAGAGTACCTTGACATTTGACTTGATAGAGACGTTTACAGTTCATTCATGCTTGAATATATCTTGAAAACATTGTGGAAAAAGAAAGAAATGCTGGTACTTAATCGAGACATTGCAATGACATACATAAATACTAGAGGCCAGTAATTATCAGAGTGCCTTAACATTTGACTTCACAGAGACTTTTTACAAATAATTAATGCTTGAATAAACTTTCAAAAACATTGCTCCACTGGCCTTCAGGCCAGCGGGCTATTGTCATAGCGCTGTGTCCGTCATGCGTGCGTCCGTCCGTCCGTGCGTCCGGTCGTCCGGTCGTCAACTTTTTCTTTAAAAATCTTCTCTTCAGAAACTACTGGATGGATTTCAATCAAACTTCACAGGAATGATCCTTGGGTGGTCCTCTATCAGATTCCTTCAATTAATGCTGATTGAACCAGAGAGTCTGGAGTTATCTGCCCTTGAATTAAAAAATGGCTGTTTTGACTTTGTTTTCACTCTAGCACTTACAAATATCAACCAATCAAGACAAAACTTGGTGAAAATGTTGGAGACAATAAGATCTTGACTGAGTGCAATTTTCAGCTTGATCTGAATTTCATATAATGAGTTATGTGCCCTTGAAATTGACAAAATTGTCATTTTTGGCTCAATTTTTACTTTGTTTCACTCTAGCAATTACAAATATTTACCAATCAAGACAAAAATGTAATAGAATGTTGATGACAATAATATCTTGCCTTGGTATAATTTTCAGCTTGATTTGAATTTTATATCATGAGTTATGTGCCCTTGAAAATGACAAAATTGTCATTTCGGCTTTATTTTGACTTTGTTTTCACTCTAGCAACTACAAATATTGACCTATCAAGACAGGACATTGACACAATATTTGTGAACGTAAGTTCTTGCCAAAGTGTTATTTTCAGATTAATCTGAATTTTACATCATGTCCCCTTGAAATTGACAAAATTACCATTTTTGACCTTATTTTTACTCAAACAGCCATAGATATCTCCCAATCAATATGAAACTTTCACATAATCTTACCGGCCAAAAGATCTTGCATGGATATAATTTTCAGCATCATCTGAATCTTAAATCCTGTTTTATGTGCCCTAGAATTTGACAAAATTGCTATTTTCGACTTTGTTCTTACTCTCTGTATATCTACAAATATTGAACAAGAACTTCAAAACTTAAACATGATGTAGACGAAGTTAAAATCTTGCATTAGTGTGATTCTTAGCTTGATAGGAAGATAAATCCTCAGTTATATGCCTTTCAATTTGAAAAAAAAGCAAATTGTGACTTTGTTTTCACTATCTAATCAACATTTGGATTAAATACTAAAAGAATCTCAGGCCTGTGGAGCGATTCAAGACCTTCAGGTCTTCTAGTTCCTTATTGTCATCTGAAGCTGCTTTCAAATTGAATCAGGCCATTTTTTCAGTTTGATACTGCATTAATGATCAATTTAGTTAAATGGACACTGATTGCAGGTTTAGAAATGAAATTTATTGTTATTTGCAACATTCCCAAATGAGTAATACAAAAATGTCTCTGATTTTTTCAATCCTCCTTAGAGTAAAAGTTAGAAATTGAATTCATTGTAATTTGCAATTTCTAAATGAGTCATACAAAATTTCTCAGAATTTTTCAAACCTTCCTCTAGAATTCAGTCAATTCAAGGTTTTTATTCATTTTAAAATATTACAACCCTTTTCACCATTTCGGATAATGTTTGCATATTTAACCTTTCCAAAATCAGACCTAGTTTTGATGTCCATAAAAGGAAACGTTTTGGGAAAACATTTTAGCAAAGAAGAAAATGCTAATAACCAATACTTTCTCCTTTTGATGCAATATTTTCTGTCCTTTATTGCACACAAATCCTATCCTTATCCATCATTTTGTCAACTGGAGAAGCTCTCCACTCGATCAGACTGCCTTAAACTTTTAGCATTTGGGAAATATTTATTAACCCATTACCTTTTAGACTGTTCCAATTTGAAAGATTTTGCAGACAACAATTACAAATGAAGAATTTTTTTTTTTTTTTTGTCTTTTTGGGTAGAAAACATGTTAGGTAAAGAAGAAATTGCTTGTCACAAGCAATCTCTTCATTTTCCACAATGTTTTCCAAAGTCTTTATCTTCTATGACGTCATGCAAAAGGTGTCATTGTGTGGTAATGCATTAAGAATGACTGCAAAGGATGGAAAAATCTTTCAAACCTGTTTGTTTGTCTGTCTGTCCTTCTGTGCCCATATTTTGGCTGTGAATAATATGAGGTTATTTAACATGTCTTTGTACAATACTGAATTCTATTGGATGAATACTTTGCAGAACGAGGCTATATTTGGACGAGCCGATAGGCGAGTCTAAATATAGACTTGTTCTGCAAAGTATGAATCCAATAGAATACGGTATTCATGTACAAAGACATGTTAAATGACCTCTTTATTTCACATCATTTTTTTCACACAAAACATGCGATAAAGATTATTTTTGTATAAAAATTAAGCTCTAGATCTAATTACTTTTAAATAGAATTCCAACGTGAACTAAAAAAGGAAGAAAAACAACATAGGCCTATGTTATGAAAAAAATGTAGGCTACATGTACATTTCTAACACTGTGAAATATACATGGCATCCAACATTTAATCTATTTTTATCGATTTATGTTTGTCTCAAAAGATTGAATAGACCGTCATATGATAGTGTGAAATGTACATGAATTTTGTCATATAAACTATCTATCATGTCATGCGTAAATCAACAATGAAAACATTGACAGAAAAGGAGAAATTGCTGATAAACGGCAAATCTCCTTTTCTCTTAGAACTTTTTTGTCAAGCCTTTTAATGGATATCAAATCCAGGTATTGTTTGGGAAAGGGTTAAGCGTGATTTGTATCATTGCTGCAAATTAAATGCGCTACACTTCATAAATGTTTTGAAATGAAAATAATCTCTTTCGTGATGTTTAAAATCATTTTCTCCTTTTGCCTTAATGTATTCCCAATGTGTTTTTTTCAGTCACAGAATCAAAGCTATGTCTTGTTTAGGACAGTGAATTCGAAATATCATGTTGAAACAAACATTCAACTCTAATGCACAATTTTGCTTTTCTACTAAGGGAGATTACTCTTCGATGCGAATATGGATATTTTGGATAGCAGCCTCGATTTGGGAAAAAATCCATATTTGTACGGTTCAATCGATATTTGTAGGGTTCAAATGAGTGCAATGCATATTTGGACGGTTCAACCGGTGCATCGATCTGGCCGCTTTGGAATATCGAGAATCCCGTGCGTCCACGCAATTATCTCGTGCGTGCAATACGGCCCTGGGTATTGTAAACTCACGTGGTACGAATGGGGTGATTTGATTGGTTTACTACTTTCGGGTGTGAAATAAAGTCTGCTATTTCTTCATTTGATAGCAGCCATACCCGTATTTGCTTGTTGAAGAAGTTTTGTTTGCTAGCTGTACCCAATCACTGAAATTAAAAAGAGAAAAATGTGTTTGCTTATTCACACTGGGGATTGTGCATGATGGGATGGATAACGAATACTGACAAAATAATCTCGATTCTGGTAAGATTTTTTGCAATAACTTCCTTATTTGTGCATCAATTTTCAAAAGGTTTGTTGCATGTACCCCGCCTTACCGAGCTCTTTCATCGGATGTATGACATATCAGATAACTCGTGGTACTTCTTCCAAAATATTGTCCCAACCGACCAGAAAGCGAAATGGTAACGACTACGGCTAAATTAACCACGCTTCATGTAAGCATTTGTGCAATAACTTTCTTATTTTAGCGTCAATTTTCATGCAGTTTGTTGCATGTACTCCGTCTTACTGAGCCCTTTTCTCAGATGTATTACTTATCGGGAAACTCCTTGTACTTTTCTCAAGAATCGATCCCAACCGACTAGAAAATTGACCTGGATTTTTTGTCGTTTTTCTGATCGGTTGGGATAAAATTTTGGACAAAGTACAAAGATTCTACAAACAAGTCATATATCTGAGGAAAGAGCTCAGTAATGAAGGGTACATGCAGCAAACCGCTTGAAAATTGACGCAGAAACAAGAAAATTATTGCACAATTTCTTACCTGAAGCAAGGCAAATTTGTCCGTATTTGTTATCCATCCCATCATGCGCAATCCCCACCGTGTTATTTTAAGTATTTTCTGAACAGAGTATACCTCACGATAAATGACCTGGCAGAGCAGCTCGTTCGAGTAGCATGGGCTGCCCTGCCAGGTCATTTATTGTAAGGTATAACACTATTGAAATTTTGTTATTTTCGATATCTAAAAGGATAATAGAGGCTTCCCTGCAGAGAATAATGTCCACCAACCCTTTCCCAAACGGCACATTTGAAAAGTGGTCCAATTCTAAATCTGCATCAGACAACAAAATTTATTACATCAAAAGCAGGAAATGTCTATGTTACAGTAGAGTTAATATTCAGGCAAAAGGAGACACTGCTGGTTTTCAGCAAATTCTTCTTTTGCCTCAATGTCTTCCCAAGCCTTTTCTATTAGGGATGTCAAAACCTGGTTTTGTTTGGGAGAGGGTTGAAATATAATGTCCATCTGATATTTTCCCAGAACTACAAAATAGGTAGGAGGGCACTTATAGTCCATTTTCTTGTTGGTCTGCTTTATTTTAATAGCGTTGAGCAAATATTTTATATCGCTTTAAGAGAATTTTATCATTCATATCGTTTCTTCCAGAAAAGAAACCTATATTTGACCTATTTCTAAATATAGGCACCCTTTTGAGGGTCCCACTAGATAATGGGTTCAGAGAACTTTGCAGGAAAAGGAGAAAATGCTCATCATAAACCAGCATTTGCTCCTTTTCCCCAACTTCAATTTTTTTCATGCTATAACACTGATATTTCTAGATGAGTTAGCATTGATGTTGTTGTCTGCAACTCGTTTGGGTTGGACTCTTAAGATATTGTCATTTAGGAATAGTTTAATTTTAGTGCTGTGATTTTCTTCTCTGAAATTCTCAAATGGTTTTGAGAAATGGCCAAGTCAGGGGGTTGAAGTTGAAAATTGTCAGGGATGGCATTATAATTTCTAACAGCTTGACAATGGATGCACCTCATGGCAACATATACTTTATCAGTTTAAAACATTACCCTAATGTTTCATGGTAGCTCATGATTTGATCCCTCCTGACTTTTTCTAGAATTACACCATGGCTACAGCAACAATTATAGTAATGACAACACAGCATGATATCAACTCTTTCACAAACAAGACCTGATTTTGATCTCATTATTACTAAAGGCTTTAGAAAACATTGAGACAAAAGAAGAAAATGCTGATGTTCAGCATTTTCTCCTTTTGCCTCAGTGTTTTCTGTGCTATAATAATTCACAATTGATTCCCTCGATCCTGACTTTTTCTAGAATTACACCCTGGATAAAGCATCAATTACAGTAATGACAACACACCATGATATCAACTCTTTCCCAAACAAGACCTGGCCCCGGTTTCTCGAAAAAACTTAAGTATGTTCTCATGCTCAAATATGAGCACCGTGCTCAAATCGCACGAAATTCACGTGAACTTCAATCGAATACCCTTCAACGCTGGAGAGTATCCCTTTGAAGTTGAGCATGTTCTCATTACAATATATACTTAAGTTTTTTCGAGAAACCAGGGCCTGGTTTTGATGTCCCTAAAATTAAATGGCTTGGGAAAGGATATTGAGGCAAAAGAAGAAAATGCTGATGTTCAGCATTTTCTCCTTTTGCCTCAGTGTTTTCTGTGCCATAATAATTCACAATTGATTCCCTCGATCCTGACATTTTCTAGAATTATACCCTAGCTACAGCAACAATCATAGTAATGACAACACAGCATGATATTAATTATCATAAAGCAATCCTCTGAGCAAATTGACATCCCCCTAATTATTTAAGGGCAAATTTATGGATAATGTTTGGGTGGTATTTCCTAATGGGATCCTAGAGAACATTTATTGCCCTTCAATACTTTATTTGCATTCAACATATCACAGGCCCGTAGGAACAAGGGTGGGCTAAGCTCCCCCCCCCCCCCCCATGTTGGCCAAAAATGCCAAATTTTCTTAATTTTACACTGAAAATTTTGGGAAAATCCAAATTAGCCCCCCCAATATTCAGGACAAGGGCTTTAGCCCCCAAATATGAAATTGCTTCCTACGGGCCTGTATCATCAGTGCAAATGCAAAACCTCATATGTCTATTCTTGATTTTCAAAGTACAAACTTGTGTGCCCTGTTAAAAACAATTCTCGCAGGTTTTGAGTTTTTTTTACTGATCAGTATTAATGACAAATCATTTGTGAACAATATGTCTAAATTTCAAGTAAAACATTTCAGTTTGGGAAGTTATTACATTTTTTATGTCGGTCCCCTTTAAATTTTCCAAAAACGAGATACCAGGCCCCGGTTTCTCGAAAAAACTTAAGTATATTCTCATGAGTTCATGCTCAACTTCTATTCAATACCAATCAACGTTGATTGGTATTCAATTGAAGTTCACGTGGATTTCGCGCGATTTGAGCACCATGCTCAGATTTGAGCATGAGAAAATACTTAAGTTTTTTCGAGAAACCGGGGCCTGGTTTTGCATTTACAACGACGATATACTGTCATTGCTTTGCAACTACAACTTGATTAAAGCTTCAATTCGATTTCAATTTCTGTATGATTTAATCTGCTGGAACTGCTTAGTTTGAAAGGTTTCGAATGAATGGGGTGTCAGAATTTTATGTAAGAGTTTTTCAATTGGGGTGGCTGGGGCACCTAACTATTGATTCCTTGTATTTCTCTCACCAGTAAAACCACATAATTCTTTCCAAGGCTCAATCCAGCTGCTCATCTAAAGGCTAATAGGGCCTGGTCACAAAAACAACTCCACATATACATCACATCCAAAAATGTGTTGTAGAACTAGCCATTTTTAGCTCCACTGGCCGACAGGCCAGCGGGCTATTGTCATGCTGGTGTGTCCGTCGTGCGTCTGTCCGTCCGTGCGTCCGTAAACTTTTTCTTTAAAAATCTTCTGCTCAGAAACTACCAGATGGATTTCACAAGAATGATCCTTGGGTGACCCTCTCTCAGATTCCTTCAAAGAATTTGGATTGTATCAGTATAACCTGAGTTATCTGCCCTTGAATGTCAAAAATAGCTGGTTTTGACTTTAAATTTACTCTAAAATCCACAAATATCAACCAATCAAGACAAAACTGAGATAGAATGTTGGTGACTATAAGATCTTGCCTTGGTATAATTTTCAGCTTGATCTGAATTTTACATCATGAGTTATGTGCCCTTGAAATCGACAAAATTGCCCTTTTCGGCTCTATTTTGACTTTGTTTTCACTCTAGCAACTACAAATATTGACCAATCTAGTCAATACTTGTACAGAATGTTGATGACCATAAGATATTGCCTTGGTATAATTTTCAGCTTGATCTGAATTTAACATTATGAGTTATGTGCCCTTGATATTGACAAAATCACATTTTCGGCTCTATTTTGACATTGCTTTCACTCTAGCAACTACAAATATTGACCAATCAAGACAACACTTGTACAGAATATTGGTGACTATAAGATCTTGCCTTGGTGTAATTTTCAGCATGATCTGAATTTTACATCAAGTGTTATGTGCCCTTGAAATTGACAAAATTGCCATTTTCGACTCTATTTTGACTTTGTTTTCACTCTAGCAACTGCAAATATTGACCAATCAAGACAAAACTTGTACAGAATGTTGGTGACTATAAGATCTTGCCTTGGTGTAATTTTCAGCTTGATCTGAATTTTATATGAGTTATGTGCACTTGTATAATTGACAAAATTGCCATTTTCGGCTTTATTATCACTTTAACAACCATTAGTATTAACTAATCAATACAGAATTTTCACAGAAATCTTACTAACCATACGATCTTACTTGCTTGTAATTTTCAGCTTGGTCATGCATTTGCTTGTTTGCGCAGCCTGAACCTTTGAAATTGTATTCAACAAGACAAACAATCAGGCCTGTGGAGCGCTTCCAGGCCGCCAGGACTGTCTAGTTGAACGTGCTCTGGCAGTGATATGGACGCAGTTGTGGATGTGACCAGCCTCCAATCACCCCTCTATTGAAGGCAGAAAAAATGACGAAAAGATATTTACTAGAGATTGAACCTGCTGACTTTTGGGTTACTGGTATACCATAATGTTTGGGCTAAAACATAAAATACTATGCTTAACTGCATTCTTGAACTATTCAGATTGTAAAATATCAAAAGGATGGTAAAATAATTTTTTTTTTTTTCAGAATTCTTTAACACTTTCCCAAACGGCAAAAATTTGGAATGTCTTTGTGTTAAAGCTTCTGTGAATGACAAAATAGGTATTTATAAAGATGTTATTTGCATACATTATAGCACAGAAAATATTGAGGCAAAAGAAGAAAATGCTGATTATCCCAAGCCATTTCTATTAGGGGCGTCAAAAGCAGGTCTTGTTTGGGAAAGGGTAAATAAACAACTCATGTTCTTGATTAAGTTTATAAGATATTCATAAGTTTATCGTCATTCCAGAAATTCTATTAAGTCATTTAAATACCCATGTAAATTTTTCGTAATATCTGTTTTTTTTATCATGATACCACCATTTAATGGAAGATTGAAAGATACCAATACATGGAAGAAGTGCATGTAAGTAAGGTCTAGATCATGAAGTATCCGGAGACTTTTTTTTAGCTCACCTGAGCACGTTAGTCGACTGTCGTCCGTCAACCTTTGGCTTGTGTGCACTCTAGAGGCCACATTTTTTGCCCAATCAACCTGAAATTTGCTCAGAATGATTGTCTTGATGAAATCTCGGACAAGTTCGAAATTGGGTCATCTGGGGTCAAAAACTAGGTCACGGGATCAAATCTTAGAAAAACCTTGTGTGCACTCTAGAGGCCACATTTTTTGCCCAATCAACCTGAAATTTGCTCAGAATGATTGTCTTGATCAAATCTCGGACATGTTCGAAATTGGGTCATCTGGGGTCAAAAACTAGGTCATGGGGTCAAATCTTAGAAAAACCTTGTGTGCACTCTAGAGGCCACATTTTTTGCTCTATCAACCTGAAATTTGCTCAGAATGATTGTCTTGATAAAATCTCGGACAAGTTTAACTAGAATATCACTGAAAGTGATCATACCCCCCAAAAGTGCAGTTTTTGTGCATTTTGAGAAGTTGATTTCATTTGAACTGGGAGCTGTTCAATTGGAAAAATAGAGCTAACAAAAAATCAACAGACCAAACAACACATGTAAATGTTGCAAAAAATACCAATTTTCAACAAAAGGACATAGCTCATTAAACAATCCCCAAGCCCAGCCCTACCATGCTGATATTTTTCAATAAACCAAAAATTCACAACCATGTATTGAAGACAGTCAATAAAGGTACATTCCTGTAAGATTTGGTTCAAATTTACCGTATAATTGCTTTTTAAAGAATTTTCTCTCATGATTTCGTTAAGTCTGATAAGCCCTGCCCTGCCATTACCACATTTTTTGCAAATCAAAAATTCACGAACAAATTTTGAAATAAGTCACCAAATGAACATTCCTGCCAATTATGGTAACAAAACACCAAATCAAAAATTCCCGATCAAGTTTTGAAAAGAGTCACCCAAGGAACATTCCTGCCAAGTTTGGTAAGAATTGGCTCAGTGGTTAAGGAGGAGAAGATTTTTGAAGAATTATCTGACAATTTCTCGAAGTCGGATTAGCCCCGCCCTGCCACACCCACATTTTTTGACGAATCAAAAATTCATGAACATACGTTGCATACAATCGATCAAGGGACATTAGTGCCAACTTTAATTCAAAATGGTCCAATAATTGATTTTTAAAGAATTTTCACATGATTTCTCTAAGTCCAATAAGCCCCGCCCTGCCACACCCACAATTTTTGACAAATCAAAAATTCGAGAAAAAGTTTTGAAAAGGGTCACCCAAGGAACATTCCTGCCAAGTTTAGTAAGAATTGGCACAGTGGTTAAGGAGAAGAGTTTTTTTGAAGAATTATCTAACGATTTCTCGAAGTCAGATAAGCCCCGCCCTGCCACGCCAACATTTTTTGGCGAATGAAAAAATCATGACCATACATTGAATACAATCACTCAAGGGTCATTCCTGTCAAATTGGCCTAATAATTGATTTTTAAAGATTTTTCACATGATTTCTCTACGTCTGATAAGCCCCGCCCTGCCCCGCCCACAATTTTTGACAAATCAAAATTTCATGAACAAGTTTTGAAAAGGGTCACCCAAGGAACATTCCTGCCAAATTTATTAAGAATTGGAACAGTGGTTAAGGAGGAGAAGATTTTTGAAGAATTATCTAACGATTTCTCGAAGTCGGATAAGCCCCGCCCTGCCACGCCAACATTTTTTGGCAAATGAAAAAATCATGAGCATACATTGAATAGAATCACCCAAGCGTCAGTCCTGTCAAGTTTGGTTCAAATTGTTCAAATAATTGATTTTTAAAGATTTTTCACATGATTTCTCAAAGTCCGACAAGCCCCGCTCTGCCACGCCCACAATTTTTGACAAATCAAAAATTCACGAACAAGTTTTGAAAAGGGTCATCCAAGGAACATTCCTGCCAAGTTTAGTAAGAATTGGCACAGTGGTTAAGGAGGAGAAGATTTTTGAAGAATTATCTAACGATTTCTCGAAGTCAGATAAGCCCCGCCCTGCCACGCCCACATTTTTTGGCGAATGAAAAAATCATGAGCATACTTTTAATATAATCACTCAAGGGTCATTCCTGCCAAGTTTGGTTCAAATTGGACTAATAATTGATTTTTAAAGATTTTTCACATGATTTCTCAAAGTCCGACAAGCCCCGCCCTGCCACGCCCACAATTTTTGACAAATCAAAAATTCACGAACAAGTTTTGAAAAGGGTCATCCAAGGAACATTCCTGCCAAGTTTAGTAAGAATTGGCACAGTGGTTAAGGAGGAGAAGATTTTTGAAGAATTATCTAACTATTTCTCAAAGTCGGATAAGCCCCGCCCTGCCACGCCCACATTTTTTGGCGAATGAAAAAATCATGAGCATACATTGAATATAATCACTCAAGGGTCATTCCTGCCAAGTTTGGTTCAAATTGGCCTGATAATTGATTTTTAAAAAATTTCACATGATTTCTCTAAGTCCGATAAGCCCCGCCCTGCCACTCCCACAATTTTTGACGAATCAAAAATTCAGGAACAAGTTTTGAAAAGGGTCACCCAAGGAACATTCCTGCCAAGTTTGGTAAGAATTGGCCCAGTGGTTGAGGAGGAGAAAATTTTTGAAGAATTATCTAACGATTTCTCGAAGTCGGATAAGCCCTGCCCTGCCACGCCAACATTTTTTGGCGAATGAAAAAATCATGAGCATACATTGAATATAATCACTCAAGGGTCATTCCTGCCAAGTTTGGTTCAAATTGGCCTGATAATTGATTTTTAAAAAATTTTCACATGATTTCTCTAAGTCCGATAAGCCCCACCCTGCCACGCCCACAATTTTTGAAGAATCAAAAATTCACGAACAAGTTTTGAAAAGGGTCACCCAAGGAACATTCCTGCCAAGTTTGGTAAGAATTGGCCCAGTGGTTGAGGAGAAAATTTTTGAAGAATTATCTAATGATTTCTCAAAGTCGGATAAGCCCCGCCCTGCCACGCCCACATTTTTTGGCGAATGAAAAAATCATGAGCATACATTGAATATAATCACTCAAGGGTCATTCCTGCCAAGTTTGGTTCAAATTGGACTAATAATTGATTTTTAAAGATTTTTCACATGATTTCTCAAAGTCCGACAAGCCCCGCCCTGCCACACCCACAATTTTTGACAAATCAAAAATTCACGAACAAGTTTTGAAAAGGGTCATCCAAGGAACATTCCTGCCAAGTTTAGTAAGAATTGGCATAGTGGTTAAGGAGGAGAAGATTTTTGAAGAATTATCTAACGATTTCTAGAAGTCAGATAAGCCCCGCCCTGCCACGCCCACATTTTTTGGCGAATGAAAAAATCATGAGCATACTTTTAATATAATCACTCAAGGGTCATTCCTGCCAAGTTTGGTTCAAATTGGACTAATAATTGATTTTTAAAGATTTTTCACATGATTTCTCTAAGTCCGATAAGCCCCACCCTGCCACGCCCACAATTTTTGACGAATCACAAATTCACGAACAAGTTTTGAAAAGGGTCATCCAAGGAACATTCCTGCCAAGTTTGGTAAGAATTGGCCCAGTGGTTGAGGAGGAGAAGATTTTTGAAGAATTATCTAACGATTTCTCGAAGTCGGATAAGCCCCGCCCTGCCAAGCCCACATTTTTTGGCGAATGAAAAAATCATGAGCATACATTGAATATAATCACTCAAGGGTCAGTCCTGCCAAGTTTGGTTCAAATTGGACTAATAATTGATTTTTAAAGATTTTTCACATTATTTCTCTAAGTCCGATAAGCCCCGCCCTGCCACGCCCACAATTTTTGACGAATCAAAAATTCAAACAAGTTTTGAAAAGGGTCACCCAAGGAACATTCCTGCCAAGTTTGGTAAGAATTGGCCCAGTGGTTGAGGAGAAAATTTTTGAAGAATTATCTAATGATTTCTCAAAGTCGGATAAGCCCCGCCCTGCCATGCCCACATTTTTTGGCGAATGAAAAAATGATGAGCATACATTGAATATAATCACTCAAGGGTCATTCCTGCCAAGTTTGGTTCAAATTGGACTAATAATTGATTTTTAAAGATTTTTCACATGATTTCTCAAAGTCCGACAAGCCCCGCCCTGCCACACCCACAATTTTTGACAAATCAAAAATTCACGAACAAGTTTTGAAAAGGGTCATCCAAGGAACATTCCTGCCAAGTTTAGTAAGAATTGGCATAGTGGTTAAGGAGGAGAAGATTTTTGAAGAATTATCTAACGATTTCTAGAAGTCAGATAAGCCCCGCCCTGCCACGCCCACATTTTTTGGCGAATGAAAAAATCATGAGCATACTTTTAATATAATCACTCAAGGGTCATTCCTGCCAAGTTTGGTTCAAATTGGACTAATAATTGATTTTTAAAGATTTTTCACATGATTTCTCTAAGTCCGATAAGCCCCACCCTGCCACGCCCACAATTTTTGACGAATCACAAATTCACGAACAAGTTTTGAAAAGGGTCATCCAAGGAACATTCCTGCCAAGTTTGGTAAGAATTGGCCCAGTGGTTGAGGAGGAGAAGATTTTTGAAGAATTATCTAACGATTTCTCGAAGTCGGATAAGCCCCGCCCTGCCATGCCCACATTTTTTGGCGAATGAAAAAATCATGAGCATACATTGAATATAATCACTCAAGGGTCAGTCCTGCCAAGTTTGGTTCAAATTGGACTAATAATTGATTTTTAAAGATTTTTCACATGATTTCTCAAAGTCCAATAAGCCCCGCCCTGCCACGCCCACAATTTTTGACGAATCAAAAATTCACGAACAAGTTTTGAAAAGGGTCACCCAAGGAACATTCCTGCCAAATTTGGTAAGAATTGGACCAATGGTTGAGGAGGAGAAGATTTTTGAAGAAAAACCAACAGACAGACCAACAGACAGACCAACAGACAGACCAACAGACAGACAGACAGACAGACGGACAAGCTGACTCCTATATACCCCCCAAATTGAATTTGGGGGGTATAATTATAGAACATGTTGTACATAATTTCAATAATGACTTAGAATTTAGCTATTTAGTGTATTTTCTGATTTGATCTTTGCTTATTTGCTACAGCAAATAGCAAAAATCTTATTCATAATACATATAAATGTTCAGTGCTTGTACAAAATAAACCTTTTCACGTATTCCTGGCAAATAAGGTCACAGTCATCGACACAGCCGGTTGTACGGTGTGTTAATATCGCGGAGGTGTGTCTCGTTGACCTTGACCTTGTCTTGTTTTGAAGTAAAAATTGAATGTGTAAACACGCTTGTAAAGGATTGATCTATAGCAAAGGAAAGATGTTTTTTCGCCGAGATTGAGGTTTTTATGCATTGCTAATTATTGTTTTCCATGCACAAGTATGAGTTCCCGGACAGTTCAGAAGCATAGAAACATAGAAGAGTTAGTTTGAACGGACACTTCTCCCCACACTCTTGCCCTTGTACTGCATACTTTTTACGAAACCCTGGCTACATGACCCTGCAATTAGGGGAGGCTAAAGTTAGTAAACTTTAAACTTTCATAATTATCAATATATAAGTTTTGCTATCACTCCAGGGATTTCCTATAAGCCTTCATAACCATTTTCTTCTCAAACTTATCTACTTGATAAAGACCACTCATCATTTTAATTCAGCCACTTTCAAATTTCTGTGGAAGCAGATCCTTCTTCCTTTGATCGTAATGTAAAATGATACAAAATGTTTAGGATTTCTGATAGCCTATCATATCAGTTGTTGAATATCATTTTAACCCTTTCCCAAACAAGACCTGGTTTTGACGTCTGTGATAGAAAAGGCTTGGGAAAACATTGAGACAAAAGAAGAAACTGCTGATAATCAGCAGTTTCTTCCTTTGTCTCAATGTTTTTCGTGCTCTTAAATACCCAAATTCCATCTTTAACAACATTCCTTTTGTTGTTTGCAGCAGCTTTCAAATTGGACCACCCTAAAATTTTGCTATTTGATAAAGGGTTAAGACGCGTTCCCATTGCCGATCAAATCAACTCGATCAATCTCAATCAAGCGACCGAGTACCGATCGAGCTTGGTCGGCAAGAGTGATCCGGACGATCGAGCGTGGTCGGCAAAAGTGATCGGGATTTTAATCAACAAGAATTAAAGAAGAAGTTGTGTAAATACATTTGATCGAGTGTAATCGGGTTTGATCGGGGAATTTAGGCGGTCAAGTTGATCAAGTTGATTTGGTCGGCAATGGGAATGGGGCTTTACTCTCATCAATCTAATGACCCTTTCTTAAAAAACTTAATTGTAGGCTGATCCAATTTGAAAGCCCTTGCAGACCACAAAAGGAGTTTGAGTTTATTGGGGTTTTACGCCGTTTTCAATTGCCAGAGTCATATAGCGGCGGCTGGAGCACCTACTCATGGATTTCTGTTGTTTCTCAAACCAGTACTACCATAACACCCTTACCGAGCCTCCAGCTGCTCGCCCACTTAGGTTAACGATTTCAAACCCATTGGTGGGTGACAATTTTGTCAGAAAGGGTATTAGCCCCGGCCGGGTATCGAACTCAGGACCTCCCGAATGAGAAGCAGATGCGCTACCAACTGCGCTAAGGCCGCGGCCCAGACCACAAAACGAATGTATGTAAGTAAAAGCTGCGAAAAATATACCGGTAGCACAAAAATATTGAGGCAAAACCAGAACATGCTGATTATCAGCATTTTCTTCCTTTGCCTCAATTATTTCTTAGGCCTTTCATATAGATTCATATCATAATCTGGAAGCAGATCCAGTTTCCTTTGATCATAATGTAAAATGATACAAAATGTCTATCATATCACTTGTTGAATATCATTTTACCCTCATCAATCTTAAATCCTTTTCATCATACAACATCCTAAATAGAAGACTTTTGAAAACATTGAGATAAAAGAAGAAAATGCTTGATATTTCCTGTGCTGTTTTGGGTAGTCTGGCCCAGACCCTAGTATTAAGGTTATAGTATAAACGAGCAGACCCTTTTTAACCCTTTCTCAAACGACAATATTTTAGGGTGGTCCGATTTGAAAGGAGTTGCAGACGACAAAATAAATCAAATCAAAAGGTGAAAATATGCATGTTATAGCAGAGAAAATATTGAGGCAAAAGGAGAAAGTGCTGATTATCAGCACTTTCACCTTTTGCCTCGATGTTTTCCTAAGCCTATTCCTTTAGAGACGCCAAAACCAGGTCTTGTTTGGGAAAGGGATTATAGAGGCAAGCTTTTAGGGGAATGAAAACCCCTGCTCAAATACAGCAAACAGAAACGAATAGGGCTAGTCTATATTTTGGGTACAATTTCTATTACCGTCTGCTTTGTTCTCTGCAGCATCTTTAAAATTGGAGTAGTTGCAGGCTACTCCCCTGCGAACAAATTTCAGAATGCATTTCTAGTTCTAGAACTGTTCTAGAATGTTTTAGAACATTAAATGGCACTTCTAGAAAAGTTCTAAAAGTGCCATTTAATGTTCTAGAACATTCTATAACAGTTCTTGAATTTAAATGAACTTTTTGCAGGGGAATTTATTATCATTAATAATTGGCCTTACGCAATAGTATAACAAGCAACTTTAATATGTCAGCACGCAAAGGACCTGAACGGATAAGGCGAGAAATCTCCCTAAAAGGCTCAGTTCAATGGGTCAATTTCAAAACTTACAAATTGAGAATCGAAATTGACCTTTATGGTTAGGTAGATAAATAAATGAAATAAATTCCGATTTTGTGCCATTTAAAAAGTCATGTAGGAGCAGATAACTCTTGTTTTTTGTACCAACCGAAATAATTTCATTTTTTCACACTACTGGTATTTATAGAGGTAAAATAAAGTTTCTTTTTGTTTTATTTGCAATTTATTTTCTACAGACACAAGGATAAATGGTGTTGACATCATCTGGTTGGTTATCAGCAGTTTCTTCTTTTGTTTCAATGTTTTCCCAAGCCTTTTTTACCAGGGACGTCAAAAGCAACAACTCTTATTTCTGTTTTGACCAAAATCTGGACTCAGAGTATGATATCAAATAGGTCTGATGATTTTTTGGCTACTGTCAGTCCCACTGTCTGACACAAATTTTTATCTGTATGATAGTGCAATACAGTTTGGTCTGACAAATTATATTCAGTCTGACAGAATATTTTGAACTGTCAGACCAAATGTCTGACAAAGATTTCTGGTTCTTCGCCATGTCTGTAACTAACAACTCTTATAACTGTTTTCACCAAAATCTTGATTCAGAGTATGATATCTGATTATAGGAAATCAACTACTGTGGCTAGAATTATGGTAGACAATAACCAACAACTCTTATTTCAGTTTTGACCAAAATCTGGACTCAGAGTATCATATCTAATAGGAAATAGCTACTGTGTCTAGAATATTAGTAAACATTTATAAACAACTCTTATTAATGTTTTGACTAAAGTCTGGACTCAGAGTATGATATCTGATAGGAAATCAGCTACTGTGGCTAGAATTATGGTATGAAATAACGTAACAACTCTTTCACTGTTTTGACCAAAATCTGGATTCAGAGTATGATATCTGATAGGAAATCAACTACTGTGGCTAGAATAATGGTAGACAATTACTAACAAAGCTTATTACTGTTTTGACCAAAATCTGGATTCAGAGTATGATATCTGATAGGAAATCCACTACTGTGGCTAGAATGATTGTAGACAATAACTAACAACTCTTATTAATGTTTTGACCAAAATCTGGATTCAGAGTATAATATCTAATAGGAATTCAACTACTGTGGTTAGAATTATGGAAATCAATAATTAAAAACTCTTATAACTGTTTTGACCATAATCTTGATTCAGAGTATGGTATCTGACTATAGGAAATCAACTACCGTGGCTAAAATTATGGTAGACAATAACTTACAATTCTTAATACTGTTTTAACCAAAATCTGGATTCAGAGTTTGATATCTGATAGGAAATCAACGACTGTGGCTAGAATTATGGTATGAAATAACCAACAACTCTTATTTCCGTTTTGACCAAAATCTGGACTCAGAGTATGATATCTGATAGGAAATAGCTACTGTGTCTAGAATATTCGTAAACACTAATTTACAACTCTTATGACTGTTTTGACTAAAATCTGGAGTCAGAGTATGATATCTGATATGAAAGCAGCAACAGTGGCTAGAATTATGGTATGAAATAACTAACAACTGTTTCACTCTTTTGACCAAATTCTGGATTCAGAGTATGATATCTGATAGGAAATCAACTACTGTGGCTAGAATTATCATAGACAATAACTAACAACTCTCATTACTATTCTGACCAAAATCTGGATTCTGAGTATGATATCTAATAGGAAATTACTACTGTGGCTAGAATTTTAGTTAACATTAATTGACAACTGTTGTTAATGTTTTCACCAAACTCTGGATTCAGAGTATGATATCTGATAGGAATTCAACTACTGTGGATCGAATTTTAGTAAACAATAACCAACAACTCTTATTACTGTTTTGACCAAAATCTGGATTCAGAGTAAGATATCTAATAGGAAATCAACTTCTGTGGCTAGAATTATGGTAGTCAATAACCAACAACTGTTATTATTGTTTTGACCAAAATTTGGATTCAGAGTATGATATCTAATAGGAAATAACTTCTGTGGCTAGAATTAATTAATAACTTTTATAACTGTTTTGATTAAAATCTGGACTCAGAGTTTGATATCTGATAGGAAAGCAGCTACTGTGGCTAGAACTAGAATATCACTGAAAGTGATCATACCCCCCCAAAAGCGCAGTTTTTGTGCATTTTGAGAAGTTGACTTCATTTGAACTGGGAGCTGTTCAATTGGAAAAATAGAGCTAACAAAAAATCAACAGACCAAACAACATGTGTAAATGTTGCAAAAAATACCAATTTTCAACCAAAGGACATAGCTCATTTAACAATCCCCAAGCCCAGCCCTGCCATGCTGATATTTTTCAATAAACCAAAAATTTACAACCATGTATTGAAGACAGTCAATAAAGGTAGGCCTACATTCCTGTAAGATTAGGTTCAAATTTACTGTATAAAAAAGAATTTTCTCTTATGATTTTGTTAAGTCTGATAAGCCCTGCCCTGCCATTACCACATTTTTTGCAAATCAAAAATCCACGAACAAATTTTGAAATAAGTCACCAAATGAACATTCCTGCCAATTATGGTAACAAAACACCGAAACAAAATTTCACGAACAAGTTCAAGGAACATTCCTGCCAAGTTTGGTAAGAATTTGCTCAGTGGTTAAAAGGAGAAGATTTTTGAAAAATTATCTGACAATTTCTCCAAGTCAGATAAGCCCCGCCCTACCACAACCACATTTTTTGACGAATCAAAAATTCATGAACATACATTGCATACAATCGATCAAGGGACATTCCTGTCAAGTTTGCTTCAAATTGGCCTAAAAATTGATTTTTAAAGATTTTTCACATGATTTCTCAAAGTCCGATAAGCCCCGCCCTGCCACGCCCACAATTTTTGAGGAATCAAAATTTCACGAACAAGTTTTGAAAAGTGTCTCTAAAGGAACATTCCTGCCAAATTGGCCCAGTGGTTGAGGAGGAGAAGATTTTTGAAGAATTATCTAACGATTTCTTGAAGTCGGATAAGCCCCGCCCTGCCACTCCCACAATTTTTGGCAAATGAAAAATTCATGAGCATACATTGAATATAATCACTCAAGGGTCATTCCTGCCAAGCTTGGTTCAAATTGGCCTGATAATTGATTTTTAAAGATTTTTCACATGATTTCTCTAAGTCCGATAAGCCCCGCCCTGCCACGCCAACAATTTTTGACGAATCAAAATTTCACGAACAAGTTTTGAAAAGGGTCACCCAAGGAACATTCCTACCAAGTTTGGTAAGAATTGGCCCAGTGGTTGAGGAGGAGAAGTTTTTTTGAAGAATTATCTAACGATTTCTCGAAGTCGGATAAGCCCCGCCCTGCCACGCCGACATTTTTTGGCCAATGAAAAAATCATGAGCATACATTGAATATAATCACTCAAGGGTCATTCCTGCCAAGCTTGGTTTAAATTGGCCTGATAATTGATTTTTAAAGATTTTTCACATGATTTCTCTAAGTCCGATAAGCCCCGCCCTGCCACGCCCACAATTTTTGACGAATCAAAAATTCACGAACAAGTTTTGAAAAGGGTCTCTAAAGGAACATTCCTGCCAAGTTTGGTAAGAATTGGCCCAGTGGTTGAGGAGGAGAAGATTTTTGAAGAATTATCTAACGATTTCTCGAAGTCGGATAAGCCCCGCCCTGCCACGCCCACATTTTTTGGCGAATGAAAAAATCATGAGCATAAATTGAATATAATCACTCAAGGGTCATTCCTGCCAAGTTTTGTTCAAATTGGCCTGATAATTGATTTTTAAAGATTTTTCACATGATTTCTCTAAGTCCGATAAGCCCCACCCTGCCACGCCCACAATTTTTGACGAATCAAAATTTCACGAACAAGTTTTGGAAAGGGTCACCCAAGGAACATTCCTGCCAAGTTTGGTAAGAATTGGCCCAGTGGTTGAGGAGAAGAAGTTTTTTGAAGAATTATCTAACGATTTCTCGAAGTCGGATAAGCCCCGCCCTGCCACGCCCACATTTTTTGGCGAATGAAAAAATCATGAGCATACATTGAATATAATCACTCAAGGGTCATTCCTGCCAAGTTTGGTTCAAATTGGCCTGATAATTGATTTTTAAAGATTTTTCACATGATTTCTCAAAGTCCGATAAGCCCCGCCCTGCCACGCCCACAATTTTTGACGAATCAAAATTTCACGAACAAGTTTTGAAAAGGGTCACCCAAGGAACATTCCTGCCAAGTTTGGTAAGAATTGGCCCAGTGGTTGAGGAGGAGAAGATGTTTAAAGAAACAAGAGTGCCTGAAAGGCACTGATATCGCTCACCTGAATTCTTCGTGTATTTGATTGTGTACAATATAAATTTTGTTGTAAACAAATATATATGTCAGTATTATGTCAAATTAAATTATTGTAAACTAGAATATCACTGAAAGTGATCATACCCCCCATTGATTTTTCACATGATTTCTCCTAGTCCGATAAGCCCCGCCCTGCCACGCCCACAATTTTTGACAAATCAAAAATTCACAAACAAGTTTTGAAAAGGGTCACCCAAGGGACATTCCTTTCAAGTTTGGTAATAATTAGCCCAGTGGTTAAGGAGGAGAAGATTTTTGAATAATTACCTTACGATTTCTCGAAGTCTGATAAGCCCCGCCCTGCCATGCCCACAATTTTTGACAAATCAAAAATTGATGAGCATGTGTTGAAAACAGTCACTCAAGGGACATTTTTGCCAAGTTTGATTCTAATTGGCCTGATAATTGATTTCTAAATATTTTTCACATGATTTCTCTAAGTCCGATAAGCCCCGCCCACAATTTTTGACGAATCAAAAATTCACGAACAAGTTTTGAAAAGGGTCACCAAATAAACACATCTGCCAAGTTTGGAAAGAATTGGCCAAGTGGTTGAGGAGGAGAAGACTTTTGAAGAATTACCTAAAGATTTCTTTCAGTCTGATAAGCCCCGCCCTGCCACGCCCACAATTTTTGACAAATCAAAAATTCACGAACAAGTTTTGAAAAGGGTCACCCAATAAACATTCCTTTCAAGTTTGGTAAGAATCAGCCCAATGGTTAAGGAGAAGAAGATTTTTGAATAACTATCTTACGATTTCTCGAAGTCTGATAAGCCCCGCCCTGGCCCGCCCACAATTTTCACCGAATCAAAAATTCATGAGCATGTGTTGAAAACAGTCACTCAAGGGACATTTCTGCCAAGCTTGATTCAAATTGGCCTGATAATTGATTTTTAAAGATTTTTCACATGATTTCTCTAAGTTGGATAAGCCCCGCCCTGCCACGCCCACAATTTTTGACGAATCAAAAATTCACGAACAAGTTTTGAAAAGGGTCACTCAAGGAACATTTCTGCCAAGTTTGGAAATAATTGGCCTAGTGGTTGAGGAGAAGATTTTTGAAGAATTCCCTAATGATTTCTTTTAGTCTGATAAGCCCCGCCCTGCCACGCCCACAATTTTTGACGAATCAAAAATTCATGAACAAGTTTTGAAAAGGGTCACCCAAGGAACATTTCTGCCAAGTTTGGAAAGAATTGGCCCAATGGTTGAGGAGGAGAAGATTTTTGAAGAATTTCCTAATGATTTCTTTAAGTCTGATAAGCCCCGCCCTGCCACGCCCACATTTTTTGACGAATCAAAAATTCATGAACAAGTTTTGAAAAGGGTCACCCAAGGAACATTTCTGCCAAGTTTGGAAAGAATTGGCCCAGTGGTTGAGGAGGAGAAGATGTTTAAAGAAATTGTTGACGACGCACGACGCACAACGCACAACGGACGACGGACGCCGGATAGTGACTGACCCTAAGAGCTCCCCTTGAGCTCGTTGAGCTCAGGTGAGCTAAAAACCAACAGACGGACCAACAGACCAACAGACAGACCAACAGACAGACCAACAGACAAGCTGACTCCTATATACCCCCCAAATTGAATTTGGGGGGTATAATTATGATATGAAATAACGAACAACTCTTTCACTATTTTGACCACAATCTGGATTCAAAGTATGATATCTGATAGGAAATCAACTACTGTGGCTAGAATTATGGCAGACAATTACTAACAACGCTTAACTCTGAATCCAGAATTTGGTCAAGACAGTAATGATTATTACTGTATTGACCAAATTCTGGATTCAGAGTATGATATCTGATAGGAAATCAACTACTGTGGCTAGAATTTTAGTAAACAATAACTAACAACTCTTATTACCGTTTTGACTTAAATCTGGATTGAGAGTATGATATCTGATATGAAAGCAGAAACAGTGTTTAGAATTATGGTATGAAATAACTAACAACTCTTTCACTGTTTTGACCGAAATTTAGATTCAGAGTATGATATCTGATAGGAAATCATTTACTGTGGTTAGAATTATGGTTAACAATAACTAACAACTCTTTTTACTCTTTTAACCAGAATCTGGATTCAGAGTATGATATCTGATAGGAAATCAACTACTGCGGCTGAAATTACGGTAGACAATAATTACTCAAAATTATTATTTCTGTTTTGACCAATATCTGGATTCAGAGTATGATTTGTGATAGGAAATCAGCCACTCTGGCTAGAATGTTTGTAAACAATAACTAACCACTCTTATTACTGTTTTGACCAAAATCTGAATTCAGAGTATGATATCTGATAGGAAATCAATTACTGTGGCCAGAAGTACAGTTGACAATAATTAATAACAATACTTATTAATGTTTTGACCAAAATCTGGATTCAGACCACAATATCTGTTTGGAAATCAGCTACTGTGGCGAGAATTATGGTAGACAATAACTAACAAATCTTATAACTGTTTTGACCAAATTCTTGATTCAGAGTATGATATCTGATTATAAACCAAAATTTCGGTTTATTTTCAATAATTTTTTATCAGTTGATTTTTCAAAAATCCAACACGTCCAACTTATTCCTGGCATTTCCCCACCTTCTCTGCTTCAAACCAAATTCAAATTGGTCAAGTATTAAAAAAGATATTGAAGATTATCGGAAATTCTGAGTCACATGATTATACATTGTGTATCTACCCATGAAGTTTTATGATCATAACTACCTTACTTTAAGAGGCATGTTCTGGACAAGCATTTTGCAGGGTTGCCACTGGGCAGAGGAAATAAAATTCCCTGACAATTCCCTGACAAAAATAGGGAAATTCCCTGACATGTTTTGTCGCAGCAATTTCACTGTAACTCGCAATGTTTCGAGACAAATTTTAAAGGCGATGTTAAAAGCATTGAATTTATGGCACTACATCTTAATTCTTTTCAAAATTCCCTGACAATTCCCTGACAATTGCCAGTATTTTCAAATTTCCCTGACAGTTCACAAAATTCCCTGACAATTCCCTGACCTGGAAAAAAATTTAAATTTCCCTGTCTTTTCCCTGACATGTGGCAACCCTGTTTTGTATTTAGATGTACAGATGGATGGACAGACAGGATGATTCTAGTATTCCCCTTTCAACATTTGAGCCAGGATCTGGAAAAACGTCCCTTAAAGCATTTTTGAAAATCGAGTTTCCAGATCAGCCTGTCGTCAAATGCAGTCCAATATGCATCCATGCTGCTCTATTTAAGCTACTACAGGTCACGAACAAGCTATAAGAGAACAATATGGATCCTGATCTGAATCTATGTTGGGCTCAAAAGCCTTAAGGGACGTTTTTCCAGATCTTGGCTCATTTGTTTTAGGGTATAATAAAACTTTAGTTTTGCAGGGGTATAAAATGTGTCAAACATTGAAAGACAAGAGTGCCTGAAAGGCACTGATATCGCTCACCTGAGTTCTTCCTGTATTTGATTGTGTATGATAAAAATTTTGTTGTGAACAAATATGTAAGTCGTATCAAATTATTGTTAATAAAGTTTCATAATTTCAAATGAATGCAATGAAGTCACATTAGTATTCAATCATATGGCATGTAGTGACATCTTAAATATTGAATATCATGTGCTGTTCAAGTTTGATTTTTATAACCAAGATTTAACTTTTACAATTAAATTTTGAAACATCAGAATGATACATTACAAGCATTAATATGCTTAATATTTTAAGCCCCTCCTTGCCTCATCAACATTTATTAACCTGTCAAAAATTTACAACAAAGTGTTTGAAAAGAGTAACTCAATGAGCATTTTGCTATACTTGGTTTAAATTGGCCCCATAATTGATTTTTGAAGAATTTCTGTATGAATTTTTTAAGTCTGATAAGCCCTACCCTGCCACACTCATTTTTTTTAACAAATCAAAAATTCACAAACAATATTATTGTTACATAGAGTCACTCAAGCAACATCCCTGGTACAAATTGGCCCAACAGTTGATTTTTCTTATCATTTATCCTAGTCGTATAAGTCCCACCCTGCCATGTCCACATTTTTTACGAATCAGAAATTTGTAATAAAAATAAAAAGGGGTACTTAGGAACATTCCTGAATAATTTGGTATAATTTGGTCCAACAGTTAAGGAGAAGAAAATTTTCAAAGAATTGTTTAATGATTTCTCCAAGTCTGATAAGCCCCGCCCTGCCATGCCTACATTTTTTGACAAATAAAAAAAATCATGAACACACATTGAAAACAGTCACTCAAGAAACAGATCTGCCAAGTTTACTTCAAATTTGACCAATGGTTGATTTTTAAAGATTTTTTTCATGATTTCTCAAATTCTGATAAGCCCCGCTCTGCCACGCCCACTTTTTTTGACGAATCAAAAATTTGAAAACAAGTTTTGAAAAGGGTCACCCAAGGAACATTTCTGCCAACTTTGGTAAAAATTGACATGATGGTTAAGGAGAAGAAGATTTTTGAAGAATTATTTAACAATTTCTCTAAGTCTGATAAGCCCCGCCCTGCCACGCCCACATTTTTTGACGAATCAAATATTTGAAAACAAGTTTTGAAAAGGGTCACCAAAGGAACATCTCTGCCAATTTTGGTAAAACTCGACTCAATGGTTAAGGAGAAGAAGATTTTTGAAGAATTATTTAACAATTTCTCTAAGTCTGATAAGCCCCGCCCTGCCACACCCACATTTTTTGACGAATCAAAAATTTGAAAACAAGTTTTGAAAAAGGTCACCAAAGGAACATTTCTGCCAACTTTGGTAGAAATTGACTCAATGGTTAAGGAAAAGCAGATTTTTGAAGAATTATTTAACAATTTCTCTAAGTCTGATAAGCCCCGCCCTGCCACGCCCACATTTTTTGACGAAAAAAAAATTTGAAAACAAGTTTTGAAAAGGGTCACCCAAGGAACATTTCTGCCAACTTTGGTAGAAATTGACTCAATGGTTAAGGAGAAGAAGATTTTTGAAGAATTATTTAACAATTTCTCTAAGTCTGATAAGCCTCGCCCCGCCACACCCACATTTTTTGACGAATCAAAAATTTGAAAACAAGTTTTGAAAAGGGTCACCCAAGGAACATTTCTGCCAACTTTGGTAGAAATTGACTCAATGGTTAAGGAGAAGAAGATTTTTGAAGAATTATTTAACAATTTTTTTAAGTCTGATAAGCCCCGCCCTGCCACACCCACATATTTTGACGAATCAAAAATCTGAAAACAAGTTTTGAAAAGGGTCACCCAGGGAACATGCCTGCCAAGTTTGGTTAGGATTGGCCCAGTGGTTAAGGAGGAGAAGATGTTTAAAGAAATTGTTGACGACTTCCGACGCACAACGCACGCCGCACGCCGCACGCCGGACACAGGGTGATCACAAAAGCTCACCTTGAGCATGTTGCTCAGGTGAGCTAAAAAGGATGTACAAATGAAAGTATTCCTGGAATAGTAGGTTTTTCAAAGCCAAAACATGTAAATCACGAAAAGATGGCATCACATAAATAACCTAAGATGTAAGCACACTTAAAGTCTAGTTATCTAATAAATTTATCAATCTTTCAACATAACGGACCTAATTTTGATTAATTTGAAATTCAGCATGATGAGATCCTATCAAAAATTACATTTCTCATCTGTTTCTTTTTCTTCTTGGCATGAAAAAAGGAGCTTTGGAGAAAAAAAGAAACAGCACTGGTGATAATCATAATTATTGCCTGGATGATTTTTTCTTAACCCATTACCACACAATGACTCTTTTTGACTCCTCACAAGATAATGTCTTTGGAAAACATTATGGAAAATGAAGAAATTGCTTGTGACAAGCAATTTCTTCATTTCCCACAATGCTTAATTTCTCTTTAAAGAGCCAAAAATATTTAGAATTCCATTCACTTGAATTTGTCGTCTGCAACATCTTTGAATTTGGACTAGTCTAAAATTTTACCGTTTGGCAATGGGTTAAAGAAGTTTTAAATCCTTTCCCAACAAAATCTGGTTTTGTAAGAAGAGGCTTGGGAAAACATTTAGGCAAAAGAAGAAAATGCTGATATTTACCACCACTTTCTCCTTTTGTCTCAATAGTTTCTGCACTAATAATTGTCATATTCTTATCCTGCTGCAGCTTTAAACAGTAGATCATCCTAACAATTTATTGTTTTGGAAAGAGTGAATCATATGTTGCATCTTGTTTCAAGACTATTAGAAACAAACACATCACATCAACATAAACGATAACCATTGAAATTGCCTAGATGAAATTTTTTAGAGAAGTTTAACCCTTTCCCAAATGGCAAAATTTTAGGGTGATCCAATTTGAAAGGTGTCGCAGACGACAATTTCAAGTTGATAAGATTTTAAAAATATTTCCATTTTGTGTTAGAAAACATTGTGAGAAATGAAGAAATTGCTTTTTACAAGCAATTTCTTCATTTTCCACAATGATTTCACAAGCATTTTTGTTGAGAGGCGTCAAAAAGCGTCACTGTATGGGAATGGGTTAATTATTTTTCTTCTTATAATATCTACTTCAAAATACATTGGATAAAATTCCAATCCCCGAATTCATTGTAAAGACAAGAGTGCCTGAAAGGCACTGATATCGCTCACCTGAGTTCTTCGTGTATTTGATTGTATACAATATAAATTTTGTTGTAAACAAATATATATGTAACATCAAATTATTGTAAACTAGAATATCACTGAGAGTTATTATACCCTCCCCCCCCCCCCCAACAGCACTGTTTTTGTGCATTTTGAGAAGTACATTTCATTTGAACTGTGAGCTTATCAATTGGGAAAAAGAGCAATAGACCAAACAGCACATGTAAATGTTGCAAAAAATGCCAATTTTTAACAAAAGGACATAGCTCATTTAAAATCAACAAGCCTCGCTCTGCCATGCCCACATTTTTTCAAAAAAATCTACAGTTCACAACCGTGTATTGAAGACAGTCACTCAAGGTACATTCCTGTAAGGTTTGGTTCAACTTTGCCCTATAATTGCTTCTTTAAAGAACTTTCTCATGATTTCGTTAAGTCTGATAAGCCCTGCCCTGCCACGACTACATTTTTGACGAATAAATAATTTGCGAACAAATATTGTAAAAAGTCACCCAATGATCATTCCTGCCAAGTTTGGTAACAAATCGCCTGATGGTTAAGGAGAAGAAGATTTTTGAAGAATTATCTAAAGATTTCTTGAAGTCTGATAAGCCCCACCCTGCCAAGCCCATGTTTTTCACCCAATCAGATATTCATGAACATGTGTTGAAGAGAGTCTCCATAAGGGACATTTCTGCCAAGTTTGCTTTAAATTGGCCAAATAATTGATTTTTAAAGATTTTTCACATGATTTATCTAAGTCCCATAAGCTCCTACCTGCCACGCCCACAATTTTTGACGAATCAAAAATTTACGAACAAGTTTAAAAAAAGGTCACCAAAGGAACATTCCTGCCAAGTTTGGTTAGAATTGGCCCAGTGGTTAAGGAGAAGAAGATTTTTGAAGAATTATCTAACGATTTCTCGAAGTCTTATAAGCCCCGCCCTGCCAGGCCGACAATTTTCACCCAATCAAAAATTCATAAGCATGTGTTGAAAACAGTCACTCAAAGGACATTTCTGCCAAGCTTGGTTCAAATTAACCTCATAATTGATTTTTAAAGATTTTTCACATGATTTTTCTCAGTCTGATAAGCCCTGGCCTTGCCACGCCCACAATTTTTGACGAATCAAAAATTCACGAACAAGTATTGAAAAGGGTCACCCAAGAAACATTTCTTCCAAGTTTGGAAAGAATTGGCCCAGTGGTTAAGGAGGAGAAGATTTTTGAAGAATTATCTAATGATTTCTCAAAGTCTGATAAGCTGCACCCTGCCACGCCCACAATTTTTGACGAATCAAAAATTCACGAACAAGTTTTGAAAGGGGCCTCCCAAGAAACATTTCTGCCAAGTTTGGAAAGAATTGGCCCAGTGGTTAAGGAGGAGAAGATTTTTGAAGAATTATCTAATGATTTCTCGAAGTCTGATAAGCCCCGCCCTGCCACGCCCACAATTTTTGACGAATCAAAAATTCACGAACAAGTTTTGAAAAGGGTCACCAAAGAAACATTTCTGCCAAGTTTGGAAAGAATTGGCCCAATGGTTAAGGAGGAGAAGATTTTTGAAGAATTATCTAATGATTTCTCGAAGTCTGATAAGCCCCGCACTGCCATGCCAACAATTTTTGACGAATCAAAAATTCACGAACAAGTTTTGAAAAGGGTCACCCAAGAAACATTTCTGCCAAGTTTGGAAAGAATTGGCCCAGTGGTTAAGGAGGAGAAGATTTTTGAAGAATTATCTAATGATTTCTCGAAGTCTGATAAGCCCCGCCCTGCCACGCCCACAATTTTTGACGAATCAAAAATTCACGAACAAGTTTTGAAAAGGGTCACCCAAGAAACATTTCTGCCAAGTTTGGAAAGAATTGGCCCAATGGTTAAGGAGGAGAAGATTTTTGAAGAATTATCTAATGATTTCTCGAAGTCTGATAAGCCCTGCACTGCCACGCCCACAATTTTTGACGAATCAAAAATTCACGAACAAGTTTTGAAAAGGGTCACCCAAGAAACATTTCTGCCAAGTTTGGAAAGAATTGGCCCAGTGGTTAAGGAGGAGAAGATTTTTGAAGAATTATCCAATGATTTCTCGAAGTCTGATAAGCCCCGCACTGCCACGCCAACAATTTTTGACGAATCAAAAATTCACGAACAAGTTTTGAAAAGGGTCACCCAAGAAACATTTCTGCCAAGTTTGGAAAGAATTGGCCCAGTGGTTAAGGAGGAGAAGATTTTTGAAGAATTATCCAATGATTTCTCGAAGTTTGATAAGCCCCGCACTGCCACGCCAACAATTTTTGACGAATCAAAAATTCACGAACAAGTTTTGAAAAGGGTCACCCAAGAAACATTTCTGCCAAGTTTGGAAAGAATTGGCCCAGTGGTTAAGGAGAAGAAGATTTTTGAAGAATTATCCAATGATTTCTCGAAGTTTCATAAGCCCCACCCTGCCACGCCCACATTTTTTGACGAATCAAAAATTCACGAACAAGTTTTGAAAGGGGCCTCCCAAGGAACATTTCTGCCAAGTTTGGAAAGAATTGGCCCAGTGGTTAAGGAGGAGAAGATGTTTAAAGAAATTGTTGACGACGCACGACGGACGATGGACGACGGACGCCGGAGAGTGACTGACCCTAAGAGCTCCCCTTGAGCTCGTTGAGCTCAGGTGAGCTAAAAAAACAAATCTGTGGGATGCTTACTATAAGATGTTTCTTATCAGAACACTTGATGCTCACCTTTTTTAACACTATCCAAAACAAAACCTGGTTTTGTCATCCATTATAGAAATGGCTTGGGAAAACATTGAGACAAAAGAAGAAACTGCTGATAACCAGCAGTTTCTCCTTTTGCCGCAATATTTTCTGAGCAATTTCATATACAAAACCTACCATTATCAACATTGATTTTGTCATCCGCAGCAGCTTTCAAATTGGAACACCCTAAAATTTTGCCGTTTGAGAATGGTTTAAGTAACAAATATTGAGAATAATATTAAAAATCTAATGGAAAGGAGATCGATTGAGACAGCAATAATTACTGAAAGAATGTTTCAAAGTTAAAATTATGTCTATACCAACACAGAGACAAAAATTGAGGAAAAAGGAGACAAAAAAATAATTAATGCTTATTTAAAACCATTATTTTTTCATTTTCCTTCAATGTTTAATATAAAGTACAAAAAGACCTACCTAAAAAATATAAGGGGAAGGGTTGGAGAATCCTGGGCCACTTCCAATAAACTTGAATAAAAAATGATAACTCAAAAATATGTTGATCTAATTCTGATAGATGGGATACTACATAGCAAAATCATACAAAAATGTTCCATCAGGAACTTTACAGAGTAATGATTCAAATTAACGCCCATAGTCTAATAAAATCCCATCCACTAAATCTCAGCTGAAAATATGCAAATCACAGCTCAGTTATATACAGTTTTAGCAAAACAGGTGATTCTCAAATAAATGCCCATCCCCAATTCTGGACTAACTACAATATAATATGGGTGTTTATTAAAATAATTAGGGTATGTGTCTTTTTGTAAAATGAAACAACTAACAAAGTCATACACCAACACATCTTGTATAATTGATTTAAACATCAAATACAGCTGACATCATTTAAAGAAAATATACTATGCTGATAAGCCATTTTAGGCTTTACAAAATTGTACTTTTTTGTTTTGCACGCAAAAATTAATAAAAGACAAAAAATATTCTAAAACATCCCTTGTGAAAACTTCTTTTAAGTTCAAGAACTGTTCTAGAACATTAAATGGAACTTCTAGAACTGTTCTACAACGGTTCTACAAGTGCCATTTAATGTTATAGAACAGTTCTAGAACTAGAAATGCATTCTTGAACTTTTTTTGTAGGGGTTGAACACCTCTTGCATAATCGATTAACATCAAAGACAGCTGCCATCATTGCTCTACTTTACAGGAAAGATACCATGCTGATAAGCCATTTTAGGCTGATACCATCTTATATTAGACTCCATGCCAGAGCATCTACTCAACTGGAAAATATAACTTTGATGAGATTTTTTTATATTTGCTTGTCAGAGTTCTGACAAAAAACACATTTTACCTGGGAAAAATCATTTGAGGCAAGATCTGGAAAAAGGGCCTTCATATTTAATAGTATTTGAGACAGAATTTCTAACCCCTTCTTATGCTGTTTTGGTCATATTCCTGCTATAACAAATGCTTTGGCAGCCAGTATAGACTAAGATCAGCCTGCACAAATGTGCAGTCTGATCTTAGCCTATACTGCATGCTCTCTACTGAGTTATAGTGGCAAAAACTTGAGTTGAACTTATTGTAATGTCTCTTGTATTTGGAAATTTGTTTGAAACAAAATTCTAAGTTAGCAAGACAAGGGTTGATAGTTACCAATTTCAAATAAATTTCACTGTTTGACCAATTAAGATATCTAACATAGTGTTTGAAATCTTTCTTCAAGACCTGTTCGGAGCCAAAACAGCAGGCATAGACAGTTTTTTATTCATTTTCATACAAGGTTTATCACCACGTTGCCCCCAAAATTATATCAATTATGAGGGAAAATGTTTTCAGGCTAATAGCCCTTTCCAAAATGAATAGTTTTTTTACTGACCCAGCTAGTGCAATTGAAGACTGCTACAGACTACAGCAAATTAAATGGTTGAAAATAAATATGCAATAATTATAATGGGTATACCCGGCTGTACATTTTCCGTGGTTTCCAAGGAAAATGAGCTAGGAAAAACCTAGGAGTATTGGGACCGAGGTTTTTCCTTGCTTTCCCTGGACAGCTAGGAAAAAAATTTGAGAGACCTCGGAACCAATACTCCGAGGTGTCCACGGAAAGCTGGGAAAATATTCCTTGATTAGCTGGGAAAAAATTCCATGGAAAAGTTTCTGAGACCTCGGAACCAATACTCCTAGGTGTCCACGGAAATTGCCAGGAAAGCTTGGAAAATATTCCCTGGTGACCTCGGAATATCTTTTAGAGAAAACCTAGGAATAGTTTCCGAGCAGAGCATGGAATCTTTATCCCAGATAACCAAGGAAAGCAAGGAAAACTTTCCATATCAACATTACCCTATTAAAAATGTGGGTGGGGTGTTATTTGAATTTGAAAGTCAAAAGTTTACTCACCTAAATTGAGGTGTTGTCTTACTTGGCCTTTTCAATAAGCAAACTCCTATATTCTTATTTAATTCACTGATGTACACAGGTTGAAAATATCACAAACATCATCTTAAAAAATTGCAAACAAACAAATTCATGTTCCCTCCATTTTTTAGTGACCTCATTTAGACTAGAAGTCTATAACAAAAATAGACTGGAGGTCTGGCCTGCCTTGCTTTCTTTTTGTTGAGGTCTAAAACTCAGAAAGTATTTGAGATATTCTCTTGACACATGGTGTGTACTTTAGCCAGCATAACACCTTTCTTATTTCCATGGCCTTTGAATAAATGACACTGACCTTGTGGTTTGACCTAGTTTTGAAAAACTGTAAACTGACTTATATCTTACATATTATTAGGGGTACAGCCTTGAAAAAGACCAAACAATGTAAAATTTTATTCACTTGAAGTTACTAGCTGTCTGCATCATCTTTGAATTTGGACTAGTCTAAAATTTTGTCATCTGGTAATGGGTTAAAAAGTTTAAGTCTGATTTTCCTTGCATTTTCCTAGCTTGAAAATGACTAAGTTGTATAAAAAAAAATAATTTCCATGCTAAAATTCAACTAAGTTCTATATTCCAAGCTTTTTCCTTGATGTTTCCGAGGTTTCCAAGATGTTTTCCAACCAATTTCCTAGCTTATCTAGGAAAACACAGATTAATGTCCAAGGTTTCCTTGCTTTCCTAGATATTTCCACAGAAAATCATAAAAACCTGGGAAATGTTGGCATTTTTCCATGCCTACCAAGGAAAATGTACAGCCGGGCAAGTACTATAGCACAGAAAACATTGGAGCAAAAGAATAAAATTCTTCTTTTGCCACCATGTTTTCACAAGCCTTTTCATATGGCAAGTTTGCCTAGCCTGGATAGCTCAGTCGGTAATGTCGGAGTCTTTCAATCCAGGAGTCATGAGTTTGAACCAAGGCTTGGCCTGTATCCATTCTGATATTTGGAACCATGATAGGTGCTCCAGCCGTTGGGATATGACCATGGCAGTTGAAAGAGGCGTTAAACCACAATAAATCGATCAGCTAAGGGTTGTCAAAACCAGGGCTTTTTTGGGGAAAAGGTGAAAAAGTAAGAACCTATTCAAATTTAATAATGGTTCTTACCTTGCAATAATGAAATGATAAGGTTCTCATTTGAAGTGCACTTCAATACAATTAAGTATCTGAGACAAGCATTAAGTCAATTAACCCTTTATCAGATGATTGGATTGGATTGGAATGAATGGAGTTCTACTGAAAGAAGTTCAACATAACATTTCTTTTCAATAAAAACCTCTTAACTGCCGCAGTTATGAGGTTTTTGTTGAATAGCAACAATATTGATAAAGCCACGGCCAAATCGGCAGAGCATCAGATTATCGCTCATAAGGTTTCAAGTTTGATCCCCGGCAGCATTAAATTATCCACTCTGACACTTGACTCCCACCAATGGTAAAGGATAACCATAAACCTATGTGGATGAGCAGCTGGAGGCTCGGAAAGAATGGTGTGGTAGTACAGGCCAGAGAAACAACAGGAATCCATGATAAGGTGCTCCAGCCTCCTGATATACGGTAAGCATGGCAATTGAAAGGGGCCCTATTCAGTCAATCAATTTAAAGGGCCCCTATTCAGTCAATCAATTGAAAGGGGCCCTATTCGGTGAATCAATCCAAAGTGGCCCTATTCAATTATTCAATTGAAATGGGCCCTATTAAGTCAATCAATTGAAAGGGACCCTATACAGTCAATCAATTGAAAGGACCCCTATTCAGTCAATCAATGGAAAGGGCCCCTATTCAGTCAATCAATTGAAAGGGGCCCTTTTCACTTAACCAAATGGAAGGGGGCCCTATTCAGTCAATTAATTGAAAGGGGCCCTATTCAATCAATCAATTGAAAGGCGTCCTGTTCAGTTAATCAATTGAAAGAGGCCCTACTCCGTCAAATAATTGAAAGGGGCCCTATTCCCTAAATCAGTCAATTAATTGAAAGGGGTCCAATTCAGTTAATCAATTGAAAGAGGCCCTACTCCGTCAATCAATTGAAAGGGGCCTTATTCAAGTAATCAAATTGAAAGGGGCATTATTCAGTTAATCAATTGAAAGGGCCCTATTCAGACCATCAATTGAAAGGGACCCTATTCAGTCTATCAATTGAAATTGGTCATATTCAGTTAATCAATTGAAAAGGGTGCTATTCAGTCAATCAATTGAAAGGGGCCCTATTCACTTAATCATTTGAAAGTGGCCCTATTCAGTTAATCAATTGAAAGGGGCCCTATTTAGTCAATCAATTGAAAGGGGCCCTATTCACTTAATCATTTGAATGGAGCCTTATTCAGTCAATCAATAATAAAGGGGCCTTATTCAGTCAATCAATTGAAAGGTGCTTTATTCAGTCAATCAATTGAAAGGGGCCTTATTCAGTCAATCAATTCAAAGGGGCCTTATTCAGTCAATCAATTCAAAGGGCCTTATTCGGTCAATCAATTCAAAGGGCCTTATTCGGTCAATCAATTGAAAAGAGCTTTATTCAGTCAATCAATTGAAGGGGCCCTATTCAAGCAATCAATTGATCAATGCAACTATTTCTACATCCCAAAAACTTCAAATCAGACAAGCCAGTTTCGACAAATGCCACAAGCGGAAGATAAATTTATGGAAGAAAACGAAAAAGTATTCATTTACTGTATAAAATAAATGCTAGCTAGTCAGTATGATTGTGATATGCTATTAACCTTCTTACCGTAAATTGTTGGCTGCAATTTACGATATGGTATGCTGATTAGTTCAACTGTCAAGTTAATATAGCAGACACATTGTTTTTCTGATGAAATTGTTGCCATTTTGCCTGTCATAAATGGCCCCCTATCATTCCTAACAGGTCTTTCACCCTTTCCCAAATGGCAAACATTTAGGCCTAGATCCTTCAATTTTGAAAGCTACTGCAGACGGCAAAATGGTGATGTAAAGATTGGATTGGTTTATAATACAGCACAAAATAGCTGAGAAAATTCTGAGACAAAAGTACAAATGCTGGTTATCAGCATTTCCTTCTTTTGCCCTTATATTTTCCATTTAGCCTTTTCTTTAAGTAATGTAAAAATGTTGTCTTGTTTAGGAAAGGTTTAACCAAATACCACACATCCAAGCTTTCTGATACCCTACAAGATACAGACATTGTGGAAAATGAAAATAGCGCTTGTGACAAGCAACTCCTTCATTTTCTATCCAGAAAGACCAAAAGGATGTAAAATTTCATTAATTAGAAAATGTCTTCCTAACGTTTTTAATTTAGACAAGACTAACATTTAGCTGTTGTGGAAAGGGTTAACAGGTCTTTTGCTGTCACAACTGACAGATACTTATTTTATGGGCAAAAACTCTGTCTGGACATTAGTCTTGCAATGTGAACTATTAGTAAGGTCATGTAAGGTCATGTAGCAAAAGTGTTGGTACATAACAAAATGGATAATCCTTGATAGAACAAGAGCTGTCACTGTAAGATTACAATGCCCCCGACACCGCTTTGATTTTAAATTATGGCCAATCTATGTTCAAGGTCAAGGTCATCCAGGGGTCAAGGTCACCAAAGTATGTGCCTACAGAAAGGTAATGTACCAAGGAATGTTGTGGTAAAGTATGAAGCGAATATGTTAAGTAATAAGGAAGTTATAGCCAATGTTAAAGTTTTTGGACGGAATGACGGACAGACGCACGGACGGACAGACAGACAGACGGACGGACGGACAAGTCAAATTTATGATGCCTCCCTATCGGGGGCATAAAAATCAGGACACTAGCCCGGACAGGGGTATGAGCCCCCACCCTCACAATGTAAAATTGCTTCCTACAGGCCTGTATATTATGAGATTATCTACTTTTAAAGTGGTGTGGCAATTGCACATTATGTTATTGCTTTCAATTTTGCATGGCCATAATTTCTCTGTTAGAGTAAAAAGAGCAGAATTTAAATGTGCCATATCAGTAGCGTACTTGATCCCGGGGTCAACAACTTGAGATATTCACAACTACAACATAAGTAGGTAGTTTTGTTACAGTTATCAAAAGTATATAATTTTGACAGGTTTTATATCATACCGTGTCACATTTTATTGGCAAGATAAATCAAAGGAGTTTTCAGAGCTACAGAATAAAGGGGGTGAAGACATTCTAGATTTGTCATTTCAACTCTAAACCCCATGTTGTGGGTACTCATTTGCAGTGTCTCGATGAGACGCTTCTAATGAGTACCCACAACTTGGGGCTTGATGAATATTTCATGAAATATTTAATATCATACCATGTCACATTTTATTGAGCAGATAAATCAAAGGTGTTTTATTTCTATAATTGTTTACATTCACTTCGGCAAGGTGTTACATATTTTGATGAAGCTTTTATTTTGTAACCTTGACCTTTTGTTGAAAATATTTAGTAAAGTTTAGGCATCTTGGGAGATTGAAACATTAAAACTGAGGAAGAGGGACATTGTGTGAGACAAAATGGAAGCAAGTAACACTCTCACAAATAAATTCTGTAGTTTGAAAGTGCTTATAACTTATGGTATATCATTGAGAAAAAAAAGAAGAAACAATCTTGTGTCCCACTTTATTTCTCAGTTCGTTATAGTCGGCAAAGCATTTTTAAAGAGTAAAACTGATACCAAAACAGTCAAATGCATAAAAAATAATCTCATCAAAAGATGAAACTTTGCTCATTCTTCATTCTGCTGTCTTTACAAATTTAGCAAGATCAAAAATAAGAGAGCTCAATTTTGATAGAAAAGTTGAAATTAGTGCGACTAACTTCCACTTTTCTACCAAAATTGAGTTTGTGAAAAGTCGAAAAGTTGAAGTTAGTCACACTAACTTCTGACAATTGTCACTAACTTCTGACAATTGTCACAAACAAAACTTCAACTTTTCGACTTTTCACAAACTCAATGTTGGTAGAAAAGTGGAAGTTAGTCGCACTAACTTCCACTTTTCTACCAAAATTGAGTTTGTGAAAAGTCGAAAAGTTGAAGTTAGTCACACTAACTTCTGACAATTGTCACTAACTTCTGACTATTGTCACAAACAAAACTTCAACATTTCTACATTTCACAAACTCAATTTTCCTCGAAAAGTCGAAATCAGTGTGACTAACTTCAACTTTTCTTCTTTCCTAGGTAACATTCTTGTGAAAAGTCGAAAAGTTGAAACTATTGAGACTAATTTCGGGGTAGGAAAAAATCCGGAAAGAATCTTTCTTCTGTCGCGTCAACCGGTGTATGGTATAAAAATGACCCTATAAAAATTACTGTATCACCGGTCGATCACGACCCTCTAAAGTTTCGCCCCAAACAATGGCTTTGGAAGACGACTTACGCGGGTATTTCATGCAGGGCTATACATACAGAGAAATACAGACACTTCTGAAATTGGAGAAGGATGTTACCATCAGGTTTGACATTTTCATGTCCACCATATTTGTTTATTTTTGTTCCCAATTCGGGATTAGCCTTTCCTCTCATGCTTTCGATAGGTTCCATGGTTTCGATAGCCTTGTGATTTTTATAAGTCAAGTGATTACAATCTTAGTACCATTCCCTGTGCATCTAAATACTCTTGCTACAAACAAACTCTTTGGTCAAAGAAATTTTGAGACAACTGATTTTTACTTCAGATATCAAGAAGTGTAATGATAAACTAGATTCACAAGTTAATGCTGTGAAGAATGTTGCTAAGAGTGTTTCCGACCTTGACAAGAAACTGCCAGATATGATATCTGACCAAATCAATGAGATTTTAGATGATAGGCAAGAGATAAAAGCACGGGAGAAGAACATAATGTTTTTCAATCTGCCAGATACAGGGTCTAAGGAGAGTGATGAAGACGTTGTACACTCGATTTGTAGAGATATATTAGGTGTTTCAGGGGTGATAGCCGAGGACTTCAGTAGAATCGGTGAAGCGACAGTTCAGAGAAGGCCTTTGAGAGTTACAATCGACAGTAGACAGACAAGAGGTCAGATACTCAGGAATGCCTACAAGTTGCGCGATAGTTCTACTTACAGTAAAATTGGTATCGGGAGAGATCTGACGAAGAAGCAGCGTCTAGCTAATAAAGAATTGAGGAAGAAACTAGATAGATGTAGAAAGGAAGAACCTGAGAACCTGAGAAGAATTGGGCCATCCGTAGGGATAAACTAATTGAGATCCCCAAACAGAATTCATCATCCGAAAGAGGTGCTAGAGGTGGTCATGTTCCTCCGGGTCATCGTCCTTCGGGGGACGTGAGAGCGAAACTCTTGAAACAGAACATCATGTAAATACGTTAACAGTTCAATCAGTTTATGTTTCACAGCTAAACAGCTCAACTAGTTCGATCAACAGTTTATTTGATGATTCAAGTTCTATAGATGATTTTTAGTTTGTTCCTGAGTCTGCAAGCACAGATGTAAATAGTTCAGACAATGAACAAAGTTCTGATGAATCATCATCACACAGGAGTTTTGATGAGGGGATTAAGTTATGTTTTTCCAATGTGGACAGTTTGTCTAATAAAGTAGCGGAATTAGAGGCATTTCTTGATATCGAGAAACCGGACATATTTGGGATTTGTGAAGTTTACCATAAAGTTGGTGTAGATAAAATGAGCTTGAATGACTTAAAATTTAGGTTTTTTTAGCTGTGTGTATGATAATTTTCTACATCAACATGTTCACGAGTTAATAAGATTTTGGGACGGACAAAACCCAAGTTGTCTGGACTTGTTATTTACCAATGAAGAGTTTATGATTTACGAGGACTCAATTTTCATTAAGCAACCACTTGTCAATCAGTTTAAATCAAGGTTAAACGCTGAGAATTAGAACATTTAGAAATTTAAACCGTCTTGTTATGCACTCTGAGACGAACAAGGTCACTTTACAAGTTGGAGAAGTTTACCAAAACAGCATATCAGAGGGGTCACGACAGATTGTATCTACTATATTGACCCTACGATCCAGGTATCCAGGTATCCAGGTATTACACTGAAAAATCTTTTTTGCAAAACAAAACAGAAACTAGACTCTGGAATATCAAGGTCAGGGTAAAAATCATTCAACCTTATCCAAGCCTTTTTCAGTCCCAGAAAGGTTTTCAAGACGCTTGATTTTCCCCATGGTTGAGCGAGTCCCTATCCAAAAATTGCAATAGCCTCGATAGCGCAGTGGTGAGAGCACTGCGCTTGTAACCTGGAGGATCCAGGTTCGAGTCCCGCTCGGGAGGTGTGTCCTTGGGCAAGACACTTAATTGTCAACGCCTCAGTCTACCTAGCTGTAAATGGGTAGCAGTGAATTAAAAACTCAATGCCTCTCTTCTCTTAATCCGAGTCTTCTCTGATGTAAATACGCTCTTTGATATTTTGATTTTTCGCTATTTACATCAGAGAGCCTTGCTCTTTGAAAACAGCGGAAAGTTCGGTAACGTTACAAGTAACTTGAAGCTTTGTTTTTGTGTATCATATCGAATCACTCGGTAAAACACTGTAGGGTATAGATCAATGAATCATTTTTTGTCATACCTGACCAAAAATTTCATTTCAAATCGGCCTGCTGGATGAGTATAACCTTTGGTTTTGAATGGAAGGTCAAGGTAAACAAAGGCTGCTCAAGTGAGGGTTGTTGCAAAACATTGCCTATTAACCTTTTAGAAATACTTTTTGGTCGTATTTTTTTCAGCAGCCATAACAATAAATGGTTCATTTATCGATATCATCAGGGGTTTTAACAATAGCGTTTAAGATCGGACGGTGAACGATGCGCAACAATTTGTTGCGAACTTCTTGATTTTTTCAAAGAGCAACGCTCTCTGATGTAAATAGCGAAAAATCAAAATATCAAAGAGCGTATTTACATCAGAGAAGACTCGGATTACTCTTCTCTCTGCAAAAAAAATTGGTAAAACTATATATAATGGGAAAGTCACTGTAAATTTATATGTGTGATCGAGTTACATTGTGAGAAAGAGAACATTGATGGATGAAAGAGATCACAGTTGACGAGTAGCATATAAATAGCAAAACCAATGTCTACGCCATTATGGCGGTGCCTTGAATTGAACGGGGGAAAATACACAGAAACGAACGAACCTTATAAGGTCAACCTAGTAGTGATTTTTATAGGAACAAAAACAAAGCCCTATCGAAATGACGAGAGCCGCACCTTGACGCAGCGTGATGACTTGCTTTGAATATTCTGGCCAATATATTTTTTAGTCTCTTTACAAATGTTGTTTTCCGTATTTTTTGTTTAGAACTTTGGGTCATGAATCTATTGAGATGGTCAGAATTTTATAAAATCAGTTTGTAAATATGCATGCACATGGTTTTAGAAATGGCTATCAAAACTATGGGACGTCCGGCTATAGCGTTTTCTTTGCTCACCAAAGCATAACTGTTCAAAGTAGGGTGGTTCTCTAGGGTACCACGGTATTAACCCTTTCCCAAACAAGACATGGTCTTGACGTCCCTAATAGGCATGAATCATGAAACTTCATAGGTGGATAGCTCTCATTATGGAGAGTTGACCTACATAATCATTACTCTGGTGATCATTTTTAGCTCGCTTTTTCGAAGAAAATGAGAGCTTATACTGTCACCCGGGCGTCGGCGTTGCAACAAAGGTTAAAGTTTTTTCAAACATCAATAACTTCCATACTATCAAAGGGATTCAACCTAAACTTGAAATACTTATTCACCATCACACCCTCTACCTTTCTTCCAGGGCCCATGACCCTGGCTCCACTATATTTGGAGTTATGCCCCCTTTATACTAAGCAACTTAGAAAGTCGAGCCCGCTGTCTTCGGACAGCTCTTGTATATGATAATAATAAGGCTTATAGTATATTCAAAAACTTAGCATGGGTCCCTTTAAAAGTTGTATATGGCTCATGCTTGTTACTGTTTTTGCTTTTCACAAACAACTTAAAATTAGGATGGTCTGCTTTGAAAGCTGCTGAAGATGACAAAATAAATGAAATAAACTAGACAGTCCTGGCGGCCTGGAAGCGCTCCACAGGCCTGATTGTTTGTCTTGTTGAATACAATTTCAAAGGTTCAGGCTGCGCAAACAAGCAAATGCATGACCAAGCTGAAAATTACAAGCAAGTAAGATGGTTTGGTCAGTAAGATTTCTGTGATAATTCTGTATTGATTAGTTAATACTAATGGTTGTAAAAGTGAGAATAAAGCCGAAAATGGCAATTTTGTCAATAACAAGGGCACATAACTCATATAAAATTCAGATCAGACAACTCTGTCACGACGGAATTACGAAAATCCGGAATTGCGTTTCAGTGTTACGTCATGATGCGTTTGGTATTTCTATGGACCGTTCTGTCATTTTTTTTTTTTTTTTTTTTTTTTTTTTTTTTTTTTTTGACAATTTTTTTAACTTTTCCATAATAGGTATTTTCTATTTATTTCAAATACTTTTTCCTTTCAAATTTGCCACCTGCAAACTCTGTTAAAGTCTAAAGCTTTGTTGTCTGGTAATGTGTTATCTTTCAATACCATAATGTTGAATAAATATTAATCCTTTACAGTGACACTTTGACATCCTAAGTGTGAAACAGCTTTGAGGATGAGGAGGAGAATGTTGATTCGGAAACACCACCATTTTATCCCTTTCCTAAATATGTTTTACTGTATCAAAGCCTTTCAGAGAACACACAAGTCACAAGCAAATCAGACTTACAAACCTGGTATTTTTATGCCCCCTTTCGAAGAAAATGGGGGTATATTGTTTTGCAAGTGTCGGTCCGAAGGTCGGTCGGTCGGAAGGTCGGTCGGTCGGTCCGTAGGTCGGTCAGTCTGTCCATAGACCAAACCTTGTCCGGAGCATAACTCCAAAAGTATTGAAGGTAGAATCATGAAACTTCATAGGTAGATAGATCTCATTATGGAGAGGTGCAGTGCACAAGAACCGTAACTCTGCTGATCAAATTTTTTGAGTTATTGCCCTTTGTTGATTTTATAACTTGATTCTTGTCCGGAGCATTACTCAAAAAGTATGTAAAGTACAATCATGAAACTCTACAGGTGGATAGATCTTATTATGGAGAGGTGCAGTGCACAAAAAACGTAACTCTGCCGATCAAATTTTTTGAGTTATTGCCCTTTGTTGATTTTCAAACTTGATTCTTGTCCGGAGCATAACTCAAAAACTATGTTAGGTAGAATCATGAAACTTTGCAGGTGGATAGATCTCATTATGGAGAGGTGCAGTGCACAAGAACCGTAACTCTGCCGATCATATTTTTGGAGTTACCGTATTTCCCCTTTGTTGATTTTCAAATTTGATTATTGTCCGAAGCATAACTCAAAAAGTATGTAAGGTAGAATCATGAAACTTTACAGGTGGATAGATCTCATTATGGAGAGGTGCAGTGCACAAGAACCGTAACTCTGCCGATCAAATCTTTTGAGTTATTGCCCTTTGTTGATTTTCAAACTTGATTCTTGTCCGGAGCATAACTCAAAAACTATGTTAGGTAGAATCATGAAACTTTGCAGGTGGATAGATCTCATTATGGAGAGGTGCAGTGCACAAGAACCATAACTCTGCCGATCATATTTTTGGAGTTATTGCCCTTTGTTGATTTTCAAATTTGATTATTGTCTGAAGCATAACTCAAAAAGTATGTAAGGTAGAATCATGAAACTTTACAGGTGGATAGATCTCATTATGGAGAGGTGCAGTGCACAAGAACCGTAACTCTGCTGATCAAATTCTCTGAGTTATTGCCCTTTGTTGATTTTATAACTTGATTCTTGTCCGGAGCACAACTCAAAAAATATGTAAGGTAGAATCATGAAACTTTACAGGTGAATAGATTTTATTATGGAGAGGTGCAGTGCACAAGGACCGTAACTCTGCCAATGAAATTCTTGGAGTTATTGCCCTTTGTTGATTTTTACTCTTACTTCTTAACCTTGCCTATATCTCATGTCCTTTTACTTATACAGCCTTGATATCTCACACATAGATACCTCCTATCGTTCACATTTAACCATGACCTTGGACCTTGTGACCTTGACCTTGGAGTTTGACCTACTTTAAAAAAAATAAACCTGGCATATATCTCGTGACCTTTTACAAATACAGCCTTGAGATTTCACACATGGACATATCATACCAAGACCTTTCACAATTGACCATGACCTTGGACTTTGTGACCTTGACCTTGGAGTTTGACCTATTTTTAAAATACTTTAACCTGGCCGATATATCATGTCCTTTTACATATACAGCCTTGATATCTGACACATGAAAACCTCCAACCAAGACCTATCACATACGACTATGACCTTGGACCATGTGGCCTTGACCTTTGGAGTTTGACCTATTTTTAAAAAAATTAAACTGGGCCTATATCTTATGTGCTATTACACATACAGCCTTGGTATTTCACACATGGACACATCTTACCAAGACCTTTCACATTTGACCATGACCTTGTGACCTTTACCTTTGACCTACTTTAAAAAAACTTTAACCTAGCCGATATATCAATTCCTTTTACACATACAGCCTTGATATTTGACACATGGACACCTACGACCAAGACCTTTTACATTTGACCATGACCTTGGACCTTGTGACCTTGACCTTGGTGTTTGACCTACTTTAATAATACATTAACCTGGCCTATATTTCATGTCATTTTACATATACAGCCTTGATATTTCACACATGGTCACTTTCAACCAAGATATTTCACTTTTGACCATGACCTTGGACCTTGACCTTGGAGTTTGACCTACTTTTAAAAAATTTAAACTAGGCCTATACCGTATAGCACTTTATTTCTGCGGGGACTTTATTTTTGCTATTTCTGCGGTCGTGGACGGCACCGCAGAAATAAAATCCGCAGAATATTAGTCTTGAATGTAGAGGTTGTTGTTATTCTGTAATTTTAGTCAGTACACGGACAAGTTAAACTGTTACCACCCGATGGAAAATAACAATATCATAACAATGGAGTGCTTTCCTATTCAAAAATGGTGTAACTACTGCTTTAACTTAGGTGTAGATAAGACATTTTAGTTAATCAATAAACAATTATTTAAAAAGTTTGACTGATTGGTAATAGTTTGACACGTCTTTCTTTTCACACATATCTGTATACGGCATTGTTTCCCATAACACCTTTATAGATACTGGTAAATGAGTGGGATTATCACTTTTCCCTAACAGAGTAATTAGAAATCGTCTTTCAAACCATGTCTGATACTGACTGTAACTGATTAGATAGCGCAGAAATAAAATCTTTGATTTTGCAAAATGAAAGACCGCAGAAATATGTTCCGCAGAAATTTAACCCGCCTGATTTCTGGAAAAAAACGCAGAATTTGGACCCCGCAGAAATAAAGTGCTATACGGTATCTCATGTCCTGTTACCTATACAGTCTCAATATATTACACATGGACACCTCCTACTAAGACCTTTCACATTTGACCATGACCTTGGCCTGTGTGACCTTGGCCTTTGATTTTTACATACTTTTAGAAATCTTTAACCTGGCCTTTATCTTATGTCCTATTACACCTACAGCCTTGATATTTCACACATAGACACCTCCTACCAAGACCTTTCATATTTGACCATGACCTTGAATATTGCAACCTTGACCTTGGAGTTTGACCTACTTTTAAAAAGACTGAAACCAGGCATATACCGGTATATCATGTCCTTTTACACCTACAGCCTTGATATTTCACACATGGACACCTCCAACCAAGACCTTTCACATTTGACCATGACCTTGAACTTGGCATTTGGCCTACTTTTAAAAACTTTAACCTGGCCTATGTTTCATTTTACTTTTACATATACAGCTTTGATATTTCACACATAGACACCTCCTACCAAGACCTTTCATATTTGACCATGGCCTTGGACTTTGTTAACTTGACCTTGGACTTTGACCTACATCAAATGTAGGCCCTTGAGGGGGCATATATGTTTTACAAACATCTCTTGTCTAGCATTTGACAGACTAGAGAGAATTTCAATCAGTGCCCAAATCATTATTTTTGGTAAAAGGTTAATTTGTTAAATGTATTTTTTTATTTTTCAGGGAAGGAGAGTCCTGTAACCACATTGCAGCTGTATTGTACGCCCTAATCGATGTAACGGTGAAGAAGAAAGAAGGCCTTGATGCAGTTACCTCGAAAGAATGCCTATGGAATAAGCCCAGAGCCAGAAAATTAAGCCCTAAAAAGACAAGCCAGTTGGTATTTAAAAAGCAAAAGTTTGACAGTCAGGAGCAAGATCCACCCAAATCAAAACGTTCACTACTCTCTGACCCCCCTGTGACTCGCTTGGATATGGAATGCTTTAACCCTTTCCCAAACAAGACCTGGTTTTGACATCCCTAATAGAAAAGGTTTGGGAAAACATTGAAACAAAAGAAGAAACTGCTGATGAGCAGCAGTTTCTCCTTTTGTCTCAATATTTTCTGTGCCATATTTTACACAAATCCTGTCTTTAATATCACCCAATATGCCATTTGTGGCAGTTTTTTAAGCGGATCACCCTAAAATTTTGTCGTTTGGGAAAGGGTTAAGCAAAAACTCAAACAATGTAATCCACATGCATCTTCGCTGCTTGGCTTCCAAGATACCGCTGCAGAGAAAATTAATTCTCTAAGTAAAGGTGAAAAATATTTGACATTACATAGTGTTCCGTTCATGTACCATGATAGGGTTGATGTGTATACTGAAAAATGTAAAGAACAATTCAATAACTATTTCAACAGCCTGTCTTGTTCTCAGCAACAGAGCGACCTTATTGAACTAAAGACAAGAGGACAACATAAAAACAAAAATTGGGATGTGGCCAGAAATGGAAGGATCTGTTCCTCAACATTTGGAGTAGTTTGTAAAAAAAGGGAAGATACTAGGGCAGACTACATTGTGAAGTCAGTTCTGTACCCTAGTAGTTTGGATGTGCCGTCTGTTAAATGGGGAAGAACACACGAGCCAGCTGCTAGAAGATTTTATATCAAGTATATGAGAAACATGCATCCCAAATTGTCTGTGACAGAATGTGGCTTGACAGTAAATCCGAAATACCCTCATATAGGTGCTAGTCCTGACGGTTTTGTCATGTGTGACCATTGTCCAGTATCTGATGGGTTATTAGAAATAAAGTGCCCATACAAGTACAGAAATGAAACACCAGTAGATGCTGCAAGGAATTCAGATTTTTGTTGTGATGTAGTAGATGGAAATTTGAGATTGAAAGAAACCCATATTTATCACTATCAAATTCAAGGACAGATGGCAATTACAGGAAAATCATGGTGCGATTTGTATATTTGGACACTGAAGGGTTCATCGGTACAAAGGATTTTCTTCAACGAACATTTCTGGGAGAAGGCCCTCCAAAAAATCAACAATTTCTATTTATCTCATTTGATTCCAGAACTATTCACAAGTAGAATTGAACGGGGTATAGCTCCAATGTAGATATTAATCTGTATGTCACCAGTATGTGGCTATTTGACCAACCTATGTGATGTTCTGATTTGATTTGATATTATCCCAATAACAGACTACAAATTTTAGACTGAATAAAAAACAAGATGGCCCTGTATCGCTCCACTGGCTTTTAGACAATTAGACTACAAACTTCTTCAAGGAATACAATAGAGGTCTATCCAAAGAAGATTCATGCTACGCCAGAATGAAATCCAATTACTAATTAAGGAGCAGAAATGTTTTTAAAATTTTGTTAAAATTACACTGTTTCATATAGCGAAAAATAAGCCTAGCCCACAGCGGCCAGGCTTTTCATCCGATCGTGAAGGAATTTGGGAGAGATTCATGCAAGGAAGATTCCTGTGAAGTTTGGTTAAAATTGGTCCTGTAGTTTTGGAGAAGAAGATTGTTAAACAATTATTCGAAAATTCAATTTAATTAAATTTATTAAAATTTAAGTTCTACACGGATTTTTTTTTAAGGAATTTAAAGGAGATTCGTGCAAGGAAGATTCATGTGAAGTTTGGTTAAAATTGGTCCAATAGTTTTGGAAAAGAAGATTTTTCAAAAAATTAATCTAATTTCATTAATCAAAATTTAAGTTTTACACAGAATTTATTTTTTTTTGGAGGAATTAAGAAGAGATTCATGCAAGGAACATTTCTGTAAAGTTTGGTTGAAATTGGTCCAGTAGTTTTGGAGAAAAAGATTTTTTAAAGATTTTTTGAAAATTTAAATCAATTAAATTAATCAAAATTCAAGTTCTGCGTGGATTTTAATCTTTTGAAGGAATTAAGAAGAGATTCATACAAGGAAGATTTCTGTGAAGTTTGGTTGAAATTGGTCCAGTAGTTTTGGAGAAGAATTTTTTTTAAAGATTTTTCGAAAATTTAAATCAATTAAATTAATCAAAATTCAAGTTCGTCACGGATTTTATTCTTTTGAAGGAATTTGGTAGAGATTCATACAAGGAAGATTTCTGTAAAGTTTGGTTGAAATTGGTCCGGTAATTTTTGAGAAGAAGAATTTTTTAAAGATTTTTTTGAAAATTTAATTCAATTTAATTAATCAAAATTCAAGTTCTGCGCGGATTTTAATCTTTTGAAGGAATTTGGTAGAGATTCATGCAAGGAAGATTTCTGTGAAGTTTGGTTGACAATGGTCCAGTAGTTTTGGAGAAGAAGAATTTTTAAAGATTTTTTTCTAAAATTTAAATCAATTAAATTAATTAAAATTCAAGTTCTGCACGGATTTTATTCTTTTGAAGGAATTTGGTAGAGATTCATGCAAGGACGATTTCTGTGAAGTTTGGTTGAAATTGGTCCAGTAGTTTGGGAGAAGAAAATTTTTTAAAGATTTTTCAAAAATTAATTCAATTAAATTAATTAAAATTCAAGTACTGCACAGATTTTATTCTTTTGAAGGAATTTGGTAGAGATTCATGCAAGGATGATTCGTGTGAAGTTTGGTTGAAATTGGTTTAGTAGTTTTGGAGAAGAAGATGTTTGAAAATTGTTTACGCACGGACGGACGGACGGACGGACGCACGCACGCACGACGGACACAGGGCCATGACATAAGCCCCGCTGGCCTTCGGCCAGTGGAGCTAAAAATTGCAGAAGACAATTTCAAGTGAATAGAATATCACATAAATATGTTGCCTAGAAAACATGGTGGGGAATGATGAAATTGCATGTTACAAGGAATTTCTTCATCTTCCACAATGTTTTCCAAAAATGTCACAAGCAATATTGTCATTTTCCACAATGTTTTCCAAAGCATTCTTTTGAGCATAAGAGGAGTAAAAAAGAGTCTATGTTTGGGAATGGGTGGTTTTCCCAAATGAAAAAAATTATAGGGTTGTCCAATTTGAAAGCTGCTAAAGACGACAAAATGAGTGTTTATGATAATTAAAGTAAAATTTCAATTCTGTGCACATAATAGCACAGAGAATATTGAGACAAAGGAGAAAATGCTGATTATTAGCATTTTCTTCTTTTGTCTTGATGTTTTCCTATTCTCATTGGGACATCAAAAACAGGTCTTGTTTGGGAAAGGGTTAAGACCTGAGCCGCGTTCTTTAGAGCGAGATTTCTTGAGATATCTTGAGATTTCTTAAGATGTTTTTGGATAAAGCGCTCTTTTGATCAAGATTTTTAAGATGATCACTGCGAGCCGCCATTGCTCTATACTTCTTTCGGAACCCCTCGGTGAATTCTGTAGAATCTATATGGGAGAGAATTGACAGAGTTGTTCCGAATGCTCCATGATTCATAAACCGCAGAGTTCCGAATGCTCCATACTTCATACAAATGACGCCATGATGACGTCATGTGTATGAAGTATGGAACATTCGGAACACCTTGCTTATAATCTCGGTCTCAAAGACGCTGTATCAAAAACATCTTAAGAAATCTTAAAAAATCTCTCTAAAGAACGCGCCTCTGGTTTTGACAATTTTAGTGGATAAAGTGTAGGAAAACAAGTGAGAAAAGAATAATATACTGATTATGATCATCAGCAAATTTCTTCCTTTCTTCATTATTTTCTGTCCTTGACAGTGACGTCCGACAAGCATCAGTGATAGTGACAACTCATTTAGCGCAAAGCCACATATATAACTAGATTTGATTGGTTTCATTGAAATTGTGGATTTCGGACTTTCCAGCAGCATTTTCTTCTTTTGCCTCAAGCTTTTACATGGCTTTTCTGTGAATGACATCAAAGCAGTTTTCATCGAGATGGTGGCTTTGAATAACATGTAGTATCACGTTTTGAGGCACAAGTTGCTCAATTTGAATAACAGTAGAAGATATTGAGAGAAAAGAAGAAATTGTTTGTAATACACAATTCTTTCTTTTGTCACAATTTCTTCCATATGTACTTAATTTTGACTTCCTATTCAAAGAGGCGTGACCATAGAGAAGTTGGTATCACTGTGGCCTCTTACTTAAGATGTCGCGTGTTCAATCCTCGGTGACAATTATCCTTTTGGACAAAATAGTCTCCCACGAATGGGTTTAATATTGTAAACTTAGTGGCCAAGCAGCTGGAGGCTAGTAAGGATGTTCTGGCATTACTGGTTTGAGAAACAACAGAATCCATGGTTAGGTGCTCCAGCTGCCACAATATGACCATAGCAGTCGAAAAAGGTGGAAAACACCAACAAACTATTAATCCAATTGGAAGGCTTTTAATCCATTACCAGACAACACAATTTTGTGATGTTTAAACTTGAAAAGATTACACAGGCGACAATTTTAAGTGAATAAAATGTTACATATTTTGTGTAAAAAACATTGTGGGCAATGAAGAAATTGATTGTCACAAGCAATTTCTTTATTTTCCACATCGTTTTCACAAGCCTTTTCTTTTGAGGGAGTCAAAAGGCGTCACCGTGTGGTAATGGGTTAAAGATTTGATGTGAAAATGGAGACAAAAACAGATAATAATGCCCAGTAGAATAGAAAACATTCATTAGCAAATGAGAAATTGCTTGTTTCTTCAATTTCTTTTTTTCTAACAATGTTTTCAATAGCTGTCTGAAGTTTATATGAGTATCTGTGGAGTAACCATAGAACATGATGACTGTGTTTTGGCCTTATTTCAAAATTTTAGACTTCATGATGAAACACACATCAAGGGATAAAAACTAATGATAGCAATGATGATTTAGCAATTTCATTTATTTTATTTCAAGTTTATTATACAATAGAATGAAAAATAAAATTATTTGAAATGATATTGGGTTTTTTCCTTTCCTTGGTCTTAAAAGTTTTAACCCATTACCACACCGTGATAAAGGCGTTCAAAAACAATGGAAAATAAAGAAATAGCATATGAAAAGCAGTTTCTTCATTTCCCATAATGTTTTCTACACAACACAAAATAGACCTAAAGAATTATTGAAATTGTTATCTTAAACTCCATTGAATTGAGAAAATGTACAATTTTGCCATGGGTAACGGGTTAAGTCTTTCCCAAACAAGACATGCTTTTGATGTCTCCAAAACAAAATGAATAGAAAACATGAAGACAAAAGGAGAAAATGCAAATAGTCAGCATTTTCTCCTTTTGGTATATTTTCTTTGCTAGATCTACATTGTTCACAAAATCTTTTCCTGTCTGTCAACATTGACCTTCAAGCTTGTCATCTGCAGTAGCTTTCACTTGTAAACAGTCCGAACTGTAGTCATTTGTGAAAGATATAATACATGGCTGACTTTATCAACTTAACCTTTGGCTAAGAAAGACCTTGTTTTACGCCCCTTATTGAAAATACTTGAGAAAATATTGAGACAAAAAGAGGACAATGCTAATGATCAGCATTTTCTCCCTAATGGAACTTACTGATTGAAAAAATATTATGGCAAAAGGAAGAAAAATTGATAAACAATGTTTGTTCTTTTTGCCTTAATATTTTCTGTGCACTGCTTTATCAGCATCAGTTTTTATTTATTGAAAAGTTTGGGAAACTTTCAAACAGTTAACTCTACCAAAGTACAACATAGATGGGCTGCGGCTTAACCATTTCTCAAACAGCAAAATTTTATGGTGATCTAATTTGAAAGCCGCTGCATAGGGCAGACAACAATTTCAAAAGACACTTTTTGACACCCAACAAGATGAAAACATTGAAAAATCAATGGAAGAAAATGCAGAAATTGCTTGTGACAAGCAATTCCATCATTGCCAACAATGTTTTATATGTAAAAAGACCAAAAATTATATATCTTCATACACTCTTGAATTGTTCTTTGCAATATCTTTCATTTTGGACCACCCTCGTCTATTCATGGGTTAATATTAAATTTGTGAACAATTTAGCACAGAAAACAATGAGGCAGAAGGAGAAAAATGCTGATTATTCTCCTTTTGCTTCTGTTTTCCCAAGCCTTTTACCAGTCAAACTTTATCAGTCATCATTGACTAATGGTGGATGCAAATTTGAAAGGGCAATATATATCTTCCAATACTTATTTGCTTGTGGTGCTAATGAGATTGGTATGACACCCTGAAGAATTCTGAAGTTCTTAACACGTTCCACAGCTCTTTCTACGTCAAAACGGAGATTTGATATCCTGCGCGTTTCCTCAACTTGTTGCCGTGTAAACCTTTTCATCTTCAATGGAGGAACGATAAGGTGTATACCCTTTGCTGTTGTCAAGTCCGCAATCAAAAAGCCTTTATCAGTTATCACCCATGATGGCATCACCCTTTTCACACATATCGAGCAAACCACTATTTTTTGTAATTTGTTTATCACTGATGCTACCGGCCCACAAATCTGACGCAAATGTGATTATTCCTGAAGGACTTATTCCCAGCAATGCCTTGAAGGTCATGTGTGACTTGTACTGGGAATACATCAGTGATTTATTTATCAAGGATTGGGGTATCTCTGTATAAATTTCAGTGCAGTCTATTATTATTCTACCCGTGTCGCGTAGAAAGGACCATTGTCCTCTGGCTCAACAGTGGGCACAAATTCAACAGGGGTCACCTGAAATTTAAAAATAAGATATAAATATCAATAAAAATTGTATGCAATCTAGAGACCATTTTCGGCTTTATTTTGACCTTGTTTTCACTCTAGCAACAACAAATATAGACCAATCAAGACATATCTAGGACAGAATGTTGGTGACCATAATATCTTGCTTGGGTTTAATTTTTAGCTTGATCTGAAATTTACATCGTGAGTTATTTGCCCTTAAAATTGGCGAAATTGACATTTTCGGCTTAAATTTTTTTCGCTCTTACGACCATAAGTATTAACTTAACCAATAGATACAGAACTTCAACAGAATCTTACTGACCATAAGATCTTAAATGCTTGCAATTGTCAGATTGATCAGAATCTTAAATCCAGAGTTATTTGCCCTTGAGATTTACAAAAGAGCTGTTTTCCACTTTGTTTTCACCCTCTTTACATCCACAAATAATGATCAATCATGTCGAAGCTTTATTAAAATGTTGGTGAAGTTAAGATCTTGCTTTAGTGTCATTTTAAGCTTGATAGAAATGTAACATTAGGAGTTGTGTGCACTTTAATATGACAAAATTGCCAATTGTGTCTTTGTTTTCACTCTCGCTCGAGTTTTCTAGCATGGGTCCCTTTAAATCGAGACTCAGTTAAATCATTGATGTAAAAGTAGTCATGCATTTGCTTGTTTGGGTAGCCTGTGGAAATTTGAAGGGCAGCCAACTGAGCAAATTTTATTCTGATTTTTCTGAAATTCAAATTAATCCAAGATCTTATCGTAATCAACATCATATCCAAATTTTATCTTGATTGTTCATTACTTGTGGTTGTTACAGTCGAAACAGCAATTTTGTCAGATTCAAGCGCACATGACTGACAACTTTCTCAATTGATTGGAGCTAAATTCAAACCCATGCAAGGTCTTATAATCAGCAGTATAGTGTCCAAGTTTTGTCTTGGTTGATCAATTACATGTAATTGTAGATTCTAAAGTGTAAACAAGGTGAAAACAGCCGAAAACGGCAATTTTGTCAAATTCAAGAGAATCAGATCAAATGCATCCGAGATCTTATGGTCCCCAAAAGTTTTGTCTTGATTGATCAATAATTGTACATTCTATAGAGTTATTATTGTGTCAATATATGAACCTTTGCTTTTCGTTTTGTACTTGTAATCGGCGTCGCTGTAAATGGTTCTTCATCTGCTGCATTACGCTGTATCCATGATCAAGAAGACTTTCCGTGATTTAGAAGAATGTCGTCCATTTCTACAAGAAAAAAAACTTTACAGTGTATAATTTATAATTAAAATAATAGAGATCCATCCGTTTATTTTGGCTTAACCCATTACCACACAGAGACTCTTTTTGACTCCTTTCAAAATAATTGATTTGGATTGGAAAACATCGTGGAAAATGAAGAACTTGCTTGTGACAAGTAATTTTCTCATTTCCCACAATGTTTTCTACCTCAAAAGGCCATGAAATGTAAAATTTGATTTACTTGAAATTGTCGCCTGCAACATCTATGAATTTGGGCCAGTTTAAAATTTAAACGGCTGGTTATGCGTTAAATACAGGAAAATCCGCAAGCAGAAAGATCGCGAAAACACATGACAAACCGAAGTTAAGTTTTAAAAAAATAAACATATGAAGCACGGAATAAATAGCAACAACCTCTATTTGAATACTAAAATATATAAAGATCGATCACGTTTACAATTCTTTATAAATACCTTTGTCTTTTGTTCAAAACGTTGTTGTCTGTCACTCCTTACTTTCGGTTCATCCTCTGATGAGTGACGTCATCACAAGGGAGGTAATTTGAATACTCTCCTAAATGAAGGCGTCTATTAGGTGCCCGGATAATGACGTCACATTGGAGAATGAAAAAAGGCGGTTAATATTCCCGCGGAAAATTAGTCCTACGGTCGTCAATTAAATCCTACTGCGAAATTAGTGTGACAATTGTCAACTTTTCGACTTTTCACAAACTCAATTTTGTGAAAAGTCGAAAAGTTGACAATTGTCACACTAACTTCCACTTTTCTACCAAAATTGAGTTTGTGAAATGTAGAAAAGTTGAAGTTAGTCACACTAACTTCTGACAATTGTCACTAACTTCTGACAATTGTCACAAACAAAACTTCAACTTTTCGACTTTTCACAAACTCATTTTTGGTAGAAAAGTGGAAGTTAGTCGCACTAACTTCCACTTTTCTACCAAAATTGAGTTTGTGAAATGTAGAAAAGTTGAAGTTAGTCACACTAATTTCTGACAATTGTCACTAACTTCTGACAATTGTCACAAACAAAACTTCAACTTTTCGACTTTTCACAAACTCATTTTTGATAGAAAAGTGGAAGTTAGTCGCACTAACTTCCACTTTTCTACCAAAATTGAGTTTGTGAAAAGTCGAAAAGTTGAAGTTAGTCACACTAACTTCTGACAATTGTCACAGACAAAACTTCAAGTTTTCTACATTTCAAGGTCAAATTTTGTTAGAAAAGTAGAAGTTAGTCGCCTTAATTTCGACTTTTCGACTTTTCACAAACTCAATTTTCTTAGAAAAGTGGATGGCGGTAACAGGATTCCGTAATAAAGCCCTTTCTCCTGTGTTTTTCAAATGAATGTAACAAAAATTCAGCCTTTTTTTAAAAGTATTTGCTCTTTTGCCCTTTTTCTGATACTGCTGTACTAATAGGCAATGGTTTAAATATTAACAAAATTCTTCTAACAATTTTTAAAGCCCTTCACCAAAGGATCATTCATGTGAAGTTTCAAGAATATTGGCCAACCTTTTAGGCAGAAGAAGATTTAATTTTTAGGAAATTTGGCTATTTTCCCCTTTTTTCATGCCGCGGCAACCAAAGTCTTAGATGGAATTAAATTCTTTTAACAACTTTGAAAGCCCTTTACCCAAGGATCATTCATGTGAAGTTTCAAGAATATTGGCCAACTGGTTAGGCAGAAGAAGATTTTTAAAAGATTTGGCTATTTTCCTATTTTCTCATGCTGCGGCAGCCAGATCTCGAGTTTTAGATGGAATTAATTTCTTTTAACAACTTTTAAAGCCCTTCACCCAAGGATCTTTCATGTGAAGTTTCAAGAATATTGGCCAAATGGTTAGGCTGAAGAAGATTTTTAGAAGATTTGGCTATTTACCCCTTTTCTCATGCCGCGGCAGCCAGAGTCTTTGATGGAATTAAATTCTTTTAACAACTTTGAAAGCCCTTCACCCAAGAATCATTCCTGTAAAGTTTCAAGAAGATTGGTCAACTGGTTTGGAGGAGAAGATTTTTAAAGAAATTGTAGACGGACGGCTGGCCGGCCGGACGGATGACGGATCACAATACCTCACCTTGAGCACTTCGTGCTCAGGTAAGCTAAAAAGAAGACATGTTTGTGAAACAATAATGCCCCCAAAGAGGCAAACGTTGATTTTTGCGGACAGACAGGTGCACAGACAGAGGAAGGACCCCACAGACAAGAGTAAAACGATAATGCCCCCAATCTCTAGATATGGGAGCATTTAACCCTTTCCCAAACAGGACCTGGTTTTGACGTCCCTAATAGAAAAGTTTTGGGAAAACATTTAGTCAAAAGAAGAAACTGCTGATAATCAGCAGTTTCTCTCTTTTAGTCTCAATATTTTCTTAGCTATTTTGTACACAAATTGAACCTTTATTTACATAGATCTATTTTGTTGTCTGTAGCAGCTTTTTTATTCATCAACATTACAATTTTGTCGTTTGGGAAAGGGTTAAGGATCAAGAAAATCCATGCAGCTACAAAAATTAAACCCATTTTTCATGAACAAAATTTTTAATCTGAAACTGTTTGGCTTGCAAAAGTGTTCAAGTCCTACATAACCCCCTTTCAAAGATTCACATTGTTTCTCTTAGATTAAATCCTGCTTTTTTGAAAATATTTTTATACCCAAAAAAATTAAATCTGCCAATAACCTGAAGAATCTCATGCCTTTACAATAGAATATTGCTTTTGACATTGATGGTTATTGAAGAGTCTGGAATTATCAGTGGATGCCAGGATTCTTTCAGACAAAATTTAGATACCGATAGCTGCTTAAACTCAGAGATCAGAGTAAATGCAGCATTATAACTTTTCCAGACGACATAATATGCGCATTTTTTGGTATGCAAACATTGAAAGAAATGGGGAATCAGCAAGTATCCATTTCTCTGACACTGAGTTCTGAAACCTTTTGTGGTAGTATTGTCAAAATTTAAGAGTATAAGCAGAACCAGTGTGTTTCACTCGTATTTAGCTAAATTCAGATTTCAGCAGTGTTCTATTTGAGAGATAGGACTTGAACCAATTCCATACATTGACTTGATTCAAAATCTGAATTATGGATAGTATGGACCATGATGAGAATGTTATATCAATTTCACTTTGATCATGAATTAGCACTTTTAATTCTTCAAATTTTGGACACAAATAATGAATATCTAAGCATTAAGAACTGCTACAGCAAACACAATGGATGCTGATCAATGCATTTAGCACATAAAATATTGATGCAAAGGGGGAAAATGCTGATTGTCAGAATTTTCTTCTTTTACTTCAAGGTTTTTCAATCCATTTCTAAGGTTTTCTAAAAGGGACATCAAAACTAGGTCTTAATGTTTGGTAAAGGATCAATAATGATGCATGGAATGAATAACATGCTATAATAGACAAAGCCTAATTACTGTTAATAAATCTAAGCATCATTTTCTTCTTTTGCCTCAATGTTTTCACAAGCCTTTCCTTAAGGAACATAAAGACACAAGGTCTTGTTTGAGAAAGGGTTAATATAACATGGAAAGAGTAACATGGTAAAGCAAAGTCTAGTTTATGCTAATTAATCTAAGCAGCATTTTCTTCTTTTGTCTCAATGTTTTTCCAAAAGCTTTTCTATGAGCGACCTCAAAACCATGATGTCCCATTCAGGAAAAGAGTTAATATTGCATGGGAAACACACCATTACAGACAAAGACTAATTACTGCTAATTAATCTAATTATGTGAATTCTTTAATTTTAACATCCCCCTCTCCATGTGAACCATTTCCGACATTAACATGTGCTAAGATTTAATAGGTGAGCATTGTAATGACCCAGTGGGCTTATTCTGAGAATAATCATGGTGGTGTTTTAAAATTGATAGCTAGTTGCCTATAAGTGAAAGTCAAAGAAATACAAGGAATACCATTAAAGTGAGTTTGTTGTCTGCACTAGAATAGTCGTTAGTAACCAGCATTTATTCTTCAATGTAAGAAGAGTTTTGACACCAGGAATAAAGAAGAACCTTTGTGGAACAAACACCCTTACCCCTTTTCCAATTTGTTGTCTGCTGCAACTATCTAAATGAGACAGTTTATGTTTGTCATCAAAGGTTATGGTCAATTAATTGCATGGCAAGTTTTTGCAAATTACCAAATGACTACAACATTAACTACATGGACATCGTAAAGCAGGTAAATTCATCATCTAATAAAAAATAATGCAAAAAGGATGCGTCCGTGTCATGTTGCAAAAATTTAATAATTTTAAGGTCAATTTATTGAGCATCTGGCTCTATAAGAAGGCATAACATAAAACAAATTTCATTTAACCCTTTCCCAAACGACAAAATTTTAGGGTGCTCCAAATTCAAAAGATTATTAATGATAAGATTTGTGTATAATATGGTGCAGAAAATATTGAGGCAAAAGGAGAAACTGCTGGTTATCAGCAGTTTCTTCTTTTGTCTCAATGTTTTCCCAAGTCTTTTCTCTGAGGAATGTCAAAACCAGGTCTTGTTTGGGAAAGGGTTAACCCTATCGCAACGGCAAAATTTTAGGGTGGTATATAATGTAAAAGTCAGCTCTGCTCGCTGCAGACTACAAAATAGATATCGATAAGGATTGGATTTGTGAGTTATTAAACATGGAAAAAAATTGAGGTAAAAGGAGAAAATGGTAATAATCAGCATTTTCTTCTGTTGCCTCAAAGTTTTCCCAAATTCTCTACTCTATATTTAGACATCTAAACCAGGTCTTGTTTGGGAAAGGGTTAAGGTCAATATAATAAGGATCTGGCCCCAGTTTCATCAAAACATTTAAGACATATTTTTGACTTATCGATGACTTGCTACACGTTTAGAGCAAGAGCCTTGTACAATAGTACCGGCCGAAAATGACAGTGACGTGGGCTAATGTTTACTACTTGACAACCAATCAATTCTGTTCGTATTTGTAACGGTGCAAATCAGATGAATTGATTGGTTTTGCAGCAGTAAACATCAGCCTACGTCACTGTAATTTTCGGCTGGGACTATTGTATCGCCCTTTCAATCAATAACTAGGTTATGCGATTGTTGTTTTAAGAGGTTCACAAGACATCGGTAAGTCAAAAATATGTCTTAAATGTTTTGATGAAACAGGCCCCTGGTTCTATCGAAAGGCATAATTTAAAACAAATTCTATTTGAATATGTTGAAGGCCATTTTTTAATACCTTCATGAAGACTTGTAAAACACAGGACAATCAGATTATCTTTGGAAAAAGATCAGATATCGATGATTATCTTTGTCTGCAAAGATGTAAAAGCAGAGGTCCTAGCTGTTTTCATTTCCTCTCTTTTTAATTTGACTATGCAACATGGGCGGATCTCGGCATTGGCTGAGAATTAAATTTTGACTACTGTAAACCAGGATAAGTTCGCGCCAAGAAATGTTCGCGTTTTCATGCACTCGGGCATGTTCGCGGCGTTTTAAGTTTGCAGATCAATACTGTCCGCGAATCGCGCGAAACAAAACACGCTATGGGGGAATTGAAAAATTGACATGTTGAATAATATGGGGAATCGGATAATTACATTATTATTGAATTATGACTGTATTTACGATATTTTAGTCGCCATTGACAGTTTGGTCAAAGTAAGTTTCAATGACCCCTTGTTTTATTTCACACTTTATAGTATACTGGATTACAGTTTGTAACACAATGCATGGAATTTGAGCGTTACATTAACTTCACACCTATTTACCTTTAGCGGCGAGAAGCGACAATGACAGTTCTATTCAATATCACGATTCAAACCTCATAGCCTAGGCTAATTTCAAACTACAGTTACGAGGTTTTAAACGTCAATCGACATTTGCTATCTAGTTGAATGAGTTGGTTTATCTTTCAATGTCGTGTTTTTCAACATGTCACAATATCTATGTATTTTTGGATAAAAACGAAAGTAGTCTGAAATGAAGAACACTTTTCACTTACATCTTGTTATGAAAAAGCTATTTCCCTTGTTTACATAGTAACAAATACGTCGAGTGTAAATAAAACATCTCCCCGTAGGTTTTCCCGAAACAAAAACTATCGGTTTTCCCGAAACAAAAACTATCAAATCGATAAAAGTTCGTGTTTTTATTGAAAGTAGCCTATTCGTGGTGTTTTAAGTTCGCGGACCACACCCACCCGCGAAAGTCGCTAACTTAAAAAGCGCGAAATAATTTCCTGGTTTACAGTATATGAATTTAGTGTAATGTTACATATTTACCACATTTTGAGCCATAATTTGGGCTTGGACCCCCCCACCCCCACCCCCCCCTGGAAAAAATTTTGGGCTTGGACCCCCCCTAGAAAAAAATCCTGGATCCGCCCTTGTGCAAGAAAACATTTTGGAAACATGAGGACCATGGGGGTCCAATATCGCTCACCAGATCCAAAATGATATGAGCAACACTTTTGTTCAATTCAATTAATATTTATTACTTTAAGACTGAAAAAGAACTTATGGTTAATAAGGTTGTGAAAATCTAACTCATCCGTGATCTAAAGTATCCAAGATTTGTCTTGATTGATAAATAATTGTAGATTCTAGAGTATAAACAAGGTCGAAAACAGCCCAAAACAGCAATCTTATCAAATTCAAGGGCACATAACTCTCGACTTTCTAATCAGATAAGACTGAAAATCAAACTAATCCCAGATCTTGTGGTCCCTAATATTGTGTCCAAGTTTTGTCTAGATTGATCCATAATTGTAGATTCCAGAGTGTAAACAAGGTCGAAAACAGCCGAAAACAGCAATTTTGTCAAATTTAAGGGCACATAACTCTCGACATTCTCATCAGATCAGACTGAAAATCGAAGTCATCCAAGATCTTATGGTCCCTAACATTGTGTTCAAGATTTGTTTTGATTGATAAATAATTGTAGATTCTAGAGTATAAACAAGGTCGAAAACAGCCGAAAATGGCAATTTTGTCCAATTCAAGGGCACGTTACTCTTGCCTTTCTGATCAGATCAGACTGAAAATCAAACTCATCAGAGATCTTATAGTCTCCAACATTGTGTCCAAGTTTTGTCTTGATTGATTAACCCTTTCCCAAACGACAAAAGTTAAAGGTGATCCACTTTAAAAACTGCCACAAATGACAGAATGGATGTTTATAAACATAAATTATGATTTGTGTATAATATGGCACAGAAAACATTGAGACAAAATGGTTATCAGCAGTATCTTCTTTTGTTTCAATGTTTTCCCAAGCCTTTTCTATTAGGGACGTCAAAACTAGGTCTTGTTTGGGAAAGGATTAATAATTGTAGATTCTAGAGCGTAAATCTATTTATATCCTATACCAAACAAGATAACTCTACTTATACTAAAGGAAAGTAGTGTCAAGATATACTTCCCTTAGATTAACACAAGGTTGAAAACAGCCAAAAGTGACAATTTTGCCCAATTCAAGGGCACATAACTCTCATCTTTCTGGTCAGATCAGACTGAAAATTGCACTCATCCAAGATCTTATGGTCTCCAACATTATGTCTAAGTTTTGTCTTGATTGATGAATAATTGTAGATGCCAGAGAGTAAAAAAACTTAAAAACAGCATTTTTTGACATTCAAGGGCAGATAACTCCGCACTTTCTGGTCCGATCAGGCCCATAATCGAACTTGTCCGAGAACTTATGACCCTACTTATTTTGGCCAAGTTTGATCAAGATTGCCTAATTTTTGTGGATGCTAGAGAGTAAACACCCCAAATGTTGACGGACGGACGGACGCCGGACAAAAAGTGACCACAATAACTCACCTCGAGCACTCGTGCTCAGGTGAGCTAAAAACACATAATCTTGATTTTTCTACACAAATTTCTCCATTTTCTTATTCATATTTGCTTCGTTAAGTACAAATGCATGCAATTTTGCTTGCATCTGCAAAGTGCTTCATTTTCGACAAGACTGGGAAAATAATCAACTGCTGCAAACGCAGGGTAACAATGAACAATTAATTTTCTGTAGTAATTTTTTTGTCTCACAAGAATCATTAATTGCATAATTGTCACAGGGGTGATATAATTCGATGATTCATTGTTTTTAGGGCCAACAGTAATTATATTAATTAGTTAGCATCTTGAGGATAATTTAAATTTTCACCATGAAAACATGTGGGTCCTATATTCATCCTAAATTACACATTATACTCTTGTGGTATTTTCAAGAAATTATCTTGGGCAACAAAAACCGCTTTTGTTATTTTTTCTGATTTTTTAAAACAAATATGATACATTTGATGTAACGCAAGTAAAAAATAGTGATAAACAGAATTGTCTCCTCTCATGCCCTTCCTAATTTTTCAATGTTGTTTAACACATATTTTGTGCTTTTTCTGCATTAAATCTGTTTTCAAATCCTTTTATTTAAGACAATCTAAAATTTTGATGTTTGGGAAAGAGTAAATATAATGAATGATCGAATCTTTTTAACTAAATTAATTCCATTCCATACAGAAAAAAATAGACTGTTCAAACTTAAAAGCTGCTGCAATTGTCAATATGGTTGTTTATTAACATTACCATGTGTATAGTATACATTGTAGCACAAAAAATATTGATGCAAAAGGAGAAAAAGCTGAGTATCAGCAGTTTCCTCTTTTGTCTCAATGTTTTTCCAAAATTTCTTTATTGTGGCTGTCAAACCAATTTTTCTTTTAGAAAGTGAAAGATATATAATGAATGGCTCTCTCTAATTTAAAATGAACCCCACCTTTATCCATCTTCGCAAGCCAAGGGTTACTACCTCCACTTTGTTCCTTACGAACCCTTGGCCGCTCGCTTCTATTGAAATCGAAAGTACCACCATGCCACCTTTCGGCGATAAAGAGTCGCGGCCCTTTGCAGTTGCTATTTCTGGCCAATCAAAAGCCTCGTACTAAAACGTGTTAGGCGATGCATCAAATACGGATATCGATTTTGACGTCAGCCGTGACGTTTTCGTTTTGACAAAGAGGGCTTGTTTAGTGTGTTTTGATTGGATAATGGGAAAGTTATCGCGTCCAATGAAATCGCACGGTGGTACTTTCGATTTCCATAGAGGCGAGCGGCCAAGGGTTCGTAAGGAACAAAGTGGAGGTAGTAACCCTTGGCTTGCGAAGATGACCTTTATCATGTTACTAAAGAAGCTATCGAATGTCAAGGATGAACTGTACCATTAACTGAGAATTTATCATCTGAATTTTATTTCAGAAAGACATAAGGTGTGGTGTCCTCTGTTGAGAGGTAGAGCGCTAGCTTCATGATCCAAGAGGGTCCGAGTTCAATGCCAAGTCATGGAGCATGGGCGGATCAAGAGGGGTTGGGGGAGGGGTCTGGACACACATTTTGGCTTCATAATGTTACCTATTTAACACATTTAAAGCCAATTATTTGGAAAAAATCTTTGGACTTGGACGCCCCCCGCCCATATAAAAATACTGGATCCGCCCTTGTGGAGGTCTATCTTCGACTTTTCATTGGAGGGACATTTGGCAGGAGAACTCAGGTGCATTTCCCAAAAGTAAAATTTAAAAGTTTGTAACTTAATATAAAATTAGCCTATACACAGTTGAGATTGTGCATCATGGGACTGATAACAACTACAGCCAAAATAGCCTCAGCCCTGGTATAGTCTGTAAATATTGACCTGAACCTAATGAATATGCAATGAGTAATTGTGACACGGAATAATCAATACTCACCAGCAATCCTCACAGTTGAGCACAGTCTATAGTTTCCATAAGCATCGAGACTTTGTATTCTGCACATGCTTCTTGTGTCAATATATGTTGGAGAGTGATTTTTTTGCATTATAATTACTCATTGCATATTCCACAGGCTCAGGTCAATATTTATGGACAATAAGATTTTTGCGATATCTTTTTTCTGCACCAATTTTCAAAAGGTGTGTTGCATGTACCCAGCATTATTCAGGCTTTTCCTTGGATGTACAACTTAAATATTGTCCCAACCGACCAGAAAGCCAAATGGTATAAGAACACACCCCTGGTAACAGCCAAATTAGCCCCACTTCAGGTAAGAAATTGTGCAATAATTTTCTTAATTCTGAGTCAATTTTTAAAAGGTTTGTTGCATGTACCCTGCCTTACTTAGCTCTTTCTTGAGATATACAATTTATATGGTAACTTCTTTTACTTTTCTCGAAAAATGATCCCAACCGACCAGAAAAACAATCTGAATTTTTTACCTGAAGCAGAGCCTAGTTGATAAGCATGGTTTACCACACAACATATTTCCAATTTCAGTTCCAAACTGTCCTAACCACACTTTACTCAATCTGTATTTATGTTATTTTGGAATGAAATGAAAGCTATCACCGTAATTTTCAACCAAAACCTTGTAACTGCAGCTTCAAACAAGCTGCAGTTACAATGTTTTTGTTTAAAAGCGACAATATATGCCACACCATCATTCATGATACAGTAACCTGAACTGTCATTTTGTAATTAGTAGTTAAAACAGAAATTCTATACCAAGTAGTGTCACTGGCAGTAATTTAATGGTGGATCATGTTCTTAATGGCCATCTATCAGGGGTTAGGTCACCAAAAATATCATAAATTAAACTTGATAAATTCATCCTCACCAAAAGTGAATGATGCCTATTTTGTGCTAAAAACAGACTAGGTTTGCAGTTATGTTCTGATAAGTAAACATCAGTGCTGTTATAAAATCTCGTAATTACAGCTTGAATCAAGCCATAGTTATTGTTAAACCGAAGTTACCGTGCGTTGTGAATATTTATAAACAAATGTAATCGTTTTCAATATTAATAATAACTAGAATATCACTGAAAGTGATCATACCCCCCAAAAGTGCTGTGTTTGTGCATTTTGAGATGTACATTTCCTATGAACTGTGAAATGATCAAGTGAGAAAAAGAGCAAACAAAAAAACAGACTGACCAACACATGGTAATGTTGTAAACATTGCTTATTTTCAACATAGGACCATAATTCAGTCAAAAATCAATAAACCATGACCAAAATTTAATATGCACATACATGAGAGCCAGTAAGCATACTTGTAAAGTTTTTATGAAATCCATCGATTAGTTACCGAGAAATTGAGCGGACAAGAAAATTCACTCAAGGGTCGTAACTCCGTCAAAAATCAATGGATCGTAACAAAAATTTAGTATGCACATCTCAACTTAGTAATAAGTTCTTGTGTGATGTTTGAACAAAATTGGTCCAGTAGTTTATGAGAAATAGAGTGGACAAAAAATTGAAAAACCGATCAACACACCTTGATTTTGCGTTAAATGGCAATTTTCAGCAAAGGGCCATAACTCATTAAAAAATCAATGAAACATCACCAGAATTTAATATGCACATATTTGAGGGCTACTAAGCAAATCTGTAAAGTTTTTTTTGGAATCCATTCATTGATTTTCAAGAAATTGAGCGGACAAGAAAAAATTCACTCAAGGGCCATAACTCAGTCAAAAATCAATGGACCATGACCAAAATATGATATGCACATTTTCACTTGGTAATGAGTTCACATGATTGTGAAGTTTGAACAAAATTGGTTCTGTAGTTTATGAGAAATAGAGCGGACAAAAAATTGAAAAACCGATTAACACACGTTGATTTCGCGTAAAATGGCAATTTTCAGCAAAGGGCCATAACTCATTCAAAAACCGATGAAACATCACCAGAATTTGATATGCACATATTTGAGAGCCAGGAAGCATAACTGTAAATTCTTTTTGAAATCTGTCCATTAGTTTCCGAGAAATTGAGCAGACAAGAAAATTCACTCAAGGGCCGTAACTCCATCAAATGATGTGCACATCTCCACTTGGTAATAAGTTCACATGTGAAGTTTGAATTAAATTGGACCAGCAGTTTAGGAGAAATAGAGCGGACAAAAAAAACAACAGACGGACCAACAGACAGACAGACAGACAGACAGACCAACGGACAAGCTGACTCCTATCAGGGGTCGACACTAACAGTGTCCCGGGATCCCGAGGACACCAAAATTTAAGGAGGGACTCCTGAAATTCTGCATTTTAAAGAGTGAAGTGTCCCTGATTTTGCTAAATTATGCAATCGGGACACCTGCTTAAAAAGTTAGTGTCTAACCCTGCCTATATACCCCCCAAATTGAATTTGGGGGGTATAATGAGCGCACGATAACTTCGGTTCAACAATACCAGATTTATAGCAACAACTATGAAATACTATTGTTTGTTATGTCACTGTTTACTTGATAGAATCGTTCCCTATTGAGATCTTTACTAGCTATTTTTCCAATTTGCTAAAACACCAGGCCTGGTTTCTCGAAAAAACTTAAGTATATTCTCATGAAAACATGCATGCTTAACTTCAAAGGGATACTCCAATGTTGAAGGGTATTCGATTGAAGTTCATGTGGATTTCCTGCGATTTGAGCACGGTGCTCAGATTTGAGCATGAGAACGTACTTAGGTTTTTCGAGAAACCGGGGCCAGGAGCTACTTGGTCTCTGAGGATGAAATACTTACAGGTGTATTCAGCAGATAAGATAAATTCACAAAGTGTGCCATAATTTTGTGGTATAAGATGTATTTTTGCATCTGCTGCACAATTGCAGGAAATCTTGACAGGTGTAAACAAACTCATAAAACAATGATAATTGGTGCTTTGTTATTTCTGCTCCTAAAAACTACGATTGGTACCCTAGTGTTATGCAATAAAAGCCGTGGTATAAAATCAACTACTCCATCTGTTGCTGTACAAATGCAACAGATTCACTGGTGGTGATCGAACTCTGCCAAAGCGAAGGACGTTTTTCGCTACAACAAGGTACAGATATTTTGCATTTAAATGTGAGTTCAAAGATCTGATTGGATAGTTTTTCTAATAATAATGAATTTGTTCTAAAAATAGACCGGGTTTATCGATATGTATTGACAAACCGTCTGTGTTGTTAAAAAATCTCGGAACTAAGGCTTTATCGAGCTGTAGTTACGATATTTTATAACAACACCGACGGAATACTATGATCGCGAAAAAATGTCCCACGCTTTGGCCGAGTTCACCACCAGTGAGATTTTTGCAGGTGTAAACTACACATGAAACAATAGACTAGTGAATGATGCTGTATCATTTCTAATCATAATTGCAAGCTAAGAGATCCTCATAGAACATTGATACCATTCATTCAAAACACTCTGTTATACACCATCCATTTAACCCTTTCCCAAATGGCAAAATATGTTTACAATATTGCATAGAAAATATTGAGACAGCAAAACCCTTGGAATTACGGCTTTAATAAAACAAGAGGACCATGATGGTCCTATATCGCTCACCTGAACCAAAATGATATGAGCAACACTTTTATTCAATTCAATTGATATTTATGAATTTAAGACTGAAAACTAACTTATGGTCAATAACAATGTGAAAATCAAATTCATCAGAGATCTTATGGTCCCCAACAATGTGTCCAAGATTTGTCCAAAAATTGTAGATTCTAGAGTGTAAACAAGGTCGAAAACGGCAATTTTGTCAAATTCAAGGGCACATATCTCTAACCTTTCTGCTCAGATCAGACTGGAAATCCTACTCATCCAACATCGTATGGTCCCCAATATTGTGTCCAAGTTTTGTCTTGATTGATTAATAATTGTAGATTCTAGAGTGTAAACAAGGTCAAAAACAGCCAAAAATGACAATTTTGTCAAATTCAAGGGCAAGTAACTCTCAACTTTCTGATCAGATCAGACTGAAAATCTACATAATCTAAGATCTTATAGTCCCCAACATTGTGTCCAAGTTTTGTCTTGACTGATTAATAATTGTAGATTCTAGAGTGTAAACAAGGTCCAAAACAGCTTAAAATGGCAATTTTGTCAAATTCAAGGGCACATAACTCTCAACTTTCTGATCAGATCAGACTGAAAATCTAACTCATCTGAAATCATATGGTCCCCTACACTGTGTCCAAGTTTTGTCTAGATTGATTCATATTTGTATATTCTAGAGTGTAAACAAGGTGGAAAACAGCCGAAAATGGCAATTTCAAGGGCACGTAAATCTCGTCTTTCTAATCAGATCAGCCTGAAAATCACACACATCCAAGATCTTATGGTCCTCAACATTGTGTCCAGAATTTGTTTTGATTGAATAATAATTGTAGATTCTAGAGTGTAAACAAGGTCGAAAACAGCCGAAAATGGCAATTTTGTCGAATTCAAGGGCACATAACTCATGACTTTCTGGTCTGATCATAACCAAAATCAAACTCATCCAAGATTTAATTGTTATATACATTGTGTCCAAGTTTAAACATGATTGGTAAATATTTGTAGATGCTAGAGTGTTAACAAAGTCAAAAGTAGCTATTTTTCGCATTCAAGGGCAGATAACTCCGGACTTTCTGGTCCGATCAGACCAAAAATCGAACTCATCCGAGAACTTATGGTCAAACATATTTTGGCCAAGTTATGTCAAGATTGGCTTATATTTGTTGATGCTAGAGTGTTAACACTAAATTGTTGACAGACAGACGGACGGACGGACGGACAGACGGACGGACAGACGGACGGACGGACGGACGGACGACGGACACAAAGTGACCACAATAGCTCACCTTGAGCACTTCGTGCTCAGGTGAGCTAACAAGCTGTAGTTACACTTTTTAGGTCACCTGACCAAAGGTCCTGGTGACCTATTGCGACCGTGTTTCGTCCGTCGTCGTGCGCCATGCGTCGTGCGCCGTGCGTTAACTTTTAACATTTTTTACTTCTTCTTGAGAACCATTGGATGGATTTCAACCAAACTTGGCAGGAAGCATCCCCATGGGGAGAGGCTTCAGATTTGTACAAATCATGGTGTTATCTCCCCTTGGGGCCCCATAAGGCACCAAAAAAGGGCCAAAATGGGTAAATTTGGTAAACCTTAAAAAATCTTTTTGTCATGAACCAGCAGTGGAATTGGATTCACATTTGGGATTTAGAGCCTTTGGGGCAAGGACTACATAGTTTGTACAAAGAAAAGAAATCCGTTCAAAAATGGCCGAGCTAGGGGCGGGGGTCTGGGTGGGGGGGTGCAACATTTGTTGAATTTTTACATTTTCAGCTTTTTCTTAAAAACCGTTAAATGGATTTCAACCAAACTTGGCAGGAAGCATCCCCATAGCATGGGGCTTCAGATGTGTACTAGTTGTTGTGTTATCTTGTCCTGTTGCCCCATAAGGCACCAAAAAAGGGGCCAAAAAAGTGTTAACTTTTATACATTTTCGACTGTTTCTTAAAAAGCATTGGATGGATTTTAAACAAACTTGGCAGGAAACATCCCCATTGGGAAGGGCTTCAGATTTGTACAAGTCATGGTGTTATCTCCCCTTGGGGCCCCATAGGGCACCAAAAAAGGGGCCAAAATGGGTAAATTTGGAACATCTTAAAATCTCCTTGTCATGAACCAGCGGTGGGATTGGGTTCTTATTTGGTATTTAGAGCCTTTGGGGCAAGGAATACAGAGTTTGTACAAAGAAAAAAAATGTGTTGAAAAATAGCCAAGCTATAGGGGGTCTGGGTGGGGGGATGCATCATGTGTTGAATTTTTACATATTTTGACTTTTTCTTGAAAACCATTGGACGGATTACAACCAAACTTGGCAGGAAGCATCCCCATAGCATGGGGCTTCAGATTTGTACTAGTCATTGTGTTATCTTGTCCTGTTGCCCCATAAGGCACAAAAAAGAGGCCAAAAAAGTGTTAACTTTTATACATTTTCGACTGTTTCTTAAAAATCATTGGACAGGTTTTAACCAAACTTGGCTGGAAACATCCCCTTGGGAAGGGGCTTCAGATTTGTACAAGTCATGGCGTTATCTCCCCCCCTGCCCCCTCCCCCAACTTTGAGGCCCCATAAGGCACTGTAGAAGGGGCCAAAATGGGTACATTTGGTACATCTTAAAAAATCTCCTTGTCATCTGCTCAGGTGACCGATAAGGCCCTCTGGGCCTCTTGTTTTGAAAAGCGACAGTTAACAGGCAAAATTTATCAACACATACATACTACCAAAATCAGCATCCTTAGGCCATTTAATTACTTAGAGGCAAGTTCAGAATATTAATTTAACAAAAAACGTGACAAAATGACAAAATTTGCGGTTATAAATTAGTTAGATGTGCACCTTACATATTCATCATAATTTTATTTTTGTGTGGTAATGCATTTTCTTCAGGATATATTACAGTACATGCACAGATGACAAGATGTATGTATGTGTCAGCCCTCATGAATGTAAAATTTCATAATGTAATTTCTACTTTTTTACCCTAAAATCTCTTGTCCCTGGTTTTGGTGTTAGTTACAGAAAGAATTTCAGGAACAGATCTTAACTTAGGATTTAATATCAAGTTAACCCTTTCCCAAACGACAAAATCTTGGGGGTGATCCAATTCGAAAGCTGCTCCAGACGACAAAATTCATGTTAAAAAGGAAGGGGTTTGTGTGCAACATGGCACAGAAAACATTGAGGCAAAAGGAGAAACTGCTGGTAATCAGCAGTTTCTTCTTTTGTCTCAATGTTTTCCCAAGCCTTTTCTATTAGGGACGTCTGAACCAGGTCTTGTTTGGGAAAGGGTTAAGAAAGCACTTACCATTTTGTTCTGACATGTTACAAATCAGATCATAACACCATACTTACTACTTATCAACTTGATTCAACAAAATGTAAGGTTGGCCTGCGTGCAAGTGTGATGATGTCAAATTAAGTGTTGCCAAATGCAGAAAATTTACCTTCTTTAGCATGGATAAACTATGCCTACCAGCATTTTCTCGTTTTCACACATGATATAAGAGGCAATATATTCAAATCATTTTTGTCTCAGATGCAAAATCTAGTAATTCTTCGGAAAATGTTTCTGCAGCTGAACATCAAGTTTTATCTATAGCATAATGGTGTAATGTTGTTTAAGTATTAAATTCATTTAATGTCATCTTTTAATGGGCTTTAAAAATGATAAGTAAGATAAATCCCCAACTGAATTTTCATCACATTGAATTGAACTTTTTTCCTTAGTCAAGCCCTGGTTTTGATGACCTGAGTAAAAAATAGAAGAAAACATAGAGGGAACAAGTACATACTAATGACTAGCAACTTCATGTAAATACCTTATATCCTTCTTATTTATAATTAAGGTTTCATGTTTTTGTTGGCATTACCCCTGCGAAATAAGGTTCATGAAATCATGCACTTTTCATGCCAAACATGAATTGTTCATGAACTGACCTTAAACAGTTCCTGATTCCTGTTCATGAACGTTTGGAGATGAACTATCCCTGAAACAGGTTCATGAATAGTTCATTGATAAATGAAGAATGAAGACAACAAGTCATAAAATCTTCCAAGTTTGAATGAACTGATTAAGAACTGTTGATGAATCCAATAAAGTTCTTGATTGGTTCATAAGATGTCCGTATTGTGCAATAAGAACTCATTAAGAACTCCTAAAGAATCTGGTGCAGTTTGAAAAAAACATGAACTGATCATGAATTAATCACGGATTGTTTAAATGAACTGATAAAGAACTGTTTATGAAATCGATGAAGTTCTTAATCAGCTCATAAGATGTCCATATTGAGCATAAAGAACTCATTAAGAACTCCTAAAGAATCTGGTACAATTTGAAAAAAACATGAACTGATCATGAATTAATAATGGATTATTTCCGAGTTCTTAAAATCACTAACATGTCACTAACATGTCCATAGTTTGAATAACCAATTACCAAATGACAAAATTTTGATGTAGTCCAATTTGAAAGCTGTTGCAGACTACAAAATGGATGTTGAAAAAGATGGGCTTTCGGATCAAAATAGCATGGAAAATATTGAGACAAAAGAAGAAAATACTGATATTCAGCATTTTCTTCTTTTGCCTCAATGTTTTCCCAAGTCTTTTATATTAGGGACGTGAAAACCAGGTCTTGTTTGGGAAAGTGATAAAGAAATGATTAAGAACTGAATTAAAAAGAACTGAATTAAAAATGGATTGTTACATTTCTTAAAAAAGGTACATTATGATATTTCAATAGTGACTTGAAGGACTGATAAATAATCAGACCCTGTTTTGTAGATATTCTTAGTGTCCATTTTGAAAAAAAAATGAACTAATCATGAATTGATAAAGGATTGTTACAGTTCTTAAAATGCTCTTAAAACGTTCATGATCACCCAGTCTAGTTTATGTTCCAGTCTATGACATGTGGTTTAGAAAATAATGGAGGGAATTTTGCTTGACTGACTATTTTTCAAGAATTATGTTTTTGAGCAGAATTATCATATATATTGTTAGTTATTATCAAGTGATTAAGGAGCTCACTAAATGATAGAACCAAGGAAGGCAACATTGGTAAGTGTTCTTTAGACTAAATATAACAAATTCAAATGTTCATTTTTACCATTCCCCACCCACATAATTATCCTGTAAAATGAATATTATCATTTTGCTTCTATAAATAGGAATCATTGATTTTTAATGGCCTGTTACTTATCACAGTTCTGAAACTACTTGTTCTACTCAAAGTTTTTCTAGTTTTGTTCTGTCAGCAACATATTTGTACAAATTGTTTTGTAAGTATTTTTATATGACCTTGACATGTTTTTAAAAAGAAGTTAATGAACTGATCTTGTTGAGTTCATGAATTTTTGTCTTTAAAGAGTTCATGAGCATTTCATGATTTTTTTAAGGAAAATAATTTCGCTTCTGGGACAGTTCATGAACTTTTATTCTCATGAACTGTTAAAGAATTGTTTCTAACAGAATTCCATTTGTCTCATTTGCACTTCACTTCTTGGAAATGAACAGTTCATGAACTCATGTTCATGAAAAGCACCTGAACAGTTCTTGTTTTAGAGTTCATTACAAGTTCATGAACAGTTCATTATCTTATCACAGATTCTCAAGAAAGAACTAATCAAGACTTTTTCATGGATAAGAGTTCATGAATTGTTCATGTTCAAGATGTGAAGTGCAAATGAGACAATAGATTTCAATTTGAAAAAATCCTTGAATGGTTCATAAGAAGAAAAGTTCATGAACTGTCCATGAAAATAAGAAAAACTATTTTCCTTAAAAAAGTTCAAGAAATGCTCATGAACTGTTTAAAGACAAAAATTCATGAATTCAACTAGGCCAGTTCATGAACTCAGATTTTAAGGACTGATCAAGAATTGTCTCATTTGCAGTTCATGGGCTAGTTAAGAACTTTTCATGGTCAAATGGAAATGAATTACCCATGAATTGTTCATGGGTAATTCATGAACAGTACCTCTTCATTTCGCAGGGGAAATTTTCTTGTCCCAAATAGCTCTGAATGGCAATGAATTTTGTTGTAAAAATAGACTGGATTTAACGTTATGTTTTGATAAACCGTCAGTGTTGTTATAAAACCTTGTAACTATGGCTTGAATCAAGCCGTAGTTACAAGATTTTATAACAACACCAACACAATACTATTTATTTGTCCGAAATTACGTCACGATTTACTGGATAAAATCGTTCCCTATTTGACCACCATATCTTTTGAAGTTATTATAAAAGGGTAAGTTTAGAATTTATTTGATTTCATCATTTAATTGGCTTTAAAAATGATAACTAAAAACTCATCTGAAATTTCATCACACCAAATTAAAATCTATATGATAAATCACACAGGCTTCATAGTTCAAATTTGATGCTGAATAATTATTTTACCTGTTCTGGTTGCTATGGTAATTCAAATTCTAAATAAAATGATTATCTTTTTATTACAATAATCAGATATTGCCTCTCTGATCATATGTGTGATGCATTTTTTTTTTTTTAAATAAACTGTTTACGAATAAGCCCTGCAGCTCTTGACAAATCCAAATTGTCGCTTTTCAACAAAAACCCCTTAACTGCAGCTTGTTTTAAGCTGCAGCTAAGAGGTTTTTGTTGAAAAGCAACAAAATACTGATAGCCTAGGAAAACACACAGGCAAAGGAAGAAAATTGCTGGTAAAATGGTACCACTGTTGGACAAGGGTTAAAACTTGATACATTTAATTATAGGTGCTGAAAACAGGGATATATACCCCTATCAAATTTTTAGATAAATTGTCATAAATTTAAGTGCCAAACAAGGCTTACTGCTGGTCCACCCATCAGGTGTGTTCAGTCATGGGAAAATAGGCCTAAGGCTTATCAGTGGGGGATCAAAGGGGTGTTTGGGGGTTCAAAGGCACCCCCTTCTGTGGCCTGATTATATCATTTTCATGCAGAATTTCAGTCACAATCCTGGTTCTGCAACTGCTTATTGACAGTGACACTTTTTCTAGGTATTTAGGTAAAAAGCCCCTGATCCAAAATTGGGAAAATGTTTACCAACACAACACTGAATTTGGGAAAAATCTAATCTAAGATGTGTTTGTGAAACACTAATGCCCACAAATGGTTTTTAGGTTATTATTTTTGGGAGAAATGTCGACGTTAAGTTATCGGACAAACGGATGGAATGACAAAAAGACAGGAGTTAAACAATATGTCTCTGATCTTTCGATATGGGGGCATAAAGATTTGACTATCCCCACAAGTACGGTTAATGCTAAAGGGAGATCAACAGATCCTGATAAGAATGCATGTACCGTATATGCAGGCTGATCTAGATCCATGTTGGTATCAAAAGCCATAAGGTCCATTTTGCTTTAACACTTTCCAAACAAGACCTCAGGTTTTGACGTCCCTAATAGATAAAAGCTTTGGAAAACATTGTGGAAAATGAAGAAATTGCTTGTGACAAGCAATTTCTTTGTGTCTAACAATGTTTTCTACCATAATTGATGGAGAATATTTGAGTTTTATTCACTTGGAAAAGACACCTTCAGCGCCTTTGAATTTGGAACAGTCTAAAATGTTGTCGTTTGGGAAAGGGTTAAACCTGATTATCTTCATCACAAAGTATGATATCCTTGATCAAATTTGATAAACATGACTTGTCACGCTAAAAGTGACCATCTGGGGAAGTGTAAAAAAAAATGACTAGTCAGTCCATATAGTTCAAGCTCACTTATTTGAAATGCTCTGAATCTAGATTGTTTTTTTTTACTGCATGCTCATTTTCCAAGTATGACACATAGTCTTCAGAGCCTGATCCATATTAAAATATTTTGAAGTTTTTTTTTTTCTTTGGGGGGGGGGGGGGGGGGGGGGGGGGGGTTAGAGATTTACCAAAAGGTCCCTTTAGGTATGGACACAAAAATGCAAAATGTTGAATCATAGTGAGGTAACATTTTGATACTGATAGACCCTTTCATGAATAATAGAAATTTAGGCTTGTGCCTTTAAGCGGTACAGCAGTTAAGATATTGTTACAGAAAGCCAAAAAACTTTTAACTATAGCATGGTAAACTTGAGAGAAAAGGAGAAAATGCTGCTAAACAGCATTTTCTCCTTTTCTCTCAATGTTTTCCAAAGCTTTTCTCTCCAGGGTTATCAAACCTATCACCTGATAATCTTAATCACGAAGTTTGATGATAACTACATATTATGATAAAGAGTAATATATGTGAGAAATGTTAAGTCATGGTGAGCTAACTATTTGATACTGATAAACTTATTAAAGTATGGTTTATCAACTTTAACCTGAAATAAATGGGATTTATAATTTTACTAAATTATTTTGCTAGAAAACACTAGAACTATCACTAAAAGTGATTGTATCACCCCAAATATCCACACACAATATCAAAAATAGCAACTCTTAAAGGGTGAGGGTAGATAACTCTGAGAGCTCTGGTTCAATCGTAAAGAATCTGAATGAACATCCATTTTCTCATCTACAGCAAAGTTTGGCATTTTTGACCAACTGAGGGGGGGGGGGGGGGATTGCTAAGCCCCCCTTAGCCCCTCCTTGACCTGTTTCTACAGGCATGCATAATGGGAAATGAAGACAAGCAATTTCTTTATTTTCCACATTTTCTACCAAGAAAAGAACGAAAAATGTAAAATTTTATTCACTTGAAATTGTTGTATTATATGAAACATCTTTGAATTTGAATCAAGTGTAAAATTTTGTAGTATATATTAGTCAAAATTAAATTTTCGGCCAATGCCAGGGGGGTCTGGACCCCCCCTCTAGATCCGCCCATGATGTATGTTAGAAATCACTCACCACATGCCATGTCAACCAACAATCTGCTTTTTTGTCACTTTCAGCTAGACCTCCCACAGACTCAACACATGAATACCTTGAGGGAAAAGGAGAAAAAAAAAGCATGTTGTAAACATAAATTACACTGTATCTTCTCATTCAGCAGTTGTTTTTTACCAAGGTTTTTTCTCTTAGTTTTAATTTTTTGTAACATCTGTTTGTCCATTTGTAAGACCAAGTCATTATAGCTTAAAAAGAGAGAAAAATGTCGTGAAATAAGAGAATTTGGTGTTTTTCTCTCTATTCATGATTCATGTTGTTTTTTACCAAGGTTTTTCTCTTGGTTTTTATTAGTTAGTTTTATTGTAACATCGGTCTGTCCAATAAAATTTGATATAGATCTAGCTTGCGATAAATAACCTGGCAGAAATTCAGAAAACATCCAGGATGCTCTGCCAGGTCATTTATCGCGAGCTATATCAAACAAATTAATTTGACTCAAGTCATGATAGATTTTGGAAAGGTATATATAGAAAATCTTTGTATGAAAAGAAAATTATACTTTTTCCTCATCATGTTTTCTAAATAGTTTTATCATTATAAGAGCGGTAAACCCTTTCCCCAAACAAGATTTGGTTTTGACATACAGGTACTTTATTTATTAGAGGAGGCCTTGGAAAATGGTATGGCGAGAAAAGAAGTAATTTTAAAAATCTTAATAGCTAGAATTTTATTCTTTTCCCTAAATGTTTACTATGCTATCAGGTTACAGATTATCCATTTCCGAAGTTCTCATGACTTGTGTTGTCTGTTAAAGGATGGAACTTGGAACACAATATTAATGTTGTGTTGTTTGGGAAAGGGTGAAATTAAACTCCCCAATGTACATCATTTGTCTCATGCAGATGAAAGAATGTCAATTGATTATTTATAATTTGCTGTAAATATAGAATCTTAGAAACATTTAGAAGGTTTGAGCTATTTCAAGAAACCTCATGCTTTTGAAAATAGAAATTTCATGCTAAAATTAGTTCTTCAATCTTTAACCCTTTCCCAAACAAGACCTGGCCCCGGTTTGTCGAAAAAACTTAATTATATACTCATGAGTACATGCTCAACTTAAATGAAATACTCTCCAACGTTGAAGGGTATTAGATTTAAGTTCATGTGGATTTCATGTGATTTTAGTACGGTGCTCAGATTTGAGTCTGAGATCATACTTAAGTTTTTTCGAGAATCCCGGGCCTAGTTTTGACGTCCTTAATAGATAAGGATTGAGAAAATATATAGAGGTAAAAGAAGAAAGTGCCGATAACCAGCACTTTCTCCTTTTGCCTCAATGTTTTCTTAGCTATCTTGTACACATCCATTTTGTTGTCTGCAGCAGCTTTCGAATTGGACAACTCAAAAAATTTGCCATTTGGAAAGGTCAAAATAGCTTCAAAGCATTGGCAAACTCTTTGATTTAACTCTTTCCCAAACAACAAAATTAAAGGGTGGTCCAAATTCAAAGCAGCCGCAGACGACAAAATGGTTGTGGATAAGCACAGGATTTGCCCAGAAAATATTGAGACAAAAGGAGAAACTGCTGGTTATCAGCAGTTTCTTCTTTTGTCTCAATGTTTTCCCAAGCCTTTTCTACTAGGGACCTTAAAACCAGGTCTTGCTTGGGAAAGGGTTAAAGCTTTTGTGGGTAACAGTGACACTCTTTTTAAATCCTAATTAGAATTTAGAATGAGAAATTCTTATTCAGTCTCCTAATGGCCAAATTTTCAACAAATCTAAATTGAAGACTGTAGATGCAAAATAAATTGATTTTGAAAGTAGAAAATGAAAGAGCAAATCATTTGAAATTCTTGTTTGCCCAGTATAATTATATATCGTCAGTGTAAATGCAAAACCTCGTATGTCGATTCTTGTAATTTTCAAAGTACAAACTTGTCTGTCCAGTTTAGACAATTCTCGCAGGTTTTGAGATATTTTTGCTGATCAATATCAATGATACATTACTTATGAACAATATGTCCAAATTTCAAGTAAAACATTATAGTTTGGGAAAAGTTATTACACTTTTTCCCCTCCCCTTTAAAATTTTCCACAAACGAGATACGAGGTTTTGCATTTACAACGACAATATATATCATGATGATTTTTTTTCTGAAAAATGCGTCAGAAAATTCCAGTTGGTTCCTCTTAGATTCAGTGACATTCAAGTAACACGATGGATAATCACGTGATGCAATATTTTCAGAAAATCTTCAATAATTTTGTAAATACTGGACCGATTTGAATTAGGTTTGAAGCAGAGAATGTGGACACACGCTATGCATTAGATAGATGAAGTGGGTTTTTAAGAAATCAATTGACAAACAAGAGCCGTCACAGACGGATTATGCTCCCCGAATAAGTGTTTGTCACAAAATAAAAACTATCATACATTAAGCCCCTTTTTCCCATGACAGCATTTTTGTACACACATTATTTATAGAATATGGTCTAGAACATTCTATTTATTATATGAGTACAAAACTTCATTAAATTCTGCCCATTAGATGAAGAGAAATAAGAGAAAAACTAATTTTTACACTAAGGCCCCTTTTTCCATGACGCATCCTTAAATTTACAAACGGAGAAAAAGGTCCCTAGGTATTGACCCAGGGAGTTCACATGTGAAGTTTCATTGAATTTGGTCCAAGGGTTGCTGAGATATGGCTGTGGACGGACGGACGGACGGACGGACGGACAGACACACGGACACACGGACGGACGGACGGACGGACGGACAGCATGGCGACTATATGCTCCCCCGAAATTTTTTCGGGGAGCATAAAAAGTTTTTGAAGATCAACCAAAATTTTTGTCGATCTTCAATAACTTTTTTGTCAGTTGATTTTTTAAAAACCCTTCACATCCAGGTTATTCCTTACATTTTTCCACCCTCTCTGCTTCAACTCGAATTCAAATTGGTCTAGTATTGACAAAGTTATTGAAGATTATTTGAAATTCTAAGTCACATGATTATACACCGTGAGTAAATTCTGTTTAAATTTCTACAAGGACAGGATGCATTAACCCTTTCCCAAACAAGACCAGATTTTGACGTACCTACTAGAATAGGCTTGGGAAAACATTGCCACAAAAGAAGAAACTGCTGATAATTAACCATCAGTTTCTCCTTTTGCCTCAATATTTTCTTAGCTTTATAACACACAATTCCAATATTTATTTACATCCATTTTGTTGTCTGCCGCAGCTTTTGAATTGGACCACCCTAAATTGGACCATCTGTTGTTTAGCAAAGGGTTAAGGGCCCAGGACAAAAAAAATCCTCCCAAACAGGAGGCCCCCAGCAAACACCCCACCCCTCAAAACAGCCTAGTCATAGATCAACTTATAGAAAGCATGCTCCCTAGGTTTGTACTTTACATAACTTACATGTCATATTGAAGCTAGGAGCTTTTGCATTCACCAAATCATAATTTCACACAACAAATGAAAACAAAAAAGACTTAAGAAAAATGCAACTTTTTCATTTATAATTTATAGAGCAAAATATCGTCGCTTTTCTGCAAAACCCTCGTATCTGCAGCTTGTTTTAAGCTGCAGATACGAGGGTTTTGCAGAAAAGCAGCGATATGTAAAAGGGAAATAAACTTATCATCATTTACAGTAATGGTACTTAGAGTTACTTCCCTTAAAATAAAATTCCATATCATCACTTCTTTTAAATATTCCTTATTAGATACATGGCGGGGAATCTAAACCAGGTCCAGGTTTATATCAAGACAGAGAACTGGAAACCCAGACTTCAGCCTAATTATTTTTTCAAGTGTGCCAAGTCCTCTTTCCACGAAAAAGGCTATGCCTAAGTTTTAAACGCAGACCGCACTCAGCAGCATGTGCGACCGATTGTAAGAGAGGCTTAACAGAGTACAATTTAATTAAGTGAATGTAATTTTACATTTCTGGTCTCTCCGTGTAGAAACATTGTGGGAAATAAAGAAATTGCTTGTCACAAGCAATTTCATCATTTTCCACAATATTCTCCATGCAGTCTTTCTATTTTTGGGTGTCAAGATGTGCCAAATGGAATCAACAATACACTTTGGGCTTCAGCATTACAAAATTCCTGGCTTAGAAGCCACTGGTAGATCTAGCTCTATCATGAAGCAATATAGATCTATTCTCAGTAGATCTATAAATTTGTAGAATCTCTAGAGATTGTCTCAATAGAAAGGTGTTGCAGACAACAAAAAGACTCTTCTTCTTGCTAGATCTGTTGTTGTTCTTCTTCTTTTTCTTCTTCTTCAAGGCTCCTATTAACCCTTTCCCAAACTGTAATAATTGGGACTGTTCCGGTGTTAAAGCTTCTGCAAAAGACAAAATGGATCTAGATCAAGGTGTTGATAAAGATGGAAATTTTCATGAATGATAAGATGGTCTAGCACTGAAAATATTGCTGATTATCAGCATTTTCTTCTTTTGCCTCAATGCTTTCCGAAGCAATTTCTATTCTAAAGGAGCATCAAAAGTAGATCTAGATCTAGGTCTTGTTTGGGAAAGGGTTAAGATTTAAAAGCACCAAACCTCTGCATGTTGTGTAGGCCTAGATCTTTAAGATCAATAGATCTACATGGAAACATAAAATTATAGCTGATTACATTTTACCCACCTGACCTCAAAACTAATTTCTCCTCTTCTGGCCTAGGACAAAGTCACCTTCAAAATCAGTCAGATTACAAGCCAAGGTCAGAGGTAAAAATGGAATCTGTTGATCTTGTCAAGCTGTTAGAAAAAATGACAGCTCAAATAAAAAGTGAATCGTTTACCACAAAGATCTAATCCGACACAACAACCCAATTTCAGATAAAAAAGGGGCTTTCTCCCATTTCAAATTTTACCCGGGCACAAACTTTAAACTTCTGCAAGGGTCAAAATAAAGTCTTCTGCAGCAGGTGTTATCCACCTCAATTAGATCTAATCTATGTTCTATGCACAATACCATTAAGAAAGTCCTAAATTATCTAGACTATACCTCGAAATTTCCCTAAAACGCAAAAGGAAAGCATGTAGATTTCACTTCTGCCAAGAGCTGCAAATGGCGTCTTTTGATACCGAGCATGCGCATTGTGAAAATATTAGATGGTAAAAGGAAGACAACTACGATTTACTGTTGTGAACTTTCATGCATGAATTATTTCCCTTAGACCATTGTCTTGTAGCTAGTTCTTTCTCAGACTTAAATTGGCGACTAAATGTATGTTGCCAAAAGCAGTATATTTAGATATCGTAGTCTAGCATGGAATTCAAGCATCGATGTAAAACATGGCCTAAGCCAATAGCCAGGCAAACACCGAGTACGACTGGGCATTTCTTATTTTCTTTCAAAGTTTCCGTGAAAGACTTTATAAAGTATAAAAAGTATAAATACTATTGGTTTAATCATACACACTTAGTCGCACTTACATTGTCTTCTGCGACTCTTTTTTCGGACGGGTTCTTTATCCCATTCCCACATTATGAGGCTTTTAATGCTCTGTACGATAGGGAATTTGGAAAACATTCGGAAAATGTGTGACAATCAAATTTTTTCATTTCCCTCATTGTTTTCTACCAAGAGAGACACACCCTATCCCCAAATGATAATAATAATAAAATGAAATAAATAGATAAATGATTGGTCTATAAAAGGAATGAAATTTTGAGAAAAAAATGAAACTTCATTGACTTGATTATCATCTGCAGAATCTTTGAAATAGGACCACCCTAAAATTTTGAGATTATAACATAGATCACTTAATCTCCGAGGTATTAGATAGACCCTTTTCGCAACAGGAAAAAAAAAGATAATCCATTTTAGCACCAAAATTCAAGATACGTCCTTTTTAATATATAAAAATTTATGATCGATACCCCTTTTGAGGCCCCTAAATTTTAAAGCGCGAACGGATTTAATCTTGTAGCCCTTTTAGCCGATAGTCTATTCTTCCCTTTCTTTCTAGAAATTAGACATCGTTTCGGAAAGAGTGAAATTAGGTCTTGCGAGACAATTGTAGAAAAGGGAAATGCTGATGATCTGCATTTTTTGCTTTTGTTTCAGTGTTAGCCAAACCTTTCCCTATTCGTGTCGCCTAAAACAGAGATTGGGCTAATTGAAATTCTTTCATTTGTCCAAAATAGAGAAAATATAAAGAAACAGTTTGTATAGCTCACGATAAATGACCTGGCAGAGCATCTCTAGCTTTTAGCTAGGGATGCTCTGTCAGGTCATTTATCGTGAGCAATAGCAGAGTAGAAAATTTTGATTCCATTAAATCTTCTTTCTACGTTGTCGATGTCATTTCTTTTCAGTTACAATTATTTTGAAGTAAGTGTATTTTGAAATAAGCATTTTCCAAACAAGCCTTGTTTGATGAAACTTGCCAAACGGGGTTGGAAAGCATTGAGAGAAACAAAAACTTATTTCCCCTTTTTCCTTCGATAATTTCGATACCATATTGTAGGCTACTAATTCCAAACAGGCATATCGGCCGCAAATCGTTTTCCCGATTTATCGTTTGCGAAAAATTGAACTTGAATTTGGTTAACCCGTTTCTGAAAAAAGTCTTGGCGCTTACTTCCCTAGTAGATATACCTTTGGAAAATGAGAGAAAAGAAGAAATTGCGGATGAAAACAATTTTCCAGTTTTTCCGCAATATTTCCTTTTATGAATAACATACATTTTTTTCTACTTTTGATATATTGACAACAATAGTTATGTCGTCTGCAACTCCTTTCAAATAGGAAATGACTTTATCTAGTAAACAGTGACGTAATTTCGGACAAACAATAGTATATCCTGGGTGTTGTTATAAAATCTCGTAACTATGGCTTGATTCAAGCCGTAGTTACGAGATTATATAACAACATCGGCGGTTTATCAAAACATAACGTTAATCCCAGTCTATTTTAAGCACAAAATTCATTGCCATTGGAAGGGGCGGATATTGTCAAGTACTATCCCACTGCACTTGTAACAGAGGGGTCGTCGGTTCGTTTTCTCTGCCACGCCAGCCTTTCAAATGAGACTCTAAACCAAGGCCCCGTCAGCTGTTGAGTTGCACGCAAGAGACCATTCACTGAATCAACCAACCTTTCAAATTCGAATGGTATAAACACCGACTTTGACAGGTCAATTACGTCGCCTTTAGGAAGAAATGTTCATCTCGTTAGCACCTTTTTAGACCAGTGACTAATCAATACATGGAAATACCGTAAATGCATTGTGACTTAACCTATTACCACACAAGGACTCTTTTTGGCTCCCCACAAGATAATGGCTTAAGAAAACATTGTGGAAAATGAAGAAATTGCTTGTGACAAGCAATTTCTTCATTTCCCACAATGTTTTCTACCCAAAATGATCAATAAATTTTGAATTTCATTCGCCTGAATTTGTCGTCTGCAATGTCTTTGAATTTGGAACACCCTAATATTTTGTCGTTTGGGAATGGGTTAATATCATCGGGGCCCAGCAAAGGGTTTGTATGACTCGAATTATCTGAAAATTTTTGCGAAAATGAATTATCTACATCATGGGTGCGAGAAAGGACTAACTTTACTTTTGTAAATGAAAATCTAATTTTAATGCGAAAACATCTGGCCCCGGTTTCTCAAAAAAAACTTAAGTACATACTCATGACAACATGCTCAACTTCAAAGGAAAACTCTTCAACGTTCAAGGGTATTCGATTGAAGTTCGCCTGAATTTCGTGCGATTTGAGCACGGTGCTCAGATTTGAACATGAGAAGTTTTTTCGAGAAACCGGGGTCTGTATTTATTTTATTTCCCATACAAGAAGGCTACATTTTCCTCAAATTTATAAGTGTAAAATTAGACAAACGTCGCGGTATATTTACTTAAGGTGGTCTACCCCTAATGAGATTCGGGCGACGTCGGAATTATTCGGCCGAGGTCGAATAAGTTCGGATACGTAACGATTCTCGGAAAAATCCGATGTTTTATGAATCTCAAAATGGCCACATTGCTGTATTCTACCTTAAAAGTGGCAGGGAAACATCTGTTTTCAGTAAAATCTGTATTAATGATCTCATTTTCAATGCATACTTGTAAGTACATTTTTCCCTGACTCCAACTCAAATAAGTGTAAAATTAGACGAACGTCGTGGTATATTTACTTAAGGTAAATGTTTTGTTGATACAGAACTATTCTTCATCATTGATTGACAATACAGAATATCCTTCCCCAAAATGTTAACAAGTAGTGGGATCTTTAAATGATACGGTTTTTGAAAACATTGAGGGGAAAGCAGAAATGATGTCAGCATTTTCTTCTTTTCCCTCATTGTTTTCCATGCTCAGTGTTGGTAATCACGTGATTTAAGTTTGGATTCATCACACGGAAAAATGGCGACTATCGGGTTAAATTGGCAGTAATTCTGAAGGTAAGCGGATATTTCTCGATCTGTATGCAATGTCATCCAGAAAGTTATACCCCATGTCCTGGCCCACAAAATTTCTGACCTAATGGTACCAAGATATTATCGCAAAGATCCGTACTTTCAGCAAACACTCTGTCACAAAATTTCTATCGACGAGAATCCAAACTAAAAATATGCGAATACTGTTCACGGACGACTGGTAATTTTGGCGATTTTGAGTTCATGCTAGGACTTCTGTGCAAAATTCGATCTTCAAATCAAATGTAGATAGTCTCGGTAACCCAAACTATCCTTGTTATTTACTTACCTCCACCCAACTTGTGAAGAATTGAGCATTTTAAAAAAGAATACCTCACACGGACAAAGAAAATTGAATTCAATTCACGGACAATCTTTCGAGATTGGATAGCACTCACGGATTGGGGCTTGTCATGAACACGAGAATGGTGACAAATTGGAATCAAATCATAAATACTCACTTTTTGAGTAACAATGATTTAAAGTATGTCTTAACATACAATGCAATATGTTATACAGAGTGTCCCAAAAAAACGGAACCCTAATTTAAAGTCAAATATTTCAAAGCGTAAGCAAAAAATCTAATTTTTGAATTTGCAGTACTGAAGATACATTAGGTTTGCATTTGTGTTCCAAATTTCACTTAAAAATATGCATCGGTTCAAAAGTTATAAGCAAATTATTAATGGCACTAAAAACCGATCTGACATGATATTGATTTTTGCGTCTTGTTTGTTCGTGAAAGCGCACTAACGGACAGTTAATGGATTCTGTACCATTGTACATGAAACTTAATATGTACACGTTCTGTATGTTCAAATTGAGTCCATAGGGTGGTTGTTTGAATTAATTTCAAATTACTATGTGATTCATTTCACATGGCGCAGTATTTAATACAATGTTTCAAAATCATTTTTGTATTTTATTGAATATATGAACCAATTGTATAGCGTCAATTTATTCAATGAGTGTAGGCGCGCGCTGCAAAACGAAAAGATCGATATCGTGTTAAAATGGTTTTCCGGGTATATTCATTTTAATGTCAATATTTTCAAAACTAATCATTCTTTTTCGACCAAATTTTAACTGCTAATAGAAAACTGTCGTTGCTATTGCATATGTAAATTTGGTGGAGAAATATTGCCTGATACATGAGAAATGTACTTTCAAAAATGGGTTCCGTTTTTTTTGGGACACTCTGTAAAGACCAAATTGTCTTTTCCCAGAAAAAGAAACTGTGTTTGACATTGCAAGACACAGAATGGAATTTTCAAGTGATTTCTGTTGCTTGATCCATGTAAAATTCTCTATCTGTCTCTCTGTATCCATCTTTATCAATGATCTGTCTCTCTCCTTTCTATCTGTCTGTCTCTCTGTGCTCTGTCTCTTTTAATACAAATAAAATAATACATACTTTTGGCTTCAGATCCTTTGCCTACTGTACGAGTAAAGCTGAAGTATATGACGTAGTTGATGAGTCTGACGAATTCGAATACTGTAAGCCCGAAGGATGCTCTGCTTTAAGATCTATACAAACCAGGTATGTCTAACAAGAGATTGACGAGCCTACTTGCGTAACGTTTTGACCCTGCTGATCATTAAACGTTTGATAATATGAATTGAGTGCTATATGTACCTCCTTCAATAACAGCAAAAGAAAGGGATGGGCCATGTCACATAAATTGTGGTATTTTACATGTAGTCATCATTATCGGGATAAAGGTGTTCTAAAGACAAGCCTTCTATAGTTAGATTAGTAAATCGGTCTATCCATGCGTGTTTATCCACATTTAGGCAAAACATAAAACGGCGAAACATTATGGTGGTCCAGTTTGATAGCCTTTACAGACAACATTATTGTACGATATGTGTATAGCACAGAAAATATTGCTACAAAAAAGGAGAAAATGGAAAATGTTGGTCATCTTTTTCTCCTTATTTGTTTCAATGATTTCCTAAACCATTAATAGCTACACACACTCGGCGCTGCAAAATGATTTGAATACGGTTGAAATAATTCACCACTATCCGTTCAGATGCATGCATCCAAAGTGTGTCATACATTTCTATCTTTATATTTTCAGAGATCATACATGTTTTTGACGGAGCTGACAGGAAAAGGCTGGTAGGACGACTGTTTCCACGCAACGAAATGCCTGCGAAGTCTACCATTACATGTAATGCCAATAAATTGCATCAATTTCATAGGATTCAGTCGGTCATTTCGTGAAATTGGAAATATTTGTTTGTTATTATGAACACGGACGAGGAATAGTTCATTTATTGCTGCTGATCGTGGTGGTCAAGTACTTTTAAATTGAGAAGCAAAATGTTTATACTTAGTTGTAAACACAATTTATTGTTGTTTTGATACATGTGTATTATTTCATAAGGGATGCATTGTCATTCCATTGGTGCTAATAACCAAATACATGTATAACCTTAACAAAGAGACCTTGTTATGACGTCCGTAGCAGTGGAAAAATATTAAGGCAAAAGAAAAAATAACCGATATAAACAGAATGATATGTATCTTTTTCTCTTATTATCATACGTGCTATGAAATATACGCAGTGTACGAGTACTTTTAATTAATATTGTTTTGTTGTCTACAACTCCTGTCAATGAAGGCTTGTCGAAATTTTGTCATTTTGAAAGGGTGAAAATTCTATTTTTTATTCCTATAAGGTTTGTCGTTTATGGAACTTTCATTCTTTAAAATTATCAAGTTCCGAAACGACTTATTTCATATTAAAACAAGGTTTCTGTATACATTGCGGACAATGAAGAACAAATGATGAATATCACAGTTGTCTCATTTCTCTCAATGTAATACAATGTATTGTTCTATTTTTAGTTAAAGTGATATTTTAATTTGTACTGATTGTAAAAGTGATTTGCAAAGATCTGTTTACGAAATAAAAAAAGACATTTATTCCGATTGAATCCAAATCTTTAAAATTTCTTCACTTTTCCCAAGCCAAAGCATTTTTTTTTTTGGAAAAGTTATTGTCATTTGTAAAGTGGCACATTAGAACTTTTGACAAGTATATTTAAAAGGAAAGACGACATTAGCTGCTTGGAAACTTCACAGCTGATGATCCTCTCTACTTTCAGATTCCGAACATTATAGCAGTAACTATATTCAGTTATTCGAATAACATACTTCCAAAAACATTCCCTTGACTTCTTAGTAAAAAAGAAAACATAAATATTGATTTCGATTTAAAAAAATGACAAGAATCCTTTTCCCAAACGACAAATTCTTGTGTGGTCCAATCTACTATACTTCGTCTTTCTTTGGTCTTCGTTTCTACACGAAATTAGTATCAGAAAAGTTAACCAGTCTAAAATGGGATAAAAGAACGTAAAAATGGGACGTTATAAAATGCAGCATGAAAGAGTCTAATGAGCTATGAGAAACGACGACAATGAATTTTGTGCTAAAACTGAATTTACTGTTGTGTATCGTTAAACCGTCGGTATTTTTATAAAAAAAATCACGTAACTACGGCTTGAATCAAGCCGTAGTTACGAGATTTTACATCAACACCTGCAGAAATACTATTTTTTGCCGAAATTACATCACGGTACTCTGGATAAAATCGTTCCCTATTCCAAAAGAAATTTTCTCAACAGAATATTTTACATGGCCGAACAAATTACAATGTAAATACACATCTAAACCCTTTTTAAACAGCACCTGGTTTCGACCACCCCGTACTTTTAGTGCCTCCAAAGCCATCAATTCTGATTCAGGTGTACAGTTAGCCGTTTGCATAACCAATCCATTAACAAGTGCTTATCAGTTTGTAGCATCTCAGAGTGGATCGTCAGTCCCAGCATGAAAACAAATCACCCAGCTTAGATAAACAAAGTATGGCCAGGACCAGATGAGATTTCACCGACCATATTATATAGAAATACTTGTGGTGCTTATGATACATTACAAATTTTTGGATTCATATTTTCTTTTCCACCAATATTTTCTTCAACACCAACTTTTGATGTTATGGGTAGCCTTAATGTGATTTTGAACTCTGGAACACCTCTTGACAATTTTGTTTTAAAAGTTTTTTATTAATAGGTTTAAGCCTTTCAAAAACTTGACCTGGTCTAGACATCCCTTATAAAAATCGTTGAGGAATCATTAAGACAAAAGAAGAGCATGCTTATAATCATTATTTTCTTCTTGTGTCTTATTTTTTCTGTGCTATCGTCTGCAAAAGTTTTTCTTTTTAAATTGTACTACCCTAAACTTTAATAGTTGTTTGGGGTAGGCTTAGAATAACAAAATTTGGCATTTTCTGGGCTTGTATTATAACATTTTCAAGTAAAAACATAACATTTGACTTTGTAAACCTGGAACCAAATTTCAATAACTGGGGACCTTCAAATAAGTAAAAATATTTCAGAGGAAAATTTGAAAATCAAGCATATTCTTATTTCTTCCTTATCGTATCTAGGCTGAATTTAATCCTGTAAACTCCCCCAGCATTTGTCAGCATTTGTGTGCACTTCCTGATCTTTTGAAACGGTCTAATTTTGCCATGCTATTCTAGTTTTCCCTTTCTCAAAGGAGAACCTTACGAGAAAAAAAATCTGGGTGAATTCTTTGTGGAAAGAAGAAATTATTGAAGACCAGATTTTCTCATTTTCCTTCGTTATTTTCTGGGTTACGGTGTACAAAAAAGCCAACCTTCATCAATTTTTGTAATGTCGTGACGTCTGTAACAGCTTTCAATTCAAAGCTGTCAAAAAGCCTTTTAGATAATTTTATCCTCTTAATCTGAACAAAAACTTATCAAATTCCAAAGTAATTCTACATGTCTATATTTCATTGCTGAAATTGAATGCAGCAGACATCAGAAAAATGCTTAATTTCATAATGACAAAAAAACTTATGGAAAAGAAGAAAACACCGTTTTAAAAAGGGTCACTAGTACTACACTTGCCATTATGACTAGATATGATTAACACATTTCTGAAAAAAAAATGATACATTCTACTACTTCAGTTGCGATTCACAATCAATGCCACATTGAGAAATTATTTTGATAAAATGAAAATATAATTTTTTGTTGAAACAGAAACATTGTGAAAAAAATCAATCAATATTTATAGACAATGTTTGGAAAGACATAAGTTATGATATTCTAATTACCATTTCTGTGAATTCCCTTTCCCAAACAAGACACTGTTTTGACATTATGAGGCTTGGGAAGTCATTAAAAATGTAGCAGAAAATGATGATAACCAGCATTTTATCCCTTCAAGGTTCTCCAAACTTTTCATTTTTTATAGGAAAGACAATGGTGTCTGATAATCAACATTTTCTCCTTTTGCTTTAATATTTTCTGAGCTATATGTTGCACAAAAAGTTTTGTAATGAATTACCATTTTGTTGTTTAAAACAGCTTTCAAATCCGAGCAATCTAAAAATTGTGTTGTTTGGGAAAGGGCTAAAGTGAATATAATGTCCAGTCTAAATTATTGGTACTCTCTGAACCCTCTTCCAAATAATACATGGTTTTGACGTCTGCAACAGAGAAGGCTCAGGAAAACATCAAGGCAAAAGAAAATGCTGATAACCAGCATTTTCTCCTTTTGCCTCAATATTTTCCTTGTTTTATTGTACACATATCATAATTTTATAATAATCACTTTTGTCGTCTGAAGCATCTTTGTAATTGGTCTTCCCTGAAATTTTGTGGTTTGGTAAAGGGATAATTAACAGAGTGTACTGTCTGCTTCGTTCTGTCTTCATGCAATGATGCGTCATATTTGATGATTTATCCAATGAACTCTGGTTAAATTATTGGCAAAAAAGATTTTTTTCTGAAATTGAACCAGCACATCATGGCTTAGGTTGAAGCTATAGGAAATCTGAAAGCAATGAGTCTATTGGCACATTTACTAGGCAGTTTTTGCTGTGAATTAATCAGTTAAATACTGATACTGGCCCTGTGGTGTTCGATTACAGCTAATCAGATGATGTCCGCCATTATAATAACATACCTCAAATGCTGACTGGGTCAAGATGGGGTTACGACTACATGCATTACATAGCTGCTAATGCTGTGTACCGTTATCCCTAAGGTTTGGGTCTTCTTGGGAGTGGTACTTAAATAACACAGTGCGACGTCCTTATCAGAGATGAAATTGGAAAATACTGATAACAAGCATACTCTCATTGTGCCCAAATATCTGCCTTTTTGTATCGTATTCTGATCATGCTCTCATTAATTGGCATCTTTCGTCTGCAGCAGCTTTTGAATCGGACAACACAAAAATATTGTTGTGGGTGCGTACATGTTTACCGTAACACTGTTTCTAAATAGACAGTTTTCCACTAAGACTCCCACACACAACAGCCACCGGAAGTCGTCCTTTGAGGCAAAAGGCGAAATTCATCCCAATTCACTGCCTTTATCCATGCTCTACACTTGCGTTGATCTTGTGGAAATCGGAAAAAGTGAAGATTCTCCTTACTTCCGTCATTTATCTTTTTTTCCGATTCTTGCATTGATAAACGATGCAGTTTAAAACCATTTCGACTCCCCATAGATCTAACACAGTTAATTTCCCATAAACCACCCATTGTTTGCCACTGGATGTTAATCCGAGTCTTCTCTGACGAAAATTCGCTCTTTGATATTTGGATGTCGCTGTTTACATCGGAGTGCTGTCCCATTAAAACAAATGAAAATTCCGACACAATTTATGTCGCTGTGTCAGACTTTTCTTTTGTTTTTAAATGGGACAGCGCTCCGATGTAAATAGCGACATCCAAATATCAACAAGCGAATTTTCATCAGAGAAGACTCGAATTACCGGAAGTGTTCTGCGGGTACGGACTAAAACGATAATGGAAAGGAGCCTATTGTGTTTCGCTAGGCCCGACCTGTATCGATAGGCCTTCCCACACAGGCAAATGTGTTTTTTCGGTCCTTCGTGATCTTGGAGATCTTGTTTCGTTGCAAATGACTTATCTCAGGTATGGTATACAAAAGGACATTCAGCGCGTACACCCTGCGTAAATGTGCTGATAAATCTGCCCTCGTTGCAAACTTGTTTCCGCATGTCTCACATGTATAACGTTTAGCAGTTGGACTGTGAACATTGCACCTGAAAGTAAAAAAACAGTGTTATCTCACACGCTGAAAGGTACAACCAAGAAAGTTCAAAAATGCAGTACATGAGACATTTTCAGACCTGTTCGTGGTCAAACTGTTTTCGAATTTGTGAAAAAACATACTCATTGCCAAACATTGATTTATAGCGACACTTTTCAGACTTCCAAGATTTTCCCTTTCAGATTTACAGGTCGCAGATGCTAAACTATTACCAAAACAAGACTTGTCCTTCTTTAACAATTTACAAATAATTCGGAAAGGTATTGAAGGAAAGAGCAAAATGCTGACAATCGTCGTTTTATCATTTGCCTTTAATATTATTCAATGTTCTATTTTTACACCGTTTTGTCTTAAACAACTCCTTTTTCGGGGAGAAGACAATTGGATCTTTATAACATATTACATAGTATGTTAAGACACACTTTAATTCATTGTTACACAAAAAGTGAGTATTTTATGGTTTGATTCCAATTTGCCACGACCCTCGTGTTCACGACAAGCCCCAATCCGTGAGTGCTATCCAATCACGAAAGATTGTCCGTGAAATGAATTCGATTTTCTTTGTCCGTGTGAGGTATTCTTTTTTAAAATGTTCAATTCTTCACTAGTTGGGTGGAGGTAAGTAAATAACAAGGATAGTTTGGGTTACCGAGACTATCTACATTTGATTTGAAGATCGAATTTTGCACAGAAGTCCTAGCATGAAATCAAAATCGCCAAAATTACCAGTCGTCCGTGAACAGTATTCGCATATTTTTAGTTTGGATTCTCGTCGATAGAAATTTTGTGACAGAGTGTTTGCTGAAAGTACGGATCTTTGCGATAATATCTTGGTACCATTAGGTCAGAAATTTTGTGGGCCAGGACATGGGGTATAACTTTCTGGATGACATTCCCTACAGATCGAGAAATATCCGCTTACCTTCAAAATCACTACCAATTCAAGCCGATAGACGCCATTTTTCCGTGTGATGAATCCAAACTGAAATCACGTGATTACCAACACTGATGCTAAAGCATATGAATCGTCAACTTTTATGAAATACCCTCTTTGTAAAATGTATGACTTTTAAATTTGGCCTGGTCTAAAATTGTGTTGTTTAGGTAAAGGCTATTGAAGAGCTAAATGGATTTTTGAAACAGCTTGACATGTTAACCCTTTCTTCTCTTTGATTATAAAGGTCGTTTTCTAGAGCAGGTCTTCGCTTTTCTACGAAAACCTCGTATCTGCAGCTTAACACAAGCTGCAGATACAAGGTTTTCGAAGAAAAACGACGACATCCTGTTTTCGTGCAATGTGACGTCGGTCTATGTAAAAGATCTAATATCCCGATAGACTTTTTCCAAGCGAAACATATTTAGGCGGGTCCAAAATTAAAAGAGTTGCAGACGACAATATAAAATATTTCTCGTGAAGAAAATCTCAAAGTTATAGATTAGAAAACCCTCAAGGAAAAGGGGGCATGTTGGCCGACAACATTTCTTCTTTTTTCTGTAATGTTTTCTTTATCCACATTTAATGTGATCGTCAAAACAGTCTATACTTGGAAAATTGTTAATCGAAATACTCATTGATTAATCAAATGACTTGTTTCACCAGCTTAGGATAGTATTTTTAATTTTCTGAAGAATTTCAGAAAGGACCAAAATTCTGAATTTACCAATTTGAATGGTGGCGCAGATAACAAAATTAATTTTGTCAGAATGTAAACTCTCGGTAACATTATTAAAATATTGAGCAAAGAGGAGCAAATATTGGTTATCAAATTTCTATTCCTTTCCAAAAGTTTTTGACGTCCATCAAAAAGTGCCGTTGTTTGGTAAAGGGTTAAAATGAACAGTTTGGGTGACATTGCTTTAACTGGTTTGCCAGATGATCGTCCAAGGTCCACTTGGTCCCCTTGTCTATAATGACTCACAATTCACACACTCAGCGTTTCAATAAGAACCGTCACTGACTAGAGCAATTCTTTGTAATATGTGTATTTTGAATATTTGTTTTTATTTGGGTATTTTCACGGGCTAATCTGGGTCTATATTAGTCTCAAACGCGACAATGACCCTTTTTTTTTCAGATCCCAATTTATTTACCATTTCCCAGAAAAGGCGTAAAGAAATAAATTTTGACGCCCCGTAAGGAAATAGATTTGGAAAATATCAAAACAAAAGAAGAAAATGCTGATAACCAGCATTATTGTTTCTCTTTTTGTGCAATGTTTTCTTTGCTATATATTCCTAATACACACATTTCATATAGGCCTATATCATTATATCTACATGTATATCCATTTTGTCTTGTGCATGTTTTCAAAGTGCACCACCTTAAATTTTGTCGTTTGGTAAAGGGTTTACATTAGTTGTGACAGGAACCTAAATCAATAGAATATGGTATTTTTGGAGATTTCTTTCTATCTTTTTATCTTCTATACAAATTCCATTAGGCAATTGAATATCATACTTTTGATTTTTTTCCCATTGATCTGTTAATGTTTTCGATAAACTGCAAAACTTGCAAAAATGAAAATTTTACGTTTAACAGGCAATAATTTTATTATCCAATCCCTTACATGAGCGAATCTAGAGGGGGTTCGAAGGGATCCGCCCCCCCCCCCCCCTGGCAGTGGCCGGAAATCAAATTTTGACTATAATTATAACGTTAGTATAACGTTACATATTTAATACCTTTTAGCCATTATTTTGGCTTGGACCCCGCCTGGAAAAATCCCGTAGGGCTTGGACCCCCCCCCCCCCCCCCCCCCCGGAAAAATCCCGTAGGGCTTGGACCCCCTGGAAAAAAATCCTGGATCCCCCCTTGCCTCCAAATTAATCACTGATCTTTGGTGTCTTTCGTTTAAAGAGAACTTGCATAAAACACGATAATGAAGGAAATGTTGATGGCTATTGTTTCATACCCAGTGTTTTCCCCAGCCCAATAAGCTGTATCGGCCCCAGTACAGCTTCATAGAAATCCATGCAATGCCCCTACAGCTTCAAAAGTACCCTACGTCTTAATTTCTTCAAAATTGTCACCAAGTAGACAGATTTTCAAGCATTTCATGTCACAAACTGATCAACCATGCATTTTCATAATTGTTAATGTAATAATTGATTATAAAAACACGTCGGGAAAATTATGTCTTTATTACGTTTTTATTCATAATTATTTGCATAAGCCCTTTGTGTTTCAAGGTTTACTGATATAAATATAATTTGCCGTTACAGCTTTAAAATATTCTGCGGAGAACCCTGAAATTACGTTTCTCTTATTTTTTTCTAACAGATTTTATGGTTCACGATAAATAACTGGTACACATGCTCTGCCAGGTCATTCATCGTGAGCTATATACATACACCAGTTTCATCTGCGACACCTTCGAAATTCGAGAACTCTTAAAACTTTGGCGCTTTGGAAAGGCGGTACATGTTTCATGTTTTCATACTGGTTATCAGCATTTTCTCTCTTTGTCTCAATGTTTCCAAAGTCTTTTGATAAGAGAAGGTATTGTTTGAGAAAGAATTAAGTTAGAAATAGAAATCATTCAATTTCACGACCGAAGTTTTTTTCCCCAAAAAATTTCAATGGGTTGGTTTTAAGTGCATATTCTATGTTCATTGAAAAGGTATGCGGTTTTGATCTTTTGTAAGACTTATTTTTGCTGCACATTCAATAGTTTTAAATTACTTAAAATTGGAGCTTCAAATGAAGATAAGAGCTTTTATAAAAATTGTTTTACCTTATACAAGGGTCTTTTTAACATTTCAAAATAAAGAAAAATCTTTCGAATGCTCCAAATTTACAGGTCAGTACAATTTGAAAGCATTCACAGACAGAGCATCGTCGCTTTTCAACGAAAACCTTGTAACTGCAGCTTGTTTTAAGGTGCATTTACGAGGGTTTCGCTGAAAAACAGCGACATGTATAACTCATCGGCTATAAAGTGAGAGTTGTATACAAACACTTTACTCCTTGTTGTTGATAAATGGCGTAACACAAACACTTCCTTTTTTGGGAATAAAATAATTAGGACATTAATTCGCTCGCATAGCTTACGATAAATGGTTTGGTAAATGTTAAATCTATGTATTTGGTTTTTAGTGTTTGTATACAACTCTACTTTTATAACCGATTATAATAGATTCACTATTAAACGAGAATAATTTCAGTTGTTTTGATAAAGCAGTTCAACTGAAATTATTCTCGTTTAATAGTGAATCGATTATATTGATAAACCGAAGTGACCGTGCGCTATGAATATTTATAAACAAACGTAATCGTCTGCAATATTGACAATAATGAGCGCAAGGTTACTTCGGTTCAATAATAGTTATAATTTTGATGCGAACAAAAATAGGGGTAAAATAATAAGAAGAAAATGTTGACACATATAATTTCTTATCGATGTTTGTTTTCAATGATTTTTTTCCCAATATATCAAACTTAAGTCTTATTTTAAAAATTGGATGAAGAAAGAATAATTATAGCTTTTTATGGGTATGTTCCAAGGTGGGGAATCTCGTGACTCGAAAATTGGGAAAGGGTTTATCCAGTTAACTTTGACGAAATTTCAGACAAACAGTAGTATTTCGTTGGCGTTGTTAAACAATCTCGTAACTACGGCTTGAATCAAGCCGTAGTTACGAGAGTTTTTTAACAATACCGACGGTTTATCAAAACATAAAGGTGAACCCAGTTTATTCCTAGCACAAGATTCATGGCTTTTGTAGAAAATCTTAAATGATTTTGTAAATATTTGATCGATTTGAGGAAAAAAATGGTTTGAAGTAGAGAAGAAGCGGAAAATCCATGATTCGATGGCTTAGCGCGAAACAGTTGTAACTGCCTATAAACATATAGGCAGTTACAACTGTTTCGCACTGAACCATCCCATTGGTTTGAGACAAATGTTGGGATAGATATAAATCGCAGTTTAGAATCGAACAAAAGAGTGAAAAGACCGCACGGCTAAGCGTTCGACGCATTTTCGGTATGACACTGGCTGATTAACATCGGTATGACACTGGCTGATGAACAGACAGACAGATAGACGGGCATGGCTATTTCAATTATATGGATCATATCGTCGCTTTTCAACGAAAACCTCGTATAACTGCAGCTTACAAAGAGACTTTCAAAGTAAAGTAACAATATGTTCGTCTTGCCGTTTAGGGGGTGCTTAAATAAACAACAACAGTCCAACGTTATCAATCTATTCCTTACTTTATTTGCACAAAAGTAGTAGCTTTTTACCTTAACATAAACCCAGAAACTACATATTGTCGCTTTCTAACGAAAACCTCATAATTGCAGCTTTTTTTAAGCTACAGTTACGAGGTCTTCGTTGAAAAGCGACAATATAAGCTTAGCAGCCATACATCGCTTTTCTTGAATGCTCGTCACAACAGCTTCTTTAATGCTGCAGTTTCGAACAGCTTTTGTTGGAAAAGCAACGAATTGTTCATTCTAAGTTAAAAGAGAATGAAAACAACCAGAAATATTAGGAAATAGATTATCATGACCCTAAGCGGCCGCTAACATTGGCTTTTATTAACACCTGTTATATTACAAGTTTATGAAAGCTTAACACAGATTTTTAACTTCCAACTATGGCCACTAAAACTAAACTATGATAAATAGTTCCTAAAATCACTGTGGATAATCAGGTGATACAACAATTTCAGAAAATCATCAATACTTTTGTTTATACAAGACCTATTTGAACTCGGGTTGAAGCAGAGACGGTGGACATACGTCACGCGTTAGATGGACGCTGTAAATTTTCGAAAAATTAGCTGAATAAAAAGTTATTGAAGATCAACCAAAAACTTTGGTTGATCTCCAATATTTTTTACCAGCTAAATTTTCAAACCCCCACCACATCCAGCTAATTCCTGGCATTTCCCAACCTTTTCTGCTTCAAACTAAATTCAAACAAGTCAAGTATTAACCAAAATATGGATGATTTTCTTAAATTCCGAGTCACGTGATTAACGACGGTGACAATGTTAAAGCTTTATTGTTTTATTTTCAACCTCTTGAAAAAGGGTTAGAAATTCGACTTGGGTCTTTTCGCGATCCACTCGCTGATTTTCGGAACCTTTTCGACCATTTCGTAGTGCTTTTTGATCTCTTTGCTTCCCCAAAATTTGTCGTAATCCGGCAGAAACTTTCCGAAAAAATCCCCGAGAATTTCGACGGTACGGTACACGGCGATGTCTCCAAGGGATAACTGGAAGTAAAAGAACATTTTGTCGCTTTTCAACGAAAACCTCGTAACTGCAGATTAAAACAAGCTGAAGTTACGAGTTTTTGAAGACATACCTTTGGATCTATTTCTGAATATACCTTATATACGACCATAAAGCCAGTAACTCCTTCTTTTAGACGATTGACGATGCCCAGAACTTAGTCTGGGAATGGGAAAGGGGAATACTAAGCGTTATTTCATAGCTTCTCTTGCAAAACTTCGTAACTACAGCTTTAAACAAGCTGTAGTTACGATGTTTTTTAAGAAAAGTAAGTGTTTGTAAACATACCTTATCTCCCAACATAAAGTCAGTATCTCTTTCTGTTAGACGATTGACGTTGCATGGAACGTAGTTTGGGAATGGGAAAGGGGAAGACCAAGCGTTATTTCGCCACTTCTTTTCAAAAACCTCGTAACACTAGCTTTAAACAAGCAGTGGTTACAAGGTTTGAGAAGAATAAGAACGATTTCGTCGCTTTTCAACGAAAAACCCGTAACTGCAGCTTGTTTTAAGCTGCAGTTACGGGGTTTTTTTTTGAAAAGCAGCGATTTGTCTTCAAACATACCTTATCTCCCAACATACGGGGTTTTTGTTGAAAAGTAGCGATTTGTCTTCAAACATACCTTATCTCCCAACATAAAGTCAGTCTTTCCTTCTGTAAGACGCTTGACGATGAACGGAACGTAGTTTGGGAATGTTTCTTTTATGATTTTCTTTGCTGCTTCAGCCTACAATAGCGAATAATTTTGTGCTAAAAATAGACAAGGTTTACCATTATGTTTTGATAAACCGTCGGTGTTGTTGTAAAATCTCGTAACTACGGCTTGAATCAAGCCATAGTTACGAGATTTTATCATAACACCCCGAAATACTATTGTTTGTCCGAAATTACGCCACGATTATCATGAGAAAGGCCGCGGCCATGGCGCAGTTGGTAGCGCATCTGCCTCTCATTCGAGAGGTCCCGGGTTCGATACCCGGCCGCGCGAAGACCCTTACTGACAAAAATGTCACCCATTAATGGTTGGGAATATCGTAAACGTATGTGGGGGAGCAGCTGGAGGCTCGGTAAGGGTGTTGTGGTAGTACTGGTACGAGAAACGACAGGAATCCATGGTTAGGTGCTCCATCCGCCGCGCTATGACCTTAGTAGTTGAAAACGGCGTAAAACCCCAATAAACCAAACCAAATGAACAAGATAAAAATACTGATTTTACCCGAATAGATTGATAAATGGCCGGTTTTCATTATAAAATCGTAGCTACAGCTTCAATAAACGCTTTCAACATTATGTCCTCTGCTAAAAATGTCGCTTTTCAGTTCAGAACCATGTGTTTGCACGTACTTGTCATGGAAAATTAGATTTAAGAAATTTGATTAGTAAAAGTAAATAAAGCCGATTTTTGTTTTTTTCCAAGTTCAAAGAAGATGACCCTTACTGGCACCTGTCAGATGTTAATGTCAGTAAGTTAACAACATATTTGAATCAGATTGGCCTACCTTTTGCGCATCATCAGACATGCCGAAAATTGGTGGTACACCTTTTGTCATATCGGTTAATGTATCCATTATTTCGTCTATTCTCATGATTTCTTCATCATTAGAACCATACATTCCTGCAAAATACGGTGTTTACCCATTACCAATCACTTTTTAAGTCGCCTGAGTGCGAAGTGCTCGAGTTGAGTTATTCAAGGTCACTTTTTGTCTGGCGTCCGCCGGTCTACAATTTGGTATTTACACTCTAGCATCCACATACTTAAGTCAATCTTGATCAAACTTGGCCAAAACAAGAGGGATTATACATGTAATTTCTTGAATAAGTCTGATTATGGGCCTGATTGAACGTGAAAGTGCTGAGTTATCTGCCCTTGAATGTACAAAACAGCCTGTTTCGACTTTGTTTACACTTTAACATCTACAATTATTTAACAATCACGACAAAACTTGGACACAATGTAGGGGACTATAAGAGCTCAGATGAGTTTAAAATTATTGACCAATCAAGACAAATGTGGACACAGTTTTGGCGACCAAAGGATCTCGAATGCGTTAAGATTTCGGACTGACCGGATCGGAAAGTCATGAGTCATGTGCCGTTAAATTTGACAAAATTGTCGCTTTCGACTTTGTTTTTACTATAAACAACAACAAATATTTACCAATCAAGACCACAGGTATTTGACACAATATGTCTATATATAGGGTATATGGCAATACAACATTAAAAAGAGTACTCTTTTTTACTGTTCTATTACCTTATAACCTATATACAAACATATTGTGTCTAATACATGTGATCAAGACGAAACTTGGACACAATCTTGGTGACCATAATATCTCAAATGAGTTAGAATCTCGGTCTGATCAGATCTGAAGGTCGAGAGTTATGTGTTATTGAATTTGGCAAAATTAGATGCTGAGTTATCTGACTTTGATTTTGGCAAAATGTCGTTTTTTATTTGTTTTTACTAGATAACAACCACAAATATTGACCAATCAAAACAAAACTTGGACACAATCTAGGTGACCAAAATATCTAAAAAGAGTTTGAATCTCCGTCTGATCAGATCTGAAAGTCGAGCGTTACGTGCCATTTAATTTGACAAAATTGTTTGCTGAGTTATCTGCCTTTGACTTTGACGACAAAATTATTGTTTTTAATTTGCTTTTACTCTAACAACCACACATATTGACCAATCAGGACGAAACTTGGATACAATCTTGGTGACAGTTAGTCTGTTTTCATGCAGTCTTAAAATCATAAATATATAATCGACTCGAACAAGACTATGGCTCAGGCTTGGTCCAGGTGAACGTTTTAGGACCATCGTGGTCCTCTTGTATAGATTTCATGGAGGATATAGAAAAAAAAACTATATTTTTTTAAGAAAAGCTTTAGGGAAAATGGGCATCCGAAAATTCATGACTATGTGGCTTATGAACTTAAAAGCATGCAAACACATCCAGTTTTGGCGTATTCAAAACTGTGTTAGCCAATATTAATTGTGTGTTATGTTATAACAGTTTCCGGAAAACCAAAAGACGCATAAATATGAACTCTTGAATTTACGTGTTCCTCGAATTATTTCGAGCAGTTTATAATGCATATTGTTTGTTTAAATTAACCTATAACTTTCCACTTATATTTTGTTGTGTTTTCACAACATCTTGCATTTTGTTGTTTAGGAAAAGGCTTATAAATTAGCTTCCGGTTGCATTTTGTTTTAGTTTGAACCAACGTAATGTTTTGCCCATAAAAAAAGTAGGACGCAAGATCGATAGCTAGTGACAGAAAATGCTCTAGATTTTAAACTTTACCCGTGTCACGATTTCTGTTGGGTTAATCAATGATAGCTGTCAATGTCTGCATTATCTTTATGTATCAGTCCTAATTAATCGATCGATCGATCGATTGATCAGGCGATTGATTGATTGATTAGTTGATTGATTGATAAATCTACATGGATATAACTGCCTTCTACCACGCTTTGCAAAAATATTATTTAACCCTTTCCCATATATGACCTGGTTTTGACGTCCTATGAAAATAGACTTAGGAAAACATTGAGGCAAAAGAAGGAAATGCTGATTACCAGCAGTTTCTCCTTTTGCTCCAATGTTTTCTGTGCTACAATTTGCACACATTCGATCTTTTTCAACATCTATTTTGTCGTCTGCAGTAGCTTTCAAATTGGAACAGTCGAAATTTTTGACGTTTGGGGAAGCGTTAAGACGGATAGGAGGAACAATTACAAAAGATTAATGTGGATCTTGATCAGACTGCGCATGTGCGCAGGCTGATCTAGATCCATGTTGGTCTAAAAATCCAAATTTTTCAACGTTACAGTAAAATAAGTGAAAAAGGGATTAGTCGAAGTTCTTTGCCAAAAAGCATTGCTTAGATCGATCATTCACATAATTATTAAAGTGACATTTCACGATTATTTTTATGTAAATTCTACTTTTATTGTATCTGAAAGGGCATGTTTTCTTATGAAACTTCTGAAAATTTCAAGCCAAAATATTGCACTGTTTACGAGAAATATATATTTTTGTGCTAAAATTAAACAAATTGTTGTGGACAACAGTTCAGATTTATATAGAATTTATCATTTCTGTCTCAACTTGGAAGGCATATTTTTCGCTTAAAGATAACAACTTCAAAAAACTGATAGCGTTTCTACGCATTAGAATAAACAATCTTTGCATCAAGACATACTTTTAAAAACTGAAATAAATGTGAAATGTCACTTTAAGTGTTACCTGCTTTTTTAGCGACGAATTTTGCGATAGCTCCACTTTGAGAATATTGTTTACCGTCGACCTCAAGGACTGGCAAAGTCTTTTGGGGCATTGCTGAAAAATAGAACCATTTTATGTATTCCCTGCATCTTTTCTTTTCTCTCGATGGTAAATGATTGGAAAAGAATTACTATAATCAGAATGAGAACACTATCGATTAATTGAACCTTTCCCAAACAAGACCTGGTTTTGACGTCCCTGGTAGAAACGTTTTTGGGAAAACATTGAAACAGAAGAAGAAACTGCTGATAACCAGCAGTTTCTCCTTTTGTCTCAATATTTTCTGTGCAATATTGTACACAAACCAAATCTTTATCAACACATACTTTGTCAGTTAAAACAGCTCTAAAATTGGATGACCTTAAGATTCTGTCGTTTGGGAAAGGGTTAATTAAGTAGATTAGCCTATATATTGATTGGTACTTTCATACGCTTTTTGGCCAAAGAAATTTGACCTATGATCAAGACAAAAAGTCTTAACTCATTCCCACAAATCCATTTTTTCAATATGGTAATGGGTTAAGGCATTTGAGATAAATATGGTTCCAGATCAGCATGCTTATATACGCACAGTCTGATCAATAACCATGTTGCTCTACAATAGCTTCTTCATGGCCTGTAACAACCAAAATAGAACACAATTTTACTCTTTTTTTCTCGATAACTTCTTTTTCCACAATGTTTTTCAACGCCTTTATATTGTGGGGCGTCAAAAAGTGTCATTATACACTTAAAGACACTTCTAACGCAACACTTACCTTTTTGGTAATAACTTGAAATTTAGTGAACCATTTTTCATCAATTTTTTAACAAATTTTAGTCGTTCACAATTGCAGAATATCTGTACTTTTCATAAAGAAATATTGATAGAAATGATTAAATTTGCAGTGGATATAATATGACTAGAAAACAAAAAGTCACAAAAAAGCTGTGCAAGCTGATAACGTAAATTCGTGTTATTCATGTAACAGCAGTAAAGTTTATGACATTTTGCTAACATTCTGTGTGTCCGCCATGGACCTAAATGACACGACATGATGAATCTTTGCGGGATCATTCCAAACTCGTCTCTTTTAAGTTCCTATTCCAGTTGTTGAAAATTTCTTGGAGCAAACTGCCAAAAAACTAAATTAAATGTCTGGTAAAAAATACAATGATTTAGTGCATTGCCATCTTCGCAAGCCAAGGGTTACTACCTCCACTTTGTTCCTTACGAACCCTTGGCCGCTCGCCTCTATGGAAATCGAAAGTACGACCGTGCGATTTCATTGGACGCGATAACTTTCCCATTATCCAATCAAAACACACTAAACAAGCCCTCTTTGTCAAAACGAAAACGTCACGGCTGACGTCAAAATCGATATCCGTATTTGATGCATCGCCTAACACGTTTTAGTACGAGGCTTTTGATTGGCCAGAAATAGCAAATGCAAAGGGCCGCGACTCTTTATCGCCGAAAGGTGGCATGGTGGTACTTTCGATTTCAATAGAAGCGAGCGGCCAAGGGTTCGTAAGGAACAAAGTGGAGGTAGTAACCCTTGGCTTGCGAAGATGGTGCATTGCTGGCACATATAAAACATTACATCTTAAACAAAATAGGTGCAACTGAATTCTAGTTTTGCTTTGCATGTGAAAGCATGTTATCAAATCTTATAAACCAGAGGTATGAGATATGAGCATGATTTGGTGACGCTGCTTTGATGCTGTTGAATTCTGCACTTGCCTGGGATTTTGTGACTTTCCATATTTGAGTCTTAGTGAAAAACCTAAATATTTTTCATGTTCGGATCAGTCGACTTTTATGAAATTTACAGAAAACATGTAAACGTAGCTGATTTATATTTGCTGAATATTTTATAAAATATACTGCATTATTTATTTAATTATGGTGAAAAATGTAAGTGTTGCGTTGGAAGTGTCTTCAAGTGTATGGTAATGGGTTAATGTACATGTATTTTGTATTGAAAAGGGCATCGACCCCGTGTAACAGAATTTGAACCCAAGCGCCCCAGTTAATACAAACAATGTCCTTGAAAAAGAAACGAATAAATGGAAAAAATATGACAAATTGGCTGTCATATCTAGCCACAAATCACGGTGTATAATCACGTGACTTAGATTTTCCGATAATCTTCAACAACTTTGTCAATACTTGACCAATTTGGATTCGGTTTGAAGCAGAGAAGGTGGAAAAATGTCAGAAATAACATGGCCGTAGTAGATTTTTGAAAAATCAACCGATAAAAAAGTTATTGAAGATAAACCAAATTTTTGGTTTATCTTCAATAACTTTTTTATCAGTTGATTTTTCAAAAATCAACCACGTCCATCTGATGCGTGACGTCTGTCCACATTCTCGGCTTCAAACCGAATTCAAATCAGTCCCGTATTAACAAAGTTATTGAAGATATTCAGTAATTATTGCATCACGTGATTATCCAGCGTGACAAATGTTACGTCGTAAGAAGAAATAATTACTTTCTGTTAAAAAGAATGAAAGGATGTGAAACATAAATTTCTTCTATGATTGCATACAATTTCTTTTTTGTTTTCTGTTGACGTCCAAATGTACAATTTTTTGTTTTGTTTTGCTGTCTATTCTGTCGAAAGCCAAAAACATTCCACAAACTTTCATGAAAATTTTGTTTTAGATTGCCTTTTATTATCATATCGATTCTGAGGTAGCTCTGCCCTATTACAACACGTATATATCGAGAAGGTAAGATTTAAGACTAGATCTAGTTAGATCTGCGCGGAAATTCCCAAATTAAGACCAGGCCCCGGTTTCTCGGGAAAAAAAAAAAAAAAAAAAAACAAAAAAAAACCCTAAGTACGTTCTCAGACTCAAATCCAAACACCGTACTCAAATCACACGAAATCCACGGGAACTTCAATGGAATACCCTTCAACGTTGTCAGAGTATTCCTTTGAAGTTGAGCATATGCTCATGAGAATATACTTAAGTTTTTTTTTCGAGAAACCAGGGTCAGTACAGTGCACATTATCTCATCAAAAACTGATATGTTTAGGTCAAGAAATTTGAATCATCTTAGCGAACGTTTGTGCGTTTCCAAAAAGCTACACGGGTTAGCCGCCGTGTTTAAAGCTCACGATAAATGACATGACAGAGCATTTCTAGCTAATAGCTAGAGATGCTCTGCCATGTCAGTTATCGTGCGCTATATACTAAATAAAGATGGACTTACTGGTATCTTCTGCAGCCCCCGAAGCTTTTTATGTTTGCTATTTCTTTTTTGGGAAAGGGTAAATAAAATTGTACTTACTGGTATCCTCGGCAGCCCCTGAAGCTTTTATCTTTGCAAACAAGCTGCAGTTACGAAGATTTTGTTGAAAACTATCAATATACTGCTGATGCTTCTACTTATTCTTGCTCTACTAGATCTACCTTAATAAAATGTACGTACTGGGTTTCATTTTGGCCCATTCCTCGCTCGTCACTCGTACGTCCTCGAACGGAATGCCTGCATACGCGAACATGATGCGTGCACCCTCTGCGGCCCCTTTAGAGTCGAAATATATAAGCTTGTAGGTCGGCATGGTTTATCGTATTGGACCTATATTTAAATAAAAAGAAAGAAAAACGTGTATTTAGCACTTTCCAAATGTTGGTCAGTAATAAAATATGTACATATGCTTATTATGAATCTATGATGCTTTTTGATATATTGTTTGTATTTATTTTTGTTACATCGAATTCTACTTAAAAAGTTTATTTATTAGCAGAAAAGATGAAATGAATATGCACTTTTGTGAATAAAATAATTCAAATAATAATAATAAATTCCAAAATAACGCATAGTTTCGATAAGGCCTACCAATTGAAAAAATGTTCTGAAAACCTTGACTGGGAAGAAGACAATCATTGTCGATGAACAGTGGGTCCTAAAACCCCAACACGGAAGTCACATGCGGCCAATGAAGCATATCGATTAGTCCCCAGTTGCCATGTAGGCTTATCTCAATGTTACAGCGAGCTTAAAGCCAACTGGAAGGAGGCGTTACGGAAACCTGTTTCCCCTGTTACGGATGCATAGCACAAGACGCTGAAGTATGTACTAATTGTAATTGAAGATTCTCGGGATGATTCAAAAGTACCCCTTTTCAACGAGGGCACGTTTACGCCCCGCATTTCCTGCATTAACGTATCGATGCCGTTCAACGGAAACCTCGTAACTGCAGTTTGTTTTAAGCTGCATTTACGAGGGTTTTGTTGAAACGCCGCGATATTGGCCATATTGCTAGTTATCACCAGAAAGCCGAGGTAAATCGTCACTTTTCAACAAAAACCTCGTAACTGCAGCCTAAAACAAGCTGCAGTTACGAGGTTTTTTTGTTGAAAAGCAGCGAAATATAGGACCAGAACAATCATTGCAGCCTGATAGGCTAGAACACGCTACTGGAGAGCTATAGCAAATTCTATGTCCCTGGAAGCCAAAGTAGGTCATAAACGTGGATTGAAAATGTAGCACCCCCCCCCCCCCCGCCCTGCATCACTCAACTCGCCTATATGATTATGTAGACCTGCCTTGGACTTTAAGCCGCGTTTCCATTGCCGACAAAATCAACTCGATCGCCTAAATTCCCCGATCAAACCCGATTAAACTCGATCAAATGTATTTACTCGACTTCTTCATTAATACTTGTGGATTAATTCCCGATCATTTTTGCCGATCACGCTCGATCGTCCCGATCACTCTTGCCGACTAAGCTCGATCATTAGTCGATCGCTTGATCGAGCTTGAGCGAGTTGATTTGGTCGGCAGTGGGAACGCGCCTTTACATCAACATTATGTCGGCATTGATCTTTAAGATATTCTATGCATCATAAGATACCTCACACTTCGTGCAACTTTGCGCGTTATCCGTTTCCACGGATGACGATCTACCAATGAATAATTGTGCAGACAAAAAACAACAACAACAAAAATGACACTTTTACACAGTGTAAATTCTTTTCGCAATCCAAAAAATCAAAAATGTGCAAATAGACAAATAAATAGTTCTAATAAACATTTTATAAATAAACAAATAAAATAAATAAAAAAAAACATCTAAAAAGTAAAGAAATGAAATAAAAGTCCATACCTGAGCAACTACACAAATGAAACTCCGATGAACACTAGCTGGTTGGAAAAAGCGAATTCCAATATTTATACGGGGATTTGTCTTGTGGGCGTTATGATTATAATTTTAGGGCGACAATACTAAATTTGGCGCAATAACATTTAGTAAATCTATGGAAGTACATTTCTTACTTACTTGTTTCTTACTTGTAACGTTGACTGGACAAGTGGTAAGCCTCAGACTTCTTTCGGTCCTCCTGTTTTCTTCGTTGTTTGTTGTTTAAGATTTTCTTATATTAAATAAAAAAATAACGTAGCTACAGCTAAAAATAAAGTGTTTCAACGCTTGAGAAGAAAAACTATTCTTGCGCACATATAATTATATGCATAAACAAAAGCGAATATTACATGTATTAATTAACGATAAGAATGAGGTCAACTTGTATTGGAATAAGGTCACCTGTATGTAGCAAAGCCCAACTAAATCTCATTAATCAAACGTGACCCGTCACACTAAAAGGGTCCTTATGAGAAGCGCGGAAAATATCGATCGAAACTTCTCAATCTTAGGTTTTTTCTTGATCTCCCTTTTCATTTATTTTCCAAATACAACATATGGTTGACCGTTGTTGGTAATTGTCTTTTTCTCGAAATTCGTATTTGTTTTAGTTTTCACATGGATGCCACATTAATCGCATTTGCCCAGTCACAAGTTGTCGGCCACCTGTCAATCTCCGAGCAGAGTTGTCGTTCGTTACTCTCACATACATCTCTGCAACGGGTTGACGCCATGTTTGACAAGAATCTTGTCAAACCGACGAAAACGCGTATTATTACTGTTTAACTGTTTCATGTGTAACATAATAAAGTAGACAAAGAAATTATGATTCTGAGATAAAACGTCGGTGTTGTTATAAAATCTCGTATCTACGGCTTGAATCAAGCCCTAGTTGCGAGATTTTATTACAACACTTACGAAATAGTATTGTTTGTCCGAAATTATGTCACGGTTAGCTGGATAAAATCGTTCCCTATCACAATGAAATGTACAGAAAAATTACAGCGCCCTTGAATGAATGACATCAATTTAAAAATTCTAAATTATTATCGTTGGAAAATGATATTAAATTTTAAGCAACGTGAAATGTGATATATTTTTGACTTCGGAATAGAAAAATTATTTGTTATTGCTATTTTGATGTGATATAAAGTGACGTAATCTAGCAGATGATGACGCAATACCCTCTGAGGCAACTACAGAGGTGAATGTAATGAATGCACCGTGTGCAAGAGAGTGGCCACCTGTATGAACCCTCGGCGTTCAGTCTCTGGCCCATACATAAGTCCTCGTACCAATTTCCTTCACAGTTATCTCCCCTGAATTTGGAATGATTAATAACATATTATAGTATATCGCCGCTGTTATTGCAAACATCGTAACTTTAACCAAGCTGGACTTAACGAGGTTTTTCAAAAACAGCGACGATATGAGCGGGGATCAGGCATTTGGAAACAACATTGATCTAGATCAGCCTACGTTCACATGCAGTCTGATCAAGATAAATAATGTTATATGTGACCCGTCGCGCTAAAAGGGACCTTATCGGATGTGTGAAAAATATCGACCCTAGTCTGTCTGCGCAGTCCGCGCAGCCAGACTAGGGCTACTCTCTTATGAACAGAGTACATTATCTCTACATTCCATTTCGATAGAATGAGCTCTGTTCTCGCGGGGTCATTTCACGTCTCGGGGCCTTGGCGAGATTTCAGTATCCAATCGTTGGCGATACACAACAAAACAATTCAAAAAGCTGATACAAACTTTCATTGGCTGACGCTTCAAATTACCGGCTTCAGCTAAAAATAGAAGCGACGTAATGTATACGTAATCAAACAAGATCAAACCGAATGATTTTGATTCGATAATTCAAATGTTACCGGCTTCAGCCAAAAATAGAAGCGACGTAATGTATACGTAATGATCATGCAAGATAAAGCTGAATGATTATTGATTCGATAATTCAAATGGTGTGCTATAATTAGATTATGACGACCAAATAGGCTGTTGGCGTACCGAAAACTGCAGAGGTCATATTTGATGGTTTAATCAATAGAGCTCGGCAATGGAGAGTAGACTAGGGCCGACACTTTTCACTTTTATGTAATTTTCTAAATCCGGAAACTTTTCCCTATCTAACTATATGTTCATTTTTCGCATACGGGATCTGGTTTACCTGTGCTGACTCTGACAAGTTTGTCAAAATTTGGATTTTTGGAGTTCGGATAAGGTCCCTTTTAGCGTGACAGGTCACATATTTAAGAATCTTCTGACCTCATAGGAACCATTCACAGACATTGCAGTTCGTCTATTATCAAACTTAACGCTTTCAAAAACGGCAAAAGGGATGTTCTAATTCCAAAGCTGCTGGAGATGGCCTAAATGTCAACAAAGACTGCATTTGCGTACAACATAGCATAGAAAATATTGAAGAAAATGCGGGTTATGAGCATTTTCTCCTTTGCATCAATGTTTTCCAAAGTCCTTTCTATTAGGGAAGTCATAACCGGTCTTGTTTTGGAAAGGCTTTTATTCACCCAAACGCATATTAAGATCTTGAGTGCTCTAAAATGGGTTAATCATTTCCCCAAACAAAAGTTTATTTTACGTGTCTTTTATAAAAAGCTTGCGCATGAAGCATTGATACAAAAGAAGAAATCAACTGTAGGCATATGTCAGCATTTTCTTCTTTCCCAAAAACATTTCAATGATCCATGGTGTGCACAAATATTATTTTTTCCATAGTTGTACGTCTATTAAAATGTAGATCAGAGTATAAAAGTTAGAATCGGCAGATATTTTGTGGTTTGAGAAAGGGTTAAGGGTCCGCCATTTTTAAAGATCAGGGCTTAGATATTATAAATTTACAACAGTTTCATTGTGCTAGGTTCGCGCTGCCGATCAGATCAGTACGATTAAGCGATCGAGAACAAATCGACTTCGCGCACAGCTGGCTGCTCGGTTAGGGTGTTGTGGTAGTACAGGTACGAGAAACAACAAGAATCCATCGTTAGGTGTTCCAGCCGCCGCGATGCGACGTAAAACCCCAATAAACCATACAGGTCGACTTCAGTCGGCGTGGGTGATCGGAAGTGGTCGGGGTGATTGAGCTAGATCTGCATCTCTTGGGCTTCCTACTCCAGCTGCTCGCCCACATAGGTTAACGATTATGAGCCATTGGTGAGGGACAATTTCATCAGAAAGTAGGCCTTTGTTTGCCGCGTCCGGGGTCGAAACCGGGACTTCGTAAGTGAGAGTCCGATGTGCTACCAACTGCATTATAAGGCCGCGTTGATCGAATTGATCTGATCGGCATATCAGATCTACTCAATCAAGACCGATCTAGCGATCGAGTACAAATCGGCGTCGGTCTACCTGGGTGATCGGGAGTGTCGGAGTGGAGTTGATCGGGATACTGTCGGGAATTTAACGAGCATATGTAGACATGATCGAGTGCAGGTTTGGTTCAGAACTTCAGGTCGTATAATTATATCACACGCGATCTCCAGACACGATATTTTCTTGATCAGGTCGATCTTCTACCCGAACAATATACAACCGCATTCAGATTTATTCTATTTTTTCTATTCTATCACACACGAGTGTTTTGATATACGTGTAAAATATTTTAGTATGAATAATAGGAAGTCCGAGCGAAGAAGAACAACACGGTGGATAATCACATGACTCAGAATTTCAGAAAATCTTCAAAATTTTTGTTAATACTTGAACAATTTGAATTCGGTTTGAAGCAGAGAATGTGGGAAAATGCCAGAAATAAGCTGAACGTGGTATATTTTTTGAAATATCAACTGATGAAAGAGTTATTGAAGACAAACAAAAATTTTGTTTTATCTTCAATAACCCTTTTTATCAGTTGATTTTTCAAAAGTACACCACATCCATGTAATGCGTGATGTCTGTCCACTTTCTCTGCTTCAAACTTAATTTAAATCGGTCCCGTATTAACAAAGTGATTGAAGATTTTCTGAAATTGTTGTATCATGTGATTATCCACCGTGAACAAGCTCTGTCGCCACGACCACTCATCGATCTCTAGTTAACATACCTCACTCGACTCATATGCAATGCTTTTCGATGTGTGTACACACATGTGTGACCTATAATCGCCATTTTGAACTTCTGACTTATCATTTCCTCACCGGGGCCTGCATGACCAATCAGAGCCTATACTTGTTCGTTCGACAACAGTGCTATAGCTCAATCGGGATTGATCGAGTTGATCCAGGACCGTGGGAAACAATTTTATATTGGAGGGGGGGGGGGACTCAAGCCCCTCTCCGGTCCAGAGTCTTAATATTGGTGGGGATAATTTGATTTTCCATAAGTTTTCAGTGTAAAATAAGGAAAATTCAGCATTCTATTAAAGCCAATCCACTTATATTAAGTGTTATATTATATGGGGGCCAGTGATCAGGTCAGATGTTGGAACCTACCCAAACCATTACCACACAGTGACTCTTTTTGACTCCCCCGCAAAAAATGGCTTTTGAAAACAATATGAAAAATGAAGAAATTGCTTTTTACAAGCAATTTCTTCATTTACCACAATGTTTTCTATACAAAAATACCAGCAAAAGGCCCAAGAGGGCCTGAATCGCTCCACTGGCTAAAGTAAAAGAATTATCTATTCATTTCTTGTAAGCCTAGCACTGCCAAATTTTGAAAAGGGTCACCCATGGAACATTTTGCCAAGTTTGGTCTGAATTGGCATATTGATTTATTTCATGTTTGATAAGCCCTGCCCTGCCACACCCACATTTCTAGACCAATCAAAATTTCGCTAACAAAGTATTACCCAAGAAACATTTCTGCCAAGTTCGTACTAAATTGAACCCCATGGTTGTTTTCAAAAGAATTATTTCGTGATTACAATTTAAGTATTTGGTTACAATTTAAGTATTTGGCCACCCAAGTAACATATCTGCCAAATTTGGTCGAAATTGGCCTTACGGTTGATCTCTTAAGATTTTTTTGTGATTTCTTCCATTCTGATAAGCCCCGCCATGCCATGTCCACATTTATGGACCAATCAAAATTTCACAGACAATTTAAGTAGAGGGTCACTTAAGGTGCAGTTCTGCCAAATTTAATTCAGATTGGCCCAATAGTTGATTTTTAAAGAATTATTTTATGATTTCTCTATGTCAGATAAGCCAGGCCCTGCCACGCACACATTTATGGACCAATAAAAACTTCACTGGCAATTTCAGTAAAGGGTCGCCCAAGGTACATTTCTGCCCAGTTTGGTCAAAATTGTTCAAATGGTTGATTTTTAAAGAATTATTTTGTGATTTCTCTAAGTCTGATAAGTCCCACCCTGCCACGCCCACATTTATGGACCAATCACAATTCTTTGAACAATTTAAGTAAAAGGTCACAAAAGGAACACTCCTGCAAAGTTTGGTTAAAATTGGCCCACTGGTTTGAGAGGAGAAAAATTTTAAAGAATTATTTTGTGATTTCTCCAAGTCTGATAAGCCCCGCCCTGCCACACCAACATTTATGGACCAATCAAAATTTCACTGGCAAATCAAATAAAGAGTCACCCAAGGTACATTTCTGCCAAGTTTGATCAAAATTGACCAAATGGTTCATTTTTAAAGAATTATTTTGTGATTTCTCTATGTCAGATAAGCCAGGCCCTGCCACGCACACATTTATGGACCAATAAAAACTTCACTGGCAATTTCAGTAAAGGGTCGCCCAAGGTACATTTCTGCCCAGTTTGGTCAAAATTGTTCAAATGGTTGATTTTTAAAGAATTATTTTGTGATTTCTCTAAGTCTGATAAGTCCCACCCTGCCACGCCCACATTTATGGACCAATCACAATTCCTTGAACAATTTAAGTAAAAGGTCACAAAAGGAACATTCCTGCAAAGTTTGAATAAAATTGGCCCACTGGTTTGAGAGGAGAAAATTTTTAAAGAATTATTTTGTGATTTCTCCAAGTCTGATAAGCCCCGCCCTGCCACGGCCACAATTATGGACCAATCACAATTCTTTGAACAATTTAAGTAAAGGGTCACCCAAGGAACATTCCTGCAATGTTTGGTCAAAATTGACTCACTGGTTTGAGAGGAGAAGATTTTTTAAAGAAAAAGTTAACGCACGCACGGACGCACGACGGACACAACGCCATGACAATAGCTCGATGGCCTTCGGTCAGTGAAGCTAAAAATGTAAAATTTCATTCGTTTTGAATTGTCGTCAGCATCATCTTTGAATTTTGAGCAGTCGACAATTTTGCCGTTTGGTAATGAGTTAAAGAGGATGATAATCAGAAAGTATGCAATGTCCGATTTGCATCCTCGCTGGTCTAAAATTACCCAAATTATTCCAATAAAAGTCATGTCTTTTATTAGAAATACGGTAGATCAAAAAGTTGAGGGTGGGCGTTTATAAGAAGCATTCTGATTTTTAAGTAAAATGTTGTGAATCAAGTATTTATTCATTGACTCGAAGTTAAATTAGTCGAATGGCAAAAATTTGTTATAAGGATTGCAAAGTTCAATTTCGGGTTGAAATACTTTCGTTGAAAACAAATTTGGTGGAAATCTCTTTCATTTCTTTTGAAAATGGTATAAGAAATTTTGTTTATGACTTACACAAATGACTTACAAACCCGGGATCCGGGGATGGGCTTTTATTAGAATCAACATTTTCGCTGAAATTGCCCTTGTAATAATTATGCAGATTTTCAGCTGAGATTTACGGAATATGCGTTTATTGGAATAAGGGCGTTATTAGAATAATTACGACAGGCCTGCTATAAGGGCCCATTTATATACAAGTATCTCAGCTCATTAAAGATATTCTTAAGTTGGTTCTTAACAAGTCCTTGTTTTGACGCATCTGAGAAAAAGACAAAAAGGGATAACCAACATTGAGACAAAAGGGGATAATGATGATAAACAGCATTTTCTCCTTTTGACTCAATATTTTTGGTACTATTTATGTACGCGAATTCAATTATATCATCACCAATTTAGTCATCTTCATTAGTTTTCAAATTCGACCAGTCTGATTTTTTTGTCTTTTGGGAAAGGGTTATGCATCTAGGTTAACCCATTACTGCACAGTGACGCATTTTGACTCCCTCACAAGAAAATGCTTGGGAAAACATTGTGGAATATGAAGAATTTGTTTTGGACAAGCAATTTCTTCATTTCCCGCAATATTTTCTACACAAAAGACCAATAAATGTACATTTTCATTCAGTTTTAATTGTCGTCTGCAACATCTTTGATTTTGGAGCACCTCAAAATTTTGTCGTTTGGAAAAGGGTCAAGCATCTGATTAATTCCATTACCGCGTGACCACACTTTTATGACACCCCAAGAAGACGAAGGCTTGTGAAAACATTACATCGTGGAATATGAAACAAAATCTTGGTACAAGTTCTTGGTACAAGCAATCTCTTCATTTCCCACAATGTTTTCTATACAGACACATAAAATAATATAAAATCAATGCACTGAAAATTGCCGTCTGCAATGTCTTACAAATTGGATAAGTCTCTTTAGCCATTTTGGAAAAGGGTTATGCATCCTGAATCTGGTTTAATCCTTTCCCAAACAAGACCTGGTTTTGACGTCTCTAATAGAATTGGCTAGGGAAAACATTGAGACTAAAGAAGAAACTGCTGATAACCAGCAGTTTCTCCTTTTGCCTCAATATTTTCTTGGCTATAACATAAACATTTTGGCCCTTATTGGTCATTTACTTTGTCTTCTGCAGCAGCTTTCAAATTGGACCACCCTAAAATTTTGTTGTTTGGTAATGGGTTAAATTGGGCTGAATAATTAGCATTGCAATCCGACGAAAAGTGCGGACATGAAGGGTCTAATTAACAAACAAGCTTTGGTTTTACTTTTTGTAACTTTTTTATCCATAGGTAAGTCAATCGCTTTTCATTTGAACCAGGATCTGGTTTTGACGCCCCTAATAGAAAAGGCTTGGGAAAACATTCAGACAAAAAAAGAAACTGCTGATAACCAGCAGTTTCTCCTTTTGCCTCAATATTTTCTGAGCAATTTCAAACACATAACCTATCATTATCAACATTGGTTTTGTTGTCTGCAGCAGCTTTCAAATTGGACCACCCTAAAATTTTGCCATTAGGGAAAGGGTTAAAGTGACTTTTCACAATTATATTTACATAAATTTTACTTTTATTCTATCTAAAAGAGCAACTTTTCTTATTAAAAGTCTGAAAATTTCAAGTCAAAATATTGAACCGTTTACAAGAAATACATGTATATATATTTGTGCTAAAATTAAACAAATTGTTGTGGACAACAGTTCAGATTTATATAGAATTTGTCATTTCTGCCCCAACTTTAAAGGCGTATTTTTCGCTTATAAATAACAACTTCAAAAAACTGATCCCATTTTTACGCATTAGAATATGCAATCTTTGCATCAAGACATACTTTTAAAAAATGAAATAAATGTGAAATGTCACTTTAAAGCATTTGAGAACAACATGGTTCCAGATCAGCCTACGTATACACGCAGTCTGACCAGGAACCATATTGTCCTCAAATAGCGTCCTCATGGTCTGTAGCAACCGTAGGAGAGTAACATGGATCCATATTTTACTACACCTAGGCACAGCCTGATCTTGAAACATGGCTGTCCCAAATGTTACAAGGGACATTTTTCCAGATTCAGACTCATTTATCTTTAAAGCTACAGCTACGGGCATGGCTAAAAATGAATATTTCAGAAAAGAGTTGCAAGACTTTTGGGAGGCGGATCAGGCAAAGAACGAACCGAAATTACGACAGTAATTTCCGAATTTATAGGTAAATCTATGGCTAAAATAAGTTTTGGGAAGGAAAACAATATCTGGGTTCCCGAGTCCACTATGCAATTACTCTGGTGGTAAACTCGGCCAAAGCGAGGGATGTTTTTCGCTACAACAAGGTATAGATATTTTGCGTTTAAATGTGAGTGTGTACATTTTTTTTCTAATGACAATGAATTACAGTTGTCGCCACATCGTATGGCACAATGTTTATATTTTGTTCAAATGTAATTGAACGTTAATCAAAACATAAACACGTGCCATACGATGTGGCGACAACTGTAGTTCTAAAAAAGACCGAGTTTACCGTTATCTACTGACAAACCGTCCGTGTTGTTATAAAATCTCGTAACTACGACTTTATCGAAGCCGTAGTTACGAGAGTTTATAACAACACCGACGGAAAACATTGATCGCGAAAAAACGTCCCTCGTTTTGGCCGAGTTCACCACCAGTGAATTGTGAACGCTTGGACTCACTGGTGGGGAACTCGGCCAAAGCGAGGAACATTTTTTCGCGAACAATGTATTCCGTCGGTGTTGTTATAACATATCGTAACTACGGCTTTATCGAAGCCGTAGTTACGAGATTTTATAACAACACCGACAGTTTGTCAATACAAAACGGTAAACCCGGTCTGTTTTTAGAACAATTTCATTGCCATTAGAAAAAAATATATAAACTCACATTTCAACGCAAAATATCTATACATTGTTGTAGCGAAAATTGTTTTAGTTCACCATCAGTAGGACTGAACCCACGACAACGTAAATGTGTGTAGAATTTTAAAAGTAACTGTCGATCTTTTAATCCATTTCCACAGAATTTTTAACTCACCAAAAGGAAATGACTTTGGTAAACATTGTGGAACAAAGCAATGCCTTCATTTTCCACAACATTTTCTACCCCAAAAGACTATTAAAACATTTAAAATTCTACACATAAAGTTGTCGTATACAACATCTTTGAATTAGGAAAAGTCTAAAATTTTGCCGTGTGGTAATGGATTAAAACCTTCAGATAGTTGTCGAGCGTGCAACGTTTAACCTTTTTTGACATAGCATGTGAGGATTGGAATAGATCTACATATATTTCGGTCGTTTTTGCTTTAAAGCACCATTGAACACGTCTAAAAACTAAAGAAAATATAATAAAGTAAAATAAAACAAAAATCCGTATCACGTAATTTTAAAATTCCATTTCGACGTTCCGTCGTAAGTCTTGTTCAGGAAAGCCACAGCCATTTCGTCAATGTAAAGGTAAACGCCCTGTCTAAACATGTCTGTGTAGATGTACAAGGGGGTATCAAAAAGCTTTGAGAGAATGAACCAGTCAGCATTGTGCGAAATTGACCAATCGCTGACTGTCAATCAAAACATCGATTAGCCAATGGACGATCAGAAAAATGTCGTGCCCCAATTGTTCTTCGTTGCACGTGTTATTTTATCGATTTATTGACTGACAATCAAAACAATCGACATGCCATTGGCAAAGAATTTTGTGCTAACAATAGACTAGGTTTAACGTTATGTTTTGATAAACCGTCGGTGTTGTTATAAAATCTCGCAACCACGGCTTAAATCAAGCCGTAGTTGCGAAATTTTATAACAACACCCACGAAATACTATTTTGTTTGTCCGAATTTACGTCACGTTTAACTGGATAAAATCTTTCCCTATTAACGATCACATCCCCATTGTTTGTCTTAAATTCTATGTTGGGCGGCGCGATCTGTCGATTGATGTTTGGTCAATTATCAAAATTAATATGTATTACCAGAGTTTTTAGCCTTTTGCTCCAACAAATGCTCAGCAACTGGAACAGGCATTCAATTGGGACGAGTGATGGAGTAAGGTCACTCGGAAAAGTCCTTCCGGTCCGTGGGGTGCTAAAATAGTTCTTTTAAAAAAATTGGCCCCTTTTCTGGTGATGTCTTGCTCTCTGCATGAATGATTTTGAGCTAAGGTTTTCATTGGATGCTTTTGAGTGACATGTTTTCTCATTTCTGAGCCAGAATCCATCTTTCTTTTCAGGACTATTTTGTGTGTTTGGGTGCAGGGATACACGTGACCCCCATTTCCGGTGTCTCTAATTTGGCGCGGAAAAAATCACGGTACGTATGTTTGAGTGAAAATTGTGAAAAAATGAATCACATGAGGTGGGTCCATTTGCTGATAAATTTGCAGGGCAAGGATGGATCTGTGCCATTTCAGTCATAGTTTTGCTCATTTTGATGTTTGAAAAGGTGCAAAAATGTGTAGAAAAAGGGCATTTTACATAGAGTTATATAGGAGCCAATCTGGGTGACCTTCCACCTGATGAACTATCCCGCAAAGATCCACAATAATGTATGGCTTGTCAATGAGTAAGGGTATCTTAGTGACATTTACGCCAATGGCTGACACACAGAATGCTAACTGACAATCATAATCTTTACTTCTGTTACAAACTGGTGGTGAACTCGGCCAAAGCGAGGGACGTTTTTTGCTGCAACAAGGTACAGATATTTTGCGTTTAAATGTGAGTTCAAAGATCCGATTGGATTATTTTTCTAATAACAATGAATTTGTTCTATAAATAGACCGGGTTTACCGATATGTATTGACAAACCGTCTGTGTTGTTATGAAATCTCGTAACTACGGCTTTATCGAAGTCGTAGTTACGATATTTTATAACAACACCGACGGAATACTATGATCGCGAAAAAACGTCCCACGCTTTGGCCGAGTTCACCACCAGTGTTACATGAATAACCTCAATTCACGTTCAGCTCGTACGGCTTTATTGCGACTTTTTGTTATCTAGTTGTATTATATGAACTGCAAATTTGATAATTTCTACTCAATATTTCTTTGAGAAAAATTACACATATTTAGCCAATGAATTAAATTTCTTGAAAATTTGATGAAAAATGGTTCATTAAATCTTAAGTTATTTCCCAAAAGGTAAGTGTTGCGTTAGAAGTGTCCTTAAGTGTACACAACTAGTGGCCTTGTATTGTAATAGTTCCCCCTAACAGGATGTGCGGAAAATAAAGAAGGAAATGGCAAAAAAAAAACAAAAAAACTAGGGCTGACTTCGATTGGCCGATGGCTCGCACCATCGTTTGGAACCAGCGCTGTTCTATCTATTAGATTCACCGCCGTTTTGTGTCAGCCAATCAAAATCTTTGTTTACTTGACACTGATTGGTCCGCTGTTTATCCGAAGATTTCCAAATGACGCAATGGAGCCATGGTCCGACCACAGTACTTCCGGTGGTCTGACTATAGCTGCGGAAATGACGTCAAATAGCTCGCACTATTTGTATTCGATTGGGACGATAGCGAGCGATGGCGCGAGCCACAATGCCAATCGAAGTCGGCCTACATGTACTTGTTGTTTCTCATTTTTCAGGGACTCATGCCTCTGAGTTAGCTAGCCACAGTGATGCTTCTCGATGCTGGCCTAGACATGACACATTAAGGTGTTACCAAACATGTGGTCGTACTTCAACAATAGTTCATTGTCCAAGACGGTCCTGTATGAAAGTTGTAACTGAATGTACGTTTCTAACCCATTACTAAACAACAATTATTTAGCTCACCTGAGCACGATAGTGCTCATGGTGAGGTATTGTGATACCGCTGTGTCCGTCGTCCGTCGTCAGTCGTCCGTCGTGCGTCGTGCGTCTACATTTGGCTTGTGTGCACTCTAAAGGCCACATTTTTTGCCCAATCAACCTGAAATTTGCTCAGAATGATTGTCTTGATGAAATCTCGGACGAGTTCGAAATTGGGTCATCTGGGGTCAAAAATTAGGTCACGGGGTCAAATCTTAGAAAAACCTTGTGTGCACTCTAGAGGCCACATTTTTTGCCCAATCAACATGAAATCTGCTCAGAATGATTGTCTTGATGAAATTTCGGACAAGTCCGAAATTGGGTCATCTGGGGTCAAAAACTAGGTCACGGGGTCAAATCTTAGAAAAACCTTGTGTGCACTCTAGAGGCCACATTTTTGCTCAATCAACCTGAAAATTAATCAGAATGATTGTCTTGATGAAATCTCGAAAAAGTTTGAAATTGGGTCATCTGGGATCAAAAACTAGGTCACGGGGTCAAATCTTAGAAAAACCTTGTGTGCACTCTAGAGGCCACATTTTTTGCGCAATCAACCTGAAATTTGCTCAGAATGATCGTCTTTATAAAATCTCGGTCAAGTTTGAAATTGAGTCATCTGGGGTCAAAAATCTAGGTCACGGGGTCAAATCTTAGAAAAACCTTGAGTGCGCTCTAGAGGCCACATTTTTTGCCCAATCAACCTGAAATTTGCTCAGAATGATTGTCTTGATGAAATCTCGGGCAAGTTTGAAATTGGGTCATCTGGGGTGAAAAACTAGGTCACGGGGTCAAATCTTACAAAAACCTTGTGTGCAATCTAAAGGGCACATTTTTTGCCCAATCAACCTGAAATTTGCTCAGAATGATTGTCTTGATGAAATTTCAGACAAGTTCGAAATTGGGTCATCTGGGGTCAAAACTAGGTCACGGGGTCAAATCTTAGAAAAACCTTGTGTGCACTCTAGAGGCCACATTTTTTGCCCAATCAACCTGAAAATTGATCAGAATGATTGTCTTGATCAATGCTCGGACAAATTCGAAATGGGGCATCTGGGGCCAAAACAAGGTCACGGGATCAAATCTTAGAAAAAACCTTGTGTGTACTCTAGAGGCCACATTTTTGCCCAATCAACATGAAAATTGATCAGAATGATTGTCTTGATCAATTCTCGGACAAGTTCGAAATGGGTCATCTGGGGCCATAAACTAGGTCATGAGGTCAAATATTTGTAAAACCTTGTGTGCACTCCTGATGCCACATTTTTTGCCCAATCAACCTGAAATTTGCTCAGAATAATTGTCCTGATGAAAACTGAGACATCTTTGAAATTGGGTCATCTGGGGTCAAAAACTAGGTCACAGGGTCCAATCTTAGCAAAACCTTGTGTGCACTCTAGAGGCCACGTTTTCTTGCCCAATCAACCTGAAAATTAATTAGAATGATTGTCTTGATGAAATCTCGGACAAGTTCGAAATTGGGTTATCTGGGGTCAAAAACTAGGTCACGGGGTCAAATCTTAGAAAAACCTTGTGTGCACTCTAGAGGCCACATTTTTGCCCAATCAATCTGAAATCTGCTCTGAATGATCGTCTTGATGAAATCTCGGACAAGTTCAAAATTGGGTCATCTTGGTCAAAAACTAGGTCACGGGGTCAAATCTTAGAAAAACCTTGTTTGCACTCTGAAAGCCACATTTTTTGCTCAATCAACTTGAAACTTGATCAGAATGATTGTCTTGATCAATTCTCGGACAAGATTGAAATTGGGTCATAAACTAGGTCATGAGGTAAAATCTTTGTAAAACCATGCGTGCACTCTAGAGGCCATATTTTTTGCCCAATCAACCTGAAAATTGATCAGTAGGATTGTCTTGATCAATTCTATGGTCATGAGGTCAAATCTTAGTTAAACCTTGTGTGCACCCTAGAGGTCACATTTTTTGTCCAATTAACCTGAAAATTGGTATACAAAAAGTTATATCAGGTGAGCGGTTCAGGGCCAATGGCCCTCTTGTTTGGGTGATCCACTTCAAAAACTGCCACATCTGACAAAATGGAAGTTACTAAAGATAGAATTTGTGCAAAATATCGCATGGAAAATATAGAGACAAAAGGAGAGACTGCTCTTTATCAGCAGTTTCTTCTTTTGCCCCAATGTTTTCCCAAACCATATCTATTAGGGACGTCAAAAGCAGGTCTTGTTTGGGAAAGGGTTAAATTATTTCACACAATCATCTAATTCAATCATTAGACACCATTCACTTCGTGGAGTTCCGCATCGATATTTGGCATTTTCCGTGACAACGGAAATTGACGAAAGTATCCGGATTTTAAAAGAAAATCCAGGACCCGTACACAAATTTATTACCCGTTACCCGATAATTGAATTTGGCTTTCAAATTGTACTAATCAGTAAACATATCTAATCAAAATGCTTTGCAATTTTGAAAATATTATTTAACGTATGGTCAATGATCATGTAAAGTTAGTCAGACCAGTATGCAACAAGGTCCTAAATCCACCAAAAGGAACATGCAGATGAGTTGACTCGACCGAGTCAACTCATCTGCATGTTCCTTAAGATGGATGACTGATTTAGACTATAACTGTGTTTAGCCATCCGAATTCAAGGACGTATCTATGTATATTTATATGGGTACCCAGGTATTCGCGGGTAATTGTTCGAGGAATAACCAGGTACAAATTGTGTACTGATTTCAGCGCTTATTTTGACGTTTATATTTTGTCTATTTTACAGATGCAACGTTTCGTTCCTGTGCTAATGGTATTTATCCTACAAGATGGGTGGAAGGGCTAGGCTACAGTACGTTTTATTTTGTCTATTTTACAGATGCCATGTTTCGTCCCTGTGCTAATGGTATTTATCCTACAAGATGGGTGGAAGGGCCAGGCTACAGTACCTTTTATTTTGTCTATTTTACAGATGTCATGTTTCGTTCCTGTGCTAATGGTATTTATCCTACAAGATGGTTGGCAGGGCCAGGCTACAGTACGTTTTATTTTGTCTATTTTACAGATGCAACGTTTCGTTCCTGTGCTAATGGCTTTTTTCCTACAAGATGTGTGTAAGGGCCAGGATATAATACGTTTTATTTTGTCTATTTTACAGATGCCATGTTTCGTTCCTGTGTTAATGGTATTTATCCTACAAGATGGATGGAAGGGCCAGGCTACAGTACGTTTTATTTTGTCTATTTTACAGATGCAACGTTTCGTTCCTGTGCTAATGGTATCTTTCCTACAAGATGGGTGGAAGGGCCAGGCTACAGTACGTTTTATTTTGTCTATTTTACAGATGCCATGTTTCGTTCCTGTGCTAATGGTATTTTTCCTACAAGATGGGTGGAAGGGCCAGGCTACAGTACGTTTTATTTTGTCTATTTTACAGATGTCATGTTTCGTTCCTGTGCTAATGGTATTTTTCCTACAAGATGGGTGGAAGGGCCAGGCTACAGTACGTTTTATTTTGTCTATTTTACAGATGCAACGTTTCGTTCCTGTGCTAATGGCATTTTTCCTACAAGATGGATGGCAGGGCCAGGCTACAGTACGTTTTATTTTGTCTATTTTACAGATGCCATGTTTCGTTCCTGTGCTAATGGTATTTATCCTACAAGATGGATGGCAGGGCCAGGCTACGATACGTTTTATTTTGACTATTTTACAGATGCCATGTTTCGTTCCTGTGCTAATGGTATTTTTCCTACGAGATGGGTGGAATGGCCAGGCTACAGTACGTTTTATTTTGTCTATTTTACAGATGCCATGTTTCGTTCCTGTGCTAATGGTATTTATCCTACAAGATGGATGGCAGGGCCAGGCTACAGTACGTTTTATTTTGACTATTTTACAGATGCCATGTTTCGTTCCTGTGCTAATGGTATTTTTCCTACAAGATGGGTGGAATGGCCAGGCTACAGTACGTTTTATTTTGTCTATTTTACAGATGCCATGTTTCGTTCCTGTGCTAATGGTATTTATCCTACAAGATGGGTGGAAGGGCCAGGATATAATACGTTTTATTTTGTTTTTTTTACAGATGCAACGTTTCGTTCCTGTGCTAATGGTATCTTTCCTACAAGATGGATGGAAGGGCCAGGATATAATACGTTTTATTTTGTCTATTTTACAGATGCGACGTTTCGTTCCTGTGCTAATGGTATCTTTCCTACAAGATGGGTGGAAGGGCCAGGCTACAGTACGTTTTATTTTGTCTATTTTACAGATGCCACGTTTCGTTCCTGTGCTAATGGTATCTTTCCTACAAGATGGATGGAAGGGCCAGGATATAATACGTTTTATTTTGACTATTTTACAGATGCCATGTTTCGTTCCTGTGCTAATGGTATTTTTCCTACAAGACGGGTGGAAGGGCCAGGCTACAGTACGTTTTATTTTGTCTATTTTACAGATGCCATGTTTCGTTCCTGTGCTAATGGTATTTATCCTACAAGATGGGTGGAAGGGCAAGGATATAATACGTTTTATTTTGTCTATTTTACAGATGTCATGTTTCGATCCTGTGCTAATGGTATTTTTCCTACAAGATGGATGGAAGGGCCAGGCTACAGTACGTTTTATTTTGTCTATTTTACAGATGCCATGTTTCGTTCCTGTGCTAATGGTATTTATCCTACAAGATGGGTGGAAGGGCCAGGCTACAGTACGTTTTAATCTGTCTATTTTACAGATGCAACGTTTTGTTCCTGTGCTAATGGTATTTTCCTACAAAAAGGGTTGAAGGGCCAGGATATAATGCGTTTTATTTTGTCCATTTTACAGATGCCACGTTTCGTTCCTGTGCTAATGGTATTTATCCTACAAGATGGGTGGAATGGCCAGGCTACAGTACGTTTTATTTTGTCTATTTTACAGATGCAACGTTTCGTTCCTGTGCTAATGGTATTTATCCTACAAGATGGATGGAAGGGCCAGGCTACAGTACGTTTTATTTTGTCTATTTTACAAATGCCACGTTTCGTTCCTGTGCTAATGGCATTTTTCCTACAAGATGGTTGGCAGGGCCAGGCTACAGTACGTTTTATTTTGTCTATTTTACAGATGCCATGTTTCGTTCCTGTGCTAATGGTATTTTTCCTACAAGATGGGTGGAAGGGCCAGGCTACAGTACGTTTTATTTTGTCTATTTTACAGATGCCACGTTTCGTTCCTGTGCTAATGGTATTTATCCTACAAGATGGGTGGAAGGGCAAGGCTACAGTACGTTTTATTTTGTCTATTTTACAGATGTCATGTTTCGATCCTGTACTAATGGTATTTATCCTACAAGATGGGTGGAATGGCCAGGCTACAGTACGTTTTATTTTGTCTATTTCACAGATGCCATGTTTCGTTCCTGTGCTAATGGTATCTTTCCTACAAGATGGGTGGAAGGGCCAGGATATAATACGTTTTATTTTGTCTATTTTACAAATGCCACGTTTCGTTCCTGTGCTAATGGTATTTATCCTACAAGATGGGTGGAAGGGCAAGGCTACAGTACGTTTTATTTTGTCTATTTTACAGATGCGACGTTTCGATCCTGTGCTAATGGTATTTATCCTACAAGATGGATGGAAAGGCCAGGCTACAGTACGTTTTATTTTGTCTATTTTACAAATGCCACGTTTCGTTCCTGTGCTAATGGTATTTATCCTACAAGATGGGTGGAAGGGCCAGGCTACAGTACGTTTTATTTTGTCTATTTTACAGATGCAACGTTTCGTTCCTGTGCTAATGGTATTTATCCTACAAGATGGGTGGAAGGGCCAGGATATAATACGTTTTATTTTGTCTATTTTACAGATGCAACGTACCGATCCTGCGCTAATGGTATTTATCCTACAAGATGGGTGGAAGGGCCAGGATATAATACGTTCTATTGCAATCGCGAACTATGCAATGAATAGGCCTAACTCAATTGGATCACCAAGGACAACTCTATCGAATCATACCTTGGATGCATCTCGTAGAACTACTTTCAGACTATGAATAGAATAGAATAGAACAACAATTCAAAACGTTCGTATGTGACTAATGTCAACAATGACGCGACAATGATACTGAAATACATTGTTTGCAATTCCAGTGTCCTCTCTTTTTAGAATGATTACAACCTGCAAGTCCCGCAAGTTGCCATGGTTGTGCATTTGGTTGACCTCGAAAACTACTTTATGAAGCGTAGCTACTTCCGGCTAAGAAATCGGATTATTTTCAAGATTTCTTCATACACACACTTCCGAGTTGATGATTCGATCTTTGGTCGATATTATCCGAGGATATCCGAACGAGGCCTAACTGTATTTCACAAGGAGGGGAATCACATGTGACACAACAATCGCAGAAAGGCTTCATTTTTTCTGTTCATACTTGACTAATTTGAATTCGATTTGAGGATAAAATGTGGAAAAATGCAAGAAATAAGATGGACGTGATACAATTTTTAAAAATTAGCTGATAAAAAAGATATTGACGACCAACCAAAATTTTTATCATCTTATTTTAAAAGATCTGCCAAGTGTGGCTAATTTCTGATGTTCTAAGACATCTGTTTGTTTAAAATCTCTGTTTCAAATCAAGTTAAAATTGGTCAAGTTTTGATAAAGTTATTGAAGATTTTCTGAATGTTTTCTGTCACGTGATTCACATCATAGGAGGGGCCAGGATATAGTACACGGTGGGTAACCCACATGACTTTTGGAAAGCGTCCACACGGAAAAATCACCCGCTTCAAGGTATGTTTTGTTAAATTTCTCAGCTGATACTCTATTGATTTTGATGAGATAAAGTGCACGGAACGCCCATTTGAGAGCGCTTTTCCCGGATCTAACTCACGCTGCTCCAAATCCGTTGGTCTTTTCAAACATTCGAGCCAAAGTGTTTTTAAGTGCAAAACGAAAGTAGGGAGAGTTCACGCGCATCGAAAAATACTTTCGCTTGAATGTTTGAAGAAACCACGGGATATGGAGCAGAGTGAGTTACTAACGGGAATGGTCCTCTCAAATGCGCGTACGGTGCACTTTATCTCGTCAAAATCTGTAGCGTATAAGCTGAGAAATTAAACAAAACATACTTTGAAGCGGAAGATTCTTTCGGCGTGAACGCTTCCCAAAAGTCACGTGGGTTACCCACCGTGTAGTACATTATATTGTAATAAAGAACTCTGCAATTAATAGCTGGATTGTACTTGGATTTTTGTTTTTGTTTCCTTGAAATAAACACCTGAATCGGCGTTAAAATACATACCAAATACCCACCAGGAGCCACGAATGACCACTGTGCAATGCATAGCTGGATCGTACTTGGATTTTTGTTTTTGATTCCCTTGAAATAAACACCTGAATCATCATTAAAATACATGCCACATACCCACCATGGTCATTTATAGCTCCAGGTGGGCATTTGGTATGTATTTTAAAAGCATCTACATCAAATATTCAAAACTTTTCTGTGAGATATGCGCACAAGACCCATCCCCAGCAGTATGGGTCCCGTCATCAAACCTCCCCTGATACATTAGGCATACGTTTTGCGTACACTTTATATCCCTCTAGCAACGCTTGATTTTCATTCCGACCAGTCCAATCGAGTGTGTTTGGACATAAAAAGATGGATATTGCATTTGATAATAAACGCCAAACCACAAAATCACAAAGAATCACGTCAAATACGTTTATTTAGCTTCTTCAGTAAAAATACGATGTCTATGGACATTTCGTCCTTTGTATTAGCTTCAAAGTCGACAGGGTTTTTAGGGAACACATACGGTCAACTCACAACTACAATGATCCTGAGAACCCCTTCCGACTTTGAAGCTGACAGAATTAAAACATACAGATAAATGGTCGTGGCGGAGCATGGGTTTTGCTTCTTTCTGCTTTAACCCTTTCCCAAACAAGACCTGGTTTTGACGTCCCTGATATGAAAGTCTTGGGAAAACATTGAAACAAAAGAAGAAACTGCTGATAACCAGCAGTTTCTCCTTTTGTCTCAATATTTTCTTTGCCATATTTTACACAAATTATATCTTTTATAACTTCCATTTTGTCATTTGTGGCACTTTATGAAGTGGATCACCCAAAATTGTGCCGTTTGGGAAAGGGTTAAAGCACCAAAAAGAAAATAATTTGACAAAAATAATTGGAAATTGTACTTATAAAATCGTGCTGACAGAGACGTGAGCAGAAGTTCCATGGAGGATTGTCTGTGCATAGCCGCCGAGCCCGGATAGCTCAGTCGGTTACGTCGGAGTCTGTCAATCCAGGGGTCTCGAGTTCGAACCCCGGCTCGGCCAGTATCCATTCTGACATTTGACAAAAGTCATTTGTCTCTCACCAATGGGTGTGAATCATCTATGTGAGAGAGCAGCTGGAGGCTCGGTTTGGATATTGTGGTTGTACTGGTTCGAGAAATACCAGGGACCCACGGTTAGGTGCTCCAGCCGCCGCGATATGACCCTGGTAGTTGAAAACGGCGTAAAACCCCAATAAACTCAAACTGTGCATAGCCATTGTCTGTGTCTCTGCAATTTCCTAACCAACGTGCACTGGCCCAACATTATTATCTGTTTATTCTTTTCTTAATTAACCCATTACCACACAGTGACGCCTTTTGACTCCCCACAAGATAAAGGCTTTAGAAAACATTGTGGAAAATGAAGAAATTGCTTGTAACAAGCAATTTCTTCATTTCCCACAGTGTTTTCTATACAAAATGACCAAAAATGTAAAATTTTATTCACTTGCATTTGTCGTCTGCAACATCTTTGAATTTGGACGAGTTTGAAATTTCGTCGTCTGGTAATGGGTTAATCCAGGCACAAGTCAGCGAGCTCCGAATTCAAGTTCAAGTTGTTAGCGCTGAATCTAAATTTTGTTGAGCCTTTTTTCTGTTTCCATACTCTATTTGTAATGAGCTCCCTATTCAAGCTGGCACAATAAGCGTACGTCAGGCCTACAGTTTATTCTGAGCCCGTTTCTTGATATAATCATTTATTTCAGGGACACCCTCTATCTTTTGGTTATGAGCCTTAATTTCTTCTGCTCCCCAGAAGGGGTCGTAGTCGGGCAATATTTCACCAGCTAAGAAGTCATTCAATCCCTCGACAATGCGGTATAGAATTTTGTCAGCTAACGAAATCTGGAATAAAAGTCGGTTGAAACATGCATTTTAACCATTCACCACACATTTGAACTTTACGATGGTCCAAATCAAAACTGTCGCAAACGACGAATTTAGTGTTGGTAAAGAAAGTATTTGTGTACAATATAGATAAGAAAACATTGACCCAAAAGGAGAAAATGCTGATTATAAATCAGCATTTTCTTCTTTTGTCTCAATGCTTTTCCAAGCTTTTTATATAATGGACGTCAAAACCAGGTCTTTTTTTTTTGGGGGGGGGGGGGGGGGGGAATGGTGGTATGTTAATAAGGTAAGAAATCGATTAACCTTTTACAAATACAAAAACAGTTTTAGGGTGGTTCAATTTGGATGCTGCTGTATATTTTTTTTAAAAAAAGATATCTGACTTGTGTATAATATGTCATTTATAAACAAAACTTCTGAGCAATTTCCATGAGAAAATGACTAAAAGTGTGACATTTATGGTAAATATATGTTTTTTCCTTAGATTTGAACCCGTGACCTAGTTTTTGTAACAGACCTTATATAATCCAATATTTTGGTCAAGTGACCTACTTTTTATCTCTAGATGCTCCAATTTCGATATTCTTTTCCCAGAATTCACCAAGACAAACAAATTGGAGAAACAATCAAGTCTTTTTTTATCCGCAATGGGGGACAACTCTCCATTACCGAGTGCATGTAACATTTTGTAAAGGTAGTCTACCCATACTGAGATTCGTAGGACATCGGCATTATTCGGGCGACGTCGTACATGTAAACATTCGCCGGCATAACGTTCCTAATCCGGACGTGGATCTCATTACGGATGGACTACGTTAAAATAGAGATATAAATTTGATATACTTACCCGAGTACCTACAACAAACCCGGAACTACTTTCTTTGAGCCGTTTACAGATAAATGGTACAAACTTGGGGAACGTTTCTTCAACCAGCTTCTTCGCAGCAGATTGCTGAAGAGAAAAAAAGAACAACAACCAACAAAATTATTGACCACTTTCTGAATTTGCTGTGTCACGTAATTTCCCATCATGTTATTTACGTGAAGGGGCATATGCTAGGCATTCCACACATCAGAACAATATGGGTTTGGTTTATTGCGGTTATACGCCGTTTTCAACTGCTATGGTCATATTGCGGCGGCTGGAGCACCTAACCATGGATTCCTGTTGTTTCTCATACCACTACTACCACAATACCCTACTCTCTTATGAACAGAGCACATTATCTCTACATTCCATTTCGATAGAATGAGCTCTGTTCTCGCGGGGTCATTTCACGTCTAATCTCGGGGCCGTGGCGGGATTTCAGTATCCAATCGTTGGCGATACACAACAAAACAATTCAAAAAGCTGATACAAACTTTCATTGGCTGACGCTTCAAATTACCGGCTTCAGCCAAAAATAGAAGCGACGTAATGTATACGTAATGATCATGCAAGATAAAACTGAATGATTTTGATTCGATAATTCAAATGGTGTGCTATAATTAGATTATGACGACCAAATAGGCTGTTGGCGTACCGAAAACTGCAGAGGTCATATTTGATGGTTTAATCAATAGAGCTCGGCAATGGAGAGTAACAACACCCTAGCTGAGCTTCCAGCTGCTCGCCCACATGGGTTAACGATATCAAACCATTGATGGGTGACATTTTTGTTAGAAAGGGCATTTTCCGCGGCCTGGTATCGAACCCGGGACATCTCGAGTGATTGGCAGATGCACTACTAAGTGTAACACATTACATATGATAAAAAAGAAAGGACTTTTAGGGCTTGCACCAAGTCTTTCACTTTCATCGAAAATTGTTCTCCTAATAATGTTATTATAAACCAAACAAAGTTGGTTGGTAAAGTCAGATACAAACTTGCTTTAGAAAGGCTATATGAACTTTATTCGAATTTATTATCTACTGAATACTCCTTCACTTATCCCCACGAAATGTCTTGAGTTTATTGTTACCCGTTTGTGTATTCCGTAAGCTAGCATTGGTACTGTGGAGATTGTGCACGATGGGATGGGTATATTTTTTTTTAAAAATGACACAGAAATAAAAAGTTATTGCAAAATAGTTGACCAGAATCGAGATTATCTTTGTCCGTAGTCGTCATCCATCCCATGATGCACAATCTCCACTGTGACGGGTCCTTTTTTAAAAGGGTTCTACCGGAATACAAATAATAACTCGGTCACACACAATTTTATGTCCACATCAAATCCAAAATACTTGCTTCACATATTATTTTTTTCGCACGTGCTACGGCATTGATTAGGCAGTAGTTTGACGAGCCGTAGCACAATATGGTCGATTTTCGGCTGCTAGGACCACTGGTGGTGAACTCGGCCAAAACGAGGGACGTTTTTTCGCGATCAATGTATTCCGTCGGTGTTGTTATAAAATATCATAACTACGGCTTAATCGAAGCCGTAGTTACGAGATTTTATAACAACACTGACAGTTTGCCAATACAAAACGGTAAACGCGGTCTGTTTTTTAGAACAAGTTCATAGTCATTAGAAAAAATCTAAGAACTCACATTTAAACGCAAAATGTCTATACCTTGTTGTAGCGAAAATTGTTTCAGTTCACCACCAGTGAGCACTGATGTTAAATGCAGGCACGTAGGAAGCAATTTCATATGGGGGGGGGGGGGCTAAAGCCTCAGTGTCTGAATATTGGGGGGGGGGGGGGGCTAAATTGAATTTTCCCAAAAATTTCAGTGTGAAATAAGGAAAATTCGACATTTTTGGCCAACTTTGTGGGGACTTAGCCCCCTAGCCCCCCTGTTCCTACGGGCGTGAAATGTATACAAAGTGTGACATACATACCTTCTTGTCTTTGTCCTCTTCGTAGAAGATGGCGACCGCACCTTTTGTCATATCAGTGAGAGTATCGGTCAGTTCATCTATTTTCAACTTTTCAATAGCACTGTCATCGTACAGATCTGTAATACACCAGAGAAACAAAAAGATTAAGGGAAAGGCTTAAGGTAAGTTTGGACTCGGGGGTTACTTTTTATCCGCCCAATGAATTTCTTTTATTTGTACATATGTTGTAAAGTTACATTTCCTGAACAAAATATAAAAAAATAGGGTGAGTTTCCTGACTCGTTTTCGTGTCAGAGTTATCTGCCCTTGATTAGTAGTGACCATTTTCGCAAAATTACCCTTATGTTTTAAAGTCATATAGCATAAATTGATTCACCCTGCCGGATTTCAAGATTATGCTTCAAGAAGAAAATACTTAACAAATATTATTTTACTCTATATTCATATGCAAGGGAAGTAATTTTGATCATGTTTGTCAAAATTCCATAGGTGTGCATCAATTAAAAATTCTAAACCGTACAAAATGCTTATGTTTGTATTTGGAATGGAAATGTAACACAGTTTAGGAATTATTTGCACTTTTCAAATTTTGCCTCTGGCTCTTTGGTGCTTTTGAGGGTTTGGATACCTTAAATGTCCGGCTAATACCGAACCCCAGCTAGATCCGCCCTTGTACAATCAATTTTCCGTTGCCACGGATGACGCTCACAGATGCACGAAATGTTTGGTATAAAACAATGGATGGAATACCTCAGCACATGTCCTTGACGTTTACATACATACCAAACTCCCTAGCCAGATATTTAGTAATGGCTCCGCTCTGACAGTACATGGTCCCATCTATCTCCAGTACAGGCATAGCGCCCTGCGGCATCTCTGAAATTCATATGAATTTATATATAAATATAAATTTAGTGTAATGTTACATATTTATTACATTTTAAGCTATAATTTGAACTTGGACCCCCCTCCCTGGAAATAAATCTTGGGCTTGGACCCCCTGGAAAAAAATCCTGGATCCGCCCTTGGGACCATTCTTTAGCAAGATACTTAGTAGGGCCTAATAGCACCGATTTGACAGTACATGGTTCCGTCAATCTCCAGTACGGGCATCGCACCCTGTGGCATCTCTGTAATAAAACAAACATGTAATAGGAACTACTAAATACTATGTCTAAAAGGGACAATTCCCTAGCTAGATATTTAGTAATGGCCCCACTCTGACAATACATGGCTCCATCAATCTCCAGCACGGGCATCGCTCCCTGCGGCATTTCTGAAATTCAATTTATTTTTTTAAGAAATATGTTACCCGTCACACTAAAAGCGACCTCATAGGAAGTGTGAAAAGTGCCGACCCTAGTCCGGCTGTGCGAATTGCACAGCCTGCCGAGGATCGAAACTTTCCACTCTAATGTTATCTTCTGAATGCAGACTATTTCTTTAATGTTGGTTGACTTCCGATAGGTCTGACCCATATCTCCAAATTTGAATTTATAGGGTTCTCATGGGGTCCTTTAAGTGTGATGGGTCACATATACATGAAATAGGAACTGCTAATTACTATATCTTAAAGGGACCGCTCTCTAGTCAGATATTCAGTAATTGCTCCGCTCTGGCAGTACATGGTTCCGTCAATCTCCAGTACGGGCATAGCGCCCTGCGGCATTTCTGAAATTCAATTTATTTGAGCCGGGATCTGGAAAAAGGTCCCTTATAGCATTTCAGACTATCATGTTTCCAGATCAGTATGAACTTAATAGCAGTCTGATCAGGGTCAATGCTGCTCTCTTTCATTTGCTACAAATAACGAGGAAGTTATTTGAGGACAGCATGGATGCTGAACTGACTGTGCGTATGCACAGGCTGATCACGATTTCCCATGTTCTCGAATGCCATAAAGTACCCTTTTCCAGAGCCTGACTCATTTTTATACGCCCGAAGGGTCGTATTATGTTATCGCGTGCATCGTCTGTCTGTCCGTCTGTCCGTCTGTCTGTCCGTCTGTCCGTCTGTCTGTCCGTCTGCCTGGCCGTTAGCAAATTCGTGTCCGGTCCATAACTTTAAAACTATAAGGCCTATGATCTTGAAACTTTACAGGTGTATAGATCTCATTGCTAGGGTGTGCAGGGCGCAAGAACCACAACTCTACCATTTGTATTTTTTGAGTTATTGCACTTTGTTTGATTCAGTCAGCGAATTCGTGACCGGTTCATAACTTTGAAACTATGAGGCCTATAGTCTTGAAACTTCACAGGTGTATAGATCTCATAGCTAGGGTGTGCAGAGCGCAAGAACCAAACTATACCATTTGTAATTTTTGAGTTATTGCCCTTTGTTTGATTTTGTTTGATTCAGTTAGCAAATTCGTGTCTGGTCCATAACTCTAAAACTATAAGGCCTATGGTCTTGAAACTTCATAGGTGTATAGATCTCATAGCTAGGGTGTGCAGAGCGCAAGAACCGCAACTCTACCATTTGTATTTTTTGAGTTATTGCCCTTTGTTTGATTTTGTTTGATTCAGTAAGCAAATTCGTGTCCGGTCCATAACTTTGAAACTATAAGGCCTATGGTCTTGAAACTTCACAGGTGTATAGATCTCATAGCTAGGGTGTGCAGAGCGCAAGAACCACAACTCTACCATTTGTAATTTTTGATTTATTGCCCTTTGTTTGATTTTATTTGATTCAGTTAGCAAATTCGTGTCCGGTCCATAACTTTGAAACTATAAGGCCTATGGTCTTGAAACTTCACAGGTGTATAGATCTCATAGCTAGGATGTGCAGAGTGCAATAACCACAACTCTATCATTTATAATTTTTGACTTATTGCCCTTTGTTTGATTCAGTTTGCAAATTTGTGTCCGGTCCATAACTTTCAAAATGCAAGGCCTACCATGTTGAAACTTCACATGTGTGTAGAACTCATAGCTAGGGTGTTTGATTACATTATCTCAATGTGATTAAATTTGTGAATATTTCAGTAGTACTTAGGTACTTGCAACACTTTGTGAATATTTTAGTACTTGGTAAATTTTGTTTTATCGGAAACTTGCAAGAGACTTTTAGAAAAGAACAGGACATCAACAAATATCACACATCCATTTGTTTTTGAGCTTCGGGCGTATAATGCCACGCCCAGCGTTGCTCTTGTTATTTTATTCTTTTATTTGAAATCTGTTACCCGTCACGCTAAAAGGGACCTTAATGGAAGTGCGGAATTGCACTGCCTCCCTAGGATCGAAATTTTTCACTCTAATGTAATCTTCTGAATGCAGACTATTTCTGTAATGTTGGTTGACCTCTTATCAATGAGTCTGACACATAGGCCCTATCTCCAAAATTGATATTATGGGCTTCTCATTAGGTCCTTTAAGTGTGATGGGTCACATATACATGAAATAGCAACTGCTAATTACTATATCTTAAAGGGACCACTCTCTAGCCAGATATTTAGTAATAGCTCCCCTTTGACAGTACATGGTTCCGTCAATCTCCAATACGGGCATCGCACCCTGTGGCATCTCTGAAATGAAATATACCTGTAATCAGAACTGCTAATTGCTATTTTTAAGCGGCACATCGTCGCTTTTCTTCAAAAACCTAATACCTGCGCTGCAGTTACAATACTTAAAGTGACATTTAAGAATTGTTTGTCATAAATTTCACTTTTATTTCAGGCCCGTAGGAAGCAATTTCATATATTATGGAGGGCTAAAGTCCTTGTCCTGAATATTGGGGGGGCTAATTTGGATTTTCCCAAAATTTTCAGTGTAAAATTAAGAAAATTCGGCATTTTTGGCCAACTTTGGGGGGGCTTAGCCCCCCTAGCCCCCCTGTTCCTACGGGCCTGTATTTTTATCTGAAAGAGCATATTTCCTTATGAAAATTCTGAAAATCTCAAGCCAAAATATTGCGCCTATTACGAGAAATTCATATATTTGTGTTAAAATTGAACAAATTGTTGTGGACAACAGTTCTGATTATATGCAATTTATTGATTATGTATCAACTTTAAATGCGTGTTTCTCGCTTATTTGCAACAACTTCCAACTAGAAAGACCTGAAGGTCTTGAGTCGCTCCACAGGCCTGAATTTCTTTTAATATTAAATCCAAGTTTTGACTAGATTTTTGAATACTTGTGGTTCTTACAACAAAAAACAAAGTCAGACGCAGCAATCATATGGTCAATGCAAAAAGAAAGTAAATGATTGACTAATATTTCAGGGATGTTAGAGCGATAATAAAATTGAAAACTGTGATTTTGCCAAATTCAAGGACACATAATTCAGTATGTATATTTAAAATCAAATAGAAAATTAAACAAATGCAAGATCTTATGGTCACTATCATTCTGTTCAAATTTTGTCAATATTAGTCAATATTCCTGGCTTCAAGAGAGGAAAAAGTGTCGAAAACGGATATTTTGTCAATTTCAAGGGCACATAACTCAGACTGTAACAGTGTGATCATGTTGAAAATTACACATAAGCAAGATCTTGTTGTCAACAATATTCTTTCCAAGTATCATCTTGATTGGTTAACGTTTGTGGTTGTTAGAGTGAAAACAAAGTTGAAAATGACAATTTTGTCAAATTCAAGGGCACATAACTCATGATGTAAGATTCCGACCAAGCTGAAAATTACACACAGGCAGCATATTATGCTTATATATATTTTGTCCAAGTTTTGTCTTGATTGGTCAATATTTGTAGATTTGAGAGTAAAAATACAGTCAAAACCAGCAAAATAGAGCCGAAAATGGCAATTTTTGGCAATTTCAAGGGCACATAACTCATGCTATAAAATTCAGCTCAAGCTGAAAATTTTACCAAGGCAAGATCTTATAATCAGCATCATTCTGTCAAAGTTTTGTCTTGTTTAGTCAATATTTGTAGTTGCTAGAGCGAAAACAAAGTCAAAATACAGACGAAAATGGCAATTCTGTCAATTTCAAGGGCACATAATTCATGATGTAAAATTCAGATCAAGCTGAAAATTTTACCAAGGCAAGATCTTGTAGTCAGCATCATTCTGTCAAAGTTTTTGTCTTGATTGTTCAATATTTGTAGATTTTAGAAGAAAACTAAAGTCAAAACCTGCTATTTTTGACATTCAAGGGCAGATAACTCAGGTTATTCTCGTTCAATCCATATTCTTTGAAGGAATCTGAGAGAGGCTCACCCAAGAATCATTCCTGTGAACTTTGGTTGAAATCCATCCAGTAGTTTTTTAGAAGAAGATTTTTAAAGAAAAAGTTTACGGACGCACGGACGGACGGACGCACGACGGACACACCGCCATGGCAATAGCCCGCTGGCCTGAAAGGCCAGTGGAGCTAAAAACCAATAGTATTTCGAGGGCTCAGTGCAAAACTATTGTAACTACATATTTTTCGGAAATTCACTTTTTCGCATTTTCTGAATCTTTAGGAGGGAATACATCGTGTATTCTAATATTATAGGTTTCAATTCTGTATACTTAAAAAGATATTTAGAATTTTAAAAACATTTTTCCTCTTTAACTTTGAGAAAGTCAATAAGTTTTTTCCCTCTCCTGTAAAATTTTACAAAATGTAGTTACAATAGTTTTGCACCAAGCCCTCGATTTATACTCATTAGAATAATTTATCTGGGCATCAAGACGTACTTTAAAAAATTGAAATTGGAATAAAATGTCCCTTTAAACAAGCGACTACATGCTAGATATTTCAGGGATCAGAACAACTTGAGGACAGTCCGAGTTTGCCTTGTTCCGTGGTGCATTCAAGGGCGGATCCAGGATTTTTTCCGGGGGGGGGGGGGTTCAAAGCCCAAATGATGGCTTCAGATGTGTTAATATATGTAAAGTTGTACAGTCAAAATTCAATTTTTAGCCAATTCGAGGGGGGGGGGGGGGGTGACCCCACCCCTAGATCCGCCCATAGCATTGTATCATAGGATCAAAAAGGAAGGAATTTGAACGATAGTACCAAGTTCCCAATGTCTGTGAGGGCCCAGTTTTCCAAAAATGTTAATATGTATAGGTACAGACTTGATTTAAACGGTCTTAAAGGGCGACGGTAACAGATGGTCTAATTGCAAAAAATGAAATTTTTTGAAAAAATATGCAAAACTTTTGTGTTGACCACCTCGGGATGGTTAATAATATGCGATTCAGACAGAAAATGAGCCGAAATTGCAAGTCAGATAGCTGAATTTAGGGAGAATCCAAGCCTAAATTCAACCCCATCACTGATGGGGTTAGAATTATTTTTAAATTGTTGCGCATGCGCGTACAGCGCGGACCATGATTCAAACGAGATTCATACTTAAATTTCAATATGACGTCATCATGTATGTTGTGACGTCATTTAAGAAAGTCGCATGTCCTACTGTTTTGACCTACTTTCGACATCGCTTCATGAATTTGGTATCAAATTGCGAAAAAATGAGTCGTTGCTTCAATAGTTTCTCGTAATCATTTCATCAGGTCATATAAAGCTTAAAAAGTGTACATTTCGTTTGTATTTGACAATTTTTGGGTCCAAATCTGGGAAATAGTAGCTTTAAGCCTAAATGAACTCCATTCGAATTTTCAATGGACAGAAATTATCATTAAAGGGCGACGGTAACAGATGGTCTAATTGCAAAAAATGATTTTTTTTTGAAAAAATATGCAAAACTTTTGTGTTGACCACCTCGGGATGGTTAATAATATGCGATTCAGACAGAGAATGAGCCGAAATTACAAGACAGATAGCTGAATTTAGGGAGAATCCAAGCCTAAATTCAACCCCATCACTGATGGGGTTAGAATTATTTTTAAATTGTTGCGCATGCGCATACAGCGCGGACCATGATTCAAACGAGATTCATACTTAATTTCAATATGACGTCATCATGTATGTTGTGACGTCATTTAAGAAAGTCGCATGTCCTACTGTTTTGACCTACTTTCGACATCGCTTCATGAATTTGGTATCAAATTGCGAAAAAATGAGTCGTTGCTTCAATAGTTTCTCGTAATCATTTAATCAGGTCATATAAAGCTTAAAAAGTGTACATTTCGTTTGTATTTGACAATTTTTGGGTCCAAATCTGGGAAATAGTAGCTTTAAGGGGTTGACAAGATCTAAATTTATAAAACGACTTACTTTCTTTCACACTAGGCCACTGTTCTTTCTCATAACGAATATCCTCATATTCAACACCTTTTAGTGCAAACATAAACCGAATTGCCTCAGCAACCCCTCTAGAGTTAAAATACATCAATTTGTAGGTCGGCATACTTTCTTAATTCTCAAGTAAATAACATGCGCTAACGTATATAGCAGAACTCATATAGAACTCACTGTGTGTACGAAATACAATATGCACAACAGGGCTTACAAATTACAACCGCCACAGTATTGGAAAACCCGTAGTCTAAGAATAGATTGACCCACATTTGATATGTTGCGGACAAAGGCCGACTGGAAAACGTCATAGATTTAACGAAATATTCAATAAGATTTTGAATAGTTTATACATCAATCACAAAATTGGAAACTCATTGTCTTACAATTACACGGGTGGTAAACAGAGAAACTAGCTCCAAAAAGAGGTAGTTGCATAGAGTGAAAATTTGTAGGTCACGAACACATTTTCTAAAGTTATTTCTTTTAAAGGGGGACGAGCTAGGCTGTCGAAAATGCAAATGGCACAATAATTACAAACCAGAAATAACGTATGAAATTACCAACCTGGATGGGTAGATCATTTATGTCCATTGTTAGCACTCCACGAGCTTTATTAAGTATTAAAATCCAAGTCAATTAATAACATGCTGGTCGTCCTTGTTTTTGTTTTGTAACGGCCACATATGCCCAACCTTCAAAAATCAATTACGTCAGAGATACGTCATCTGTGCTCAGCGAGATTTAACACACCGTACAACCGGCTGCGTAGAAAGTCAGCGAAGACAGATTCGGCATCTGATGTCATGTGCATGGTAGGTCAAATGAATTTAGTTTTATAAATAAACGAAATGATCTTTGGTTTTCTATAGTTGATAAATACGCGTACAAATGTTCAGTGCTTGTACAAAATAAACATTTTCACGTATTCCTCGCAAATAAGGTCACAGTCATCGACACAGCCGGTTGTACGGTGTGTTAATACCGCGGAGGTGTGTCTCGTTGACCTTGACCTTGTCTTGTTTTGAAGTAAAAATAGAATGTGTAAACACGCTTGTAAAGGATTGATCTATAGCAAAGGAAAGATGTTTTTTCGCCGAGATTGAGGTTTTTATGCATTGCTAATTGTTTTTCCATGCACAAATATGAGTTCCCGAACAGTTCGGAAGCATAAAAACATAGAATGAGCCCCTTTAAAGCGAGTTTTTGAGAAATCCGGCGATGCTGTAATATGAAGAAATGGTCGAAATTTGCTGTGCACGAGAGTATACGGTATAAGTAGCAGGGTTTTGATACAATAGTTGAAAAACATGTCAAAATCGAAAGTAAAGAAGTTTTTACTTTCGATCTTGAAATGTTTTTCAACGATTGTATTCAAACTCTGCTCACTAACACCGTATATTCTCGTGCACAATATATTCTCGTGCACAACAAACTTCGACCATTTCTTCATATTACAGCATCGCCGGATTTTTCAAAAACGCGTTGTAAAAGAAATAATTGTAGAAAAATGTGTTCGTGACATACCTTTGTTTACAGATTTTCGCTCTATGCAACTACCTCGGTAGAGGCCGTATGTCACGAGGAAACGAAATACAGTTGACTCTTTTTGGAGATAGTTTCTCTGTTTACCACCCGTGATATAATGACGTGTTGTGGAAAAAACGGGCTGGAATCAGAGATTAACGTAATACAATATCCATTAGTGTTCGACCTACTTTTTGGACCAATCAAATTGCAGTAGATGTCAAAATTTCGCCGGTTTATTTCACATAAAACGAGCTACCGGCTAGTTTATGTGACGTCTATACATAACCACGCCCCCGCCCCGTATCTAATGAACCGCTAGCGAACACCAAGTCAGTTATTCGTTGATTCTACGCGATATAAACATTCAATGCGCTGCGCGCAGTTGAATGTTTATTTCGCGTAAAATCTACTATACGACCTCTATGTAATACGTGCTTACAAATCACATTCGTCACAATATTTGAAAACCTGTGGGCTAAGAATAGACTGATTCATTTATGACCTGTGGCGGACAAAGGCTAGCGGAAAAATCGTCAGAGATTTTCTGGATCTGGTGGATCCTTATAAAAAGTCGTTGACGACTTAACAAAAATTTGTTTTAGTTGTCTTTTTTTCCAGCTGTATATTTAAAGTGACATTTCACGATTATTTTTACATAAATTTTACTTTTATTCTATCTAAAAGAGCATGTTTTCTTGTGAAAATTCTGAAAATTTCAAGCCAAAATATTTAACCGTTTACGAGAAATATATATTTTTGTGCCAAAATTAAACAAATTGTTGTGGACAACAGTTCAGATTTATATAGAATTTGTCATTTCTGTCTCAACTTTAAAGGCGTATTTTTCGCTTATATATAACAACTTCAAAAAACTGATATCATTTCTAGGCATTAGAATAATCAATCTTTGCATCAAGACATTCTTTTAAAAAATGAAATAAATGTGAAATGTCACTTTAAAGACCTACTAGAAATACATCCAGCAGTTAGTTTGTTTAGTTCTCGGCTCCAGTCAGCGATAAAACTCTGGTAGACACTTAGACCCTTTAGATCTACGTAGTTTTGCCTTCTCTACTTCAAATCGTTTTCAAATCGGTCAAATACTAACAAAGTTATTGAAGACTTTCTGGAATATTGTGTCACGTGATTCTCCATCGTGTTGATGTATACAGATGAGTCAAACTTCTATCACTAAGCACATAAACCGGTTTGCGAATGGCCAAGGGCGGATCCAGGATTTTTCCAGGGCGAGTCCAAGTTCAAAATTTTTTCCAGGGGGAGGGATGTGTTCCAAGCCCAAATTATGGCTTAAAATGTAGTAAATGTGTAACATTACACTAAATTTATATACTTCAAAATTCAATTTTTGGCCAATGCCAGGGGGGTCTGGACCCCCCCCCCCCGCCGAACCCCTCTAGATCCGCCCTTTGCGAATGACATGCATTTCTTTGCAGATGACACCGGTTTGGAAAAAGTTTCAACGAATCAGTTTGAGTTTATTGGGGTTTTACGCCGTTTTCAACTACCAGGGTCATATCGCGGCGGCTGGAGCACCTAACCGTGGGTTCCTGGTATTTCTCGCACCAGTACAACCACAATATCCAAACCGAGCCTCCAGCTGCTCTCTCACATAGATGATTCACACCCATTGGTGAGAGACAAATGACTTTTGTCAAATGTCAGAATGGATACTGGCCGAGCCGGGGTTTTCAACGAATCAGTAAACTATAGTCCTAGCACGATTTCATAGCACTTGTTTACAAATATAACCTGTGTAGGCCTAAACAATGAACAAAAGTCCATAATATCATTACATTTTGCATGCGATGGTTCGAATCTTGCAGGTGTGAGACACCTGCAAGATTCTAACCAATACATGCAAAATTTCGCTATAGTTTGCAGCACGAAATCGGATGGTAAAATATATACATGTATATAGGTAAAATTTGTAAACATGTTCCATAATATCTTGACCGGACTATATATACTCGGTCGCATTCAAACATGTCGTAACTGCAGCTTCGATAAGCTGTAGTTACGACATTTTTGAACGTGGCCGACGATATAAATGTTATATGCGAATGCACGTTGCTGCATGCATGCGTAAAGTTCCGTATTTTTGAACTCACTGTGTATAATCACGTGTCTCAGAATTTCCGATAACTTTCAATATCTTTTTTAATACTTGACCAATTTGAATTCGGTTAGAAGCAGAGAAGGTGGAACATGCCAGGAAAAAGCTGGACTTGTTTGATTTTTGAAAAATCAACTGATAAAAAGTTATTGAAGATAAACCAAAATTTTGGTTTATCTTCAATAACTTTTTTATCAGTTAATTTTTCAAAAATCAATCACGTCCATCTAATGCGTGACGTCTGACCACATTCTCTGCTTCAAACCGAATCAAAATCGGTCCAGTATTTACAAAATTATTGAAGATTTTCTGAAAATATTGTATCACGTGATTATCCACCGTGTATAACTGATACATGGATGCACGTTGTTGCATGCATGCATCAAGTTCTGTATTTTGAACCTCTTGCAGACCACATACATTACTCATAGGTTTCCCAGCTAATAATTATATTCTTTTCGTTAAACATTTCCCAAATGGCAAAATTTTAGATTACTCCAATTTGAAAGCTGTTGCAGATGACGACTAAACCGATATCAATTGCGGAAACTGTCTTAACTATTGTGTTAAATATTAGGGATTGGGGCCCGGGTTTCTGAATAGGTGTGGTGGGAAGGGGGGAGGGGAATTCATGGTTATCTACAATTTCATCTTGTCTCTCAAAACCAATATCACCTATATCTATATGAGCCAGGATCTGGGAAAACGTACCTTAATGCTTTTGAACCCAACATAGATCCAGAACGCACACTCTGACCAGGATCCATGTTGTTCTCTGGTAGCTTATTCGTGACCTGTAGTAACTTAAAGAGAGCAGCATTGGTGCATATTGGACTCCATTTGACAACAGGCCGATCTTAAAGGGACATTTCATTCCAATTTCAATTTTTTAAAGTATGTCTTGATGCCAAGATTGGTTATTCTAATGAGTATAAATACTATTAGTTTTTCTAAGTTGTTGCCAATAAGCGAGAAACACGCATTTAAAGTTGAGACATAATCGATAAATTGCATATAAATCCGAACTGTTGTCCACAACAATTTGTTCAATTTTAACACAAAAATATAAATTTCTCGTAAACGGCGCAATATTTTGGCTTGAAATTTTCAGAATTTTTATAAGGAAATATGCTCTTTCAGATAAAAATAAAAGTAAAATTTATGACAAAAAATTCTGAAATGTCACTTTAAAACTCAATTTTGAAAAATGCTATAAGGGACGTTTTTCCAGATCCCGGCTCATATGTATATCTACGTCAAAGCGAGGTCTTATTTGGAAAAGGTTTTACTATAGCGTATCTGTTTCTTTGCCAAGCAATTGCTGAATAATGACGTTTCCAATAAATAAACATTTTGCATTTTTAAGGTTGTTTTTGAATTAGAAGTATACAGCTTATGTTACCAAATCAATGTGATTGATTGATTGATTTAAAAAAATACTTTATCATCAATTATCTTTTTATCGCGATTTCAAACGATCTAAATGTACCACACGCACCTAGGGCCCGTATTACTAACGATCGTACGTTTGATTTTTGCATAATTACTTGCAACAACAGCCCTGATTGGCTCAGTCGGATTTCTCGTGCAATCATATGTCTTGTTACACAGTTTACACAAAAACTTGATCTTAAGATGTTTAGTAATACGGGGCCCTGGTTCCTGGCCTTTTCCCAATATCTTTGCTTCAACCAGGAATTAAATTGGCCAGGCGTTAAAAATTATTGACTATTTTTTTTTCTGAAAGTGTCATGTCACGTGATTCCCTGCCATAAATTATGGTCAAATGAATCCCGGACATCAGAGTCGCGTTCTTTAGAGCGAGATTTCTTGAGATATCTTGAGATTTCTTAAGATGTTTTAGGATAAAGCATTGTTTAGAGCAAGATTTTTAAGACCCTCAATGGGAGGCGCCATTACCCTATGCTTCGTGCGGAACCCCTCGGTTCCGAACGCTCCATAATTTATAAACCGCGGTGTTGCGAATGCTCCATATTTATACAAATGACGTCATGATGACGTCATTTGTATAAATATGGAGCATTCGGAACAGCTCGGTCAGAGTCTCGGTGTTAAAAACGCTTTATCAAAAACGTCTTAAGAAAACTTTAAAAATCTCGCTCTAAAGAACGCATCTCTGTTTTAGGTCTCGTCCGAAAGGCAGGACGGTAGAGGATTGAACCAGCGACACCTTTTTGAAGACCCAGCCTGTTACCACTGCATCAAAACTTCGTCCCCGCCAACCTATTTGGTAGCTCGATGTAAATGGGGGACATTGGAGACTAAAAACAAATCGTTATTTATATAATATATCGGCGGTGTCATTTCAAAATCTCGTAACTCCAGTTTGATTAAAGGCGGAGTTACGAGGTTTAGCATTAACACCATCTATACCATCCTTCAGGCTTAGAGGGAACTTCTGGGAAAAGTGAAAAGCATCGATCCTAGTCAGTCTGCGAAAGTGAAGAACGTATTGGGACAAAAGTAGAAACTGTTGGTTTTCAGCAATACGTCTCTTAAACTAGTATCAATTTTTCCCACGCCTTTTCTATAAGAGACGTCAAGAGCTTGTCATGTTTACGAACTGAGAATGAAAACACCACTTTCTAGCCATACGAAATGCATCAAATTAGATACACTTGTACGTAAATACACTTCACATAAGTTGATTCACCAAGCCGGATTTCAAGATTATGCTTCAAGAAGAAAATAATTTATGACTATCATTTTATTCTATATTCATATGCAAGGGAGGTAATTTTGAACATTTTTGTCAAATATTTCCATAAGTATGCAATAATTCAAAATTCTAAACCATACAAAATGGTTATATTTGTATTTGGAATGGAAATGTAACACAGATAAGGAATTACTGGCACTTTTCAAATTTCGCCTCTGGCTCTGCATTTCATTCTCAGTTTGTAAACCTTAAGGAAGAGTTCAAGGGATAGAACTATCTCAAAGAATATATGTTAAGATAGATAACCCGTAATGTGGCCATTTTGAGATTCATAAAGCATCGGATTTTTTCGAGTGGCGTAGTTACATATTCGAACCTATTCGGTCGCGGTCGTAAACATTCGACGGTGGAAATTTCCACAGCCGAATGTTTTCGACTTCGCCCGAAAAATTCCGACGTCGCGCGAATATCATTAGGGGTGGACTACCTTAAGTCAATAAAGATTTTCATACTTGAGAAACACGTATTTTAGACGAACTTATTGTTCACAAAGATTAATAATTATCAAAACAAAAATACTATTAAGAATTGTGAAATAATACTTTATTATGTAACCTTTCATAATAGAAAACACATACTTGTAAGGCATCTTTGGGAGACAAAAACATAGGACAATTAATATTCATTATCGTCGTTTTTCAACAAAAACTTCGTAACCGCAGCTTGTTTTAAGCTGCAGTTACGAGGTTTTCGCTGAAAAGCATCGATATAAGAGACAGAAATAACATTCTAAAAATTAAAGTCGAGACACGATTCAAATGAGTACAAGGAACACATGGTTTAGAATTGAAATTAAAACAAAGTTGGATTAGCTGTGTCCACTTATACATAGCTCTCTCAAAAATCCATTTGTTCCGACGCTCTTAACCCTTTCCCAAACGGCAACACTTTAGGGTAATCTGCTTCAAAAACTGCTAAAAATGACAAAATGGAAGTTATAAAGGATAGAATTTGTGTAAAATATGTCATGGAAAATATTGAGACAAAAGGAGAAACTGCTGATTATCAGCATTTTCTTCTTTTGCCTCTATGTTTTCCAAAGCCTTTTCTTCAATGGACGTCAAAACCAGGTCTCGTTTGGGAAAGGGTTAATACATGTATGCCTCTGATCTGCTAAAAAGAAAGTCATATCCATGCTTTCATTCAAAATGATAATAGTCCAAACCGTTTTCACTTTGCTTTGCTATGCAGAGAAATAGATAAGAGGGGATAAAGGCATGCTAAATTTGTTATTTCAAATCCAAACCCTATGTTGTGGGTACTCACTTGAATCGCCTCGATAAGACGATTCCAATGAGTACCCACAATCTAGGGTTTGGTGTACGATAAATGAAATATTGCATTTTATATAGCGATTGGTATGAAAAGTAACGACATGAAAGTCTTCTTTAAATTAAACAACGTTACATCAATTCATGGTATCTTATCGTTTCTTCATCCGTGAATTAATTTCGGTTTTCACTATATTCCAGTGTGAAAAGTATAGGTCCCGATAACTGACCTGGCAGGGCATCTCTAGCTTATAGCTAGAGAAGCTCTGCAAGGTCATTTATCGAGACCTATAACGGTATGAAAGTATTTTGTAACTCCACGTTACATCATAGTGTCAGGTCGTTTCTTCATCCAAGCACTAATGTCTGTTTTCACTATGTTTTGGTATGAAAAGTATAGGTCCTGATAAATGACCTGGCAGAGCATCTCTAGCTTATAGCTAGAGATGCTCTGCCAGGTCATTTCCCGATACGGGTAACTATGACGTACTAAATGGGTTAAAAGTCTATATAAAATTTTATCGTGAGCGCGCAAAAGTTACGCCCGCACGTTTAATAAAGACTTTTGGCCAATTTTGTACGCTATATATACTCAACAAAAGAGCTAACGCATCACTTTTTAAAATTGCATAACTTCTTTATTATCAAAGATTTAGATTTATAATTTAGCATATATTTATCCCACAAGTTTCTGCACTCATCCATAAAACTATTTCCAAGTTTTCTTTCTTATGTGACCGCGTCATGCGAAAAGGGGACCGAAACAGTTTTTCGGCTCCTGTAACTTGTGATCTTTTTCAATCATTTTTGTTTGAATTGGTTTTGAAAGCTGGTTTATTTTGGAATTGAAGTCTAAAAAAATGTTTCATTATCTAATGTAACAAGGGCTGTTCGCGAACAACGTAGCTCGCATAGACGCACCTTTTTAAAAGAAAATGTCAATTTTTTCAAAGTCAAGGTCACAAGGTCAAATTTTATTGTCTCATGTGAAAGGTCTTGGTGGGACCTGTCTATGTTTGAAATATCAAGATTGCATCTCATTCAGTTCATAAGATATAGACCGATACGTTTTTGCCTACGTAACCGACGTCGCCGTCGACGACAACAATGACAACAATGACACTAGTGATGTAATATTACCTCTGCGGGAAGACATCACGCGCCAACAAAAGTGTTAAAGCCATGGATTTGTTTAAGGGATGGTAAATTTTCTACACAGAAGTTCTTTCAGCCAATACAAATGGTTGAAAAATATGCGTAAATTTCCCTTTTTAATCAAATTTCATACTTTTTGAATTTTAGAATTAAGGGTGTCCTTATTAAAAGTTCAATATTTCAAAAAAGATTGGAGCATTTACTATGAAACTTCATGGGCGTCTTATCAAATGGTGGTAGTCGGCATGTGCAAAATTTTGAATGTATTCTGTAGATTCGTTCAAAAATATGAACAAAGATCTGAGTGATGCGTTAGCAGTTTTGCCGAGTATATAACGATACGAAAATCTAAAGATGCTCTGCCAGGTCATTTATCGATACCTATTACGGCATGAAAGTCTTCTTTCAACAGCGTTACATCATGGTTTCTGGCCGTTTCTTCATCCAAGCACTTATTTCTGGAATGTTCGCAATCTTCTTGAAGTGGGCCTCAATTTCTGGTTGCTTCCAATAAGGGTCGTAGTCGGGTAATGTTTTTGACAACATGTCCCTAGCTCCCTCCACACATCGGAATAACAATATATCGGCTAGCGAGACCTGTGATAATAAAATGTCATTTGTTAAAGGGATAATATGGGGTACAATAGGGGCCATTGTTAAATAATTAATATGGGTCACAATAAGGATCGTAGTCGGGTAATACTTTCGACAACATATCCCTCGCTTTCTCTACACAGCGGAATATCAATATGTCGGCTAGTGAAACCTTCAAATATAAAATAGCATTTGTTAAAGGGTAAATGTGGGGCACAATAAGAGCCATTGTTAAAGGGTCAATATGAGGTACAATAAGGGTCGTAGTCGGGTAATACTTTTGACAACATATCCCTAGCTCCCTCTACACAGCGGAATGATAATATATCAGCTAGTGAGACCTGTAGTGAATAGCAACGATGTTTTGGGCAATGGGGTAATACATGATATAATACAATAAGGATTAAGGCTTGGTTACATATACAGTACAATATAGCGTCCACATAACGTCCCTAAACCGCCCGAAAATGGTATGCTTTACAGCTAAATTTTGGACGCGATGTGAACGTGATATGCATTCGGATTTGTATGTGACAATGTCTTTAGTTCATTTGACCGTACTATTAAGGTAAGGCCTGGGTAATGCACTTCCGGTATGATCGTTATATTTCGACTTATTCCGTGACGTGCGGAAGTCCGAGCATTTCTAAAGTACCGCTAGATGCAATATCGCCTGTTTCCGTAAAAACGGAAATAATTGAGCGTGCTCAGTTTTCCGGGGAATATTCTTAACAATTTTTCTGAAAACGTTCCTAAATTGTATAAAGAGGCAAAAAAAAAGTAGGCCCTAAAAAAGTAAAAAAGTTCAAATGTTGATAGCAATGAAAATTACGTCCCTTTAAAATCGTCTTAGAATCGTTTAAAATCGTCTATTCGTATCATATTTCGTTCCATAACCGATTACACGGGTCTTACCTTAAGTTATATACGAGGGTTGATCTAAAAACTCGTACAGTTGACCCATTACTTCTGTATTACTATCTTAATCAGTGCAAGTGTATAACTTTGTAACATTGTAGTTCATTAGAGTAACTTTTACAGATGATTTTATACACTTTCATACACTCACCTTGCTACCAACAACAAATCCAGATCCACTCTCTTTTAGTCGTTGAGTGAAGAAAGGAGCAAACTTGGCGAAGGATTCTTCAACCAACTTTTTCGCGGCAGCTTTCTGGAAGACAAACAAACAACAATAACTCGATAGAGCGTCAGATTTGGGGTCCGATCACACGTTCATATCACGTCGTATAATTATGCTTTAACCCTTTCCCAAACGGCAAATTTTTAACGCAATCCACTTCTAAAACTGCCATAAATGACAAAATGGAAGTTATTAGAGATAGAATTTGTGTAAAATGTGACATTGAAATGTTTAGACAAAAGAAGAAACTGCTGGTTATCAGCAGTTTCTTCTTTTGTTTCAATGTTTTCCCAAGCCCTTTCTTAAGGGACGTCAAAACCAGATCTTGTTTGGGAAAGGGTTAAGTATGGACGTGCCCGGCAGTGCTAACATGTAGGTCATGGATGGGTGTGCTTGACCTGGTCAAGACCTGACCATGGCATTCTATGTTTATGTATTGTGAATATTTTCGGACTTATAGTATCACAGTGGCTTAACCAAATGAACTTTGGGAAACGTTCACACCAACAAATCGTCTGCTCTAGATATGTTTAAGCATTTTTCCGTGCTTTCGCTTGAATGTTTTAAGAAACCACGGAATTCGGTGCAGAGTGAGTTGAAACAGAAAATGAGCATCTCAAAGGCGCACCGTAGGCGCATACAGTGCACTTTATCAGCATTGGTTATCAGCATTTTTCTTTTGTCTTAATGTTTTTTAAACCTTTCCTTATTAGGGACGTCAAAACAAGGTCTTGTTTGGGAAGGAGTTAACTGGCGAAGAAGCTTTATAAGAGTAAACAATGTGTGTAGAGCAGATCTGTGAAAGTATGTTGGTATCAAATGCCAAAAGGGCTCTTTGTCAGATCTCAGTACATATGCCTACCTTTTTCTCGGCGTCTTCCTCGAAGAAGACTGTGCCTCCATTTTTTGTCATATCAGTAATGGTATCAGCTATCTCGTCTATCTTTAACTGTTCTATCGCAGTGTCCCCGTACAAGACTATTTAAAAGGAAACAAGAAAACCTAGAATATACCCGATAAAGCGAGATAATGTTACCTTGTGACGAAGTAAAAGAAAACAAATTTGTTTGCCAATGATTTCTTAGCATAGAAATATTGCCGACAAAGAAGAGCAATTGCTCTTATCGAGCAATTGCTCTTCTTTGTCTGCGATGTTTCTAATACAAATTTAAAGAAGAACAAACATGTTTATAATTAATCTTTAAAGGAGTTGTATGAACATTTTGGTCTTCCTCGAAGAAGACTGTGCGTCCACTTTTTGTCATATCGTCTATTCTTATTTGCTCTATTGTGTTTGTACCATACATACCTATTTGAAATAGGAAACAGTGATTAAAACAAGAGACATTTTATCGCGAAATAAAGGCTTATGACGAAGTGAAAGAGAGCACATTTGTTTGGCAAGACATTTTCAACGTAGAAATATAGCTGTCGAAGGAGAGAACTTGCTCATATCGCGATTTTTTCTCCTTTGTTTGCGATATTTCTTTTATGAAAGAATCACTTCTTTAACAGACAATCCTGTTGATATTAATCTTTGATTACAAAATGCATGTACAACGATGCTTTTCGACCAAAACCCCGTCACTGCAGCTAGTTTTAAGCTGCAATTACGAGGTTTTTGTTGAGATGCGACGACTTGTAAAATTCAGTATTCATAGAAGAAAATTGGAGCTCCTCTTTTTTTTTAAACCAACAATTGATAATCTCGCTATCGATGTCGTATGGGAAGGACATAGTACCTAGAGATATCCGGACTTCAATACATCCGAATTCTGTTCAGTTTCGATAAAATTGCATTAAACACGTTTATTTCTCATTAAAGTGACATTTCACATTTATTTCATTTTTTAAAAGTATGTCTAGATGCAAAGATTGTTTACTCTAATGCGTAGAAATGCTATCAGTTTTTTGAAGTTGTTATTTATAAGCGAAAAATACGCATTTAAAGTTAAGACAGAAATGACAAATTCTGTATAAATCTGAACTGTTGTCAACAATTTGTTTAATTTAAGCACAAAAATATATATTGCTCGTAAAAGGTTCAATATTTTGGCTTGAAATTTTCAGAATTTAGATAAGAAAACATGCTCTTTCAGATGGAATAAAAGTAAAATTTATGTAAAAATAATTGTGAAATGTCACTACAATCATATTTGAAATATAGTAGAAAAAATGAAAAAAAGTAGCTCAAAACGATATAAAAAGCGTTAGTTCAATATCTCGAAATAGAATTGAAAGCCAGTGAATCAATATTGTGATTTATAAATGTATATTTATTTAGTGAGTCGACAAACGAGAGAAAGCAAACATTTTCAAGTGGTGTCTCAGTTTCGTCCATTGAAATCTGAACATTTAGGAAACACCTTCAAAAGATCGACCACGGATATTTTACCTTATAGTTCGGTCATGATGAAACGACACATGCTTACAAATCTTACCTATGTTAATTAGTGAAAATGCTTTCTTAATTTGCAATACAATTTTGCATGTGATTGTTTGAATCTTGCAGGTGTGAGACACCTGCAAGATTCGAACCATCACATGCAAAATGGCAGTGGTTTGGAGTTCGAAAGAAGTTTGTTCATACAGGTAAATATTGCAAATATGAGCCACAAAATAGTGACCAGTCTATACTAAGTGGGCAGAGAGGAAAAGTCGCCCGCAGATACTTTACTGTACAGTCCGGTCACGATAAAATAACACGTGTTTACAAATCTTACCTATGTAAACAAAGGAAAAGCGTTCTTAATTTTCAATACAATTTTGCATGTGATGGTTTAAATCCTGCAGGTATGACACACCTGCAAGATCCGAGCCATTACATGCAAAATTACAGTGTTTTGGAATTGATTTATAAGTTTGTTTACATAGGTATATAAATATTGCAAACATGAGCAATAATATCGTGACCGGCATATAGTCAACCTTACATAATTCCCTGGCTAAGAAACGAAGAATAGCTCCACTCTGAGAAAACTTTGTGCCGTCAACTTCCAAAACGGGGACCTGGCCAGTTGGCATTTCTGGAAATAAAAATATAGAATATTTCGTCAAGTAATAATTGTGTTATTTGTGACAGGGTTAAATCGCAATTCCTAGCTCCCGAGCTAAGTATCGAGAAATAGCTCTGCTCTGAGAGAACACTATTCGATCTACCTTCAACAATTTCTCTGGCCTTGAGGCATCTCTGGAAACAAAAAAAAAAAAACAAAAAAAAAAACAAAAAAAAAAAAAAAAAAAAAAAAAAAAAAATACAACATGACGCCACGCAGCCACGCAATAAATTTGTTGTTTGAGAAAAGGGTTAAATAGCAATGTTACATTGTTTTTGAGACAGCAATGGTTCCCTAACCACTATTTATTGAAAATGTGATATTTATAATTGACCATGATGGAAGACCTTGAACGGCCAAAAATGGGAAATTGGATATTTTTTACAGATGATCATAACAGATGACCTTTACATTCCAGGTCCGTAGGAAGCAATTTCATATTAGAGGGGCTAAAGCCCCAGTGTCTGAATGTGAGGGGGGGCTAAGTTGGATTTTCCCTAAATTTTCAGTGTGGAATAAGGAAAACTGCATTTTTTGCCAACTTAGGGGGGCTTAGCCCCCCTAGCACCCCCCCCACCCCCTGTTCCTACGGGGCTGCATTCGTAAGGAACAAAGCAGAGGTAGAACCCTTGGGTTGCGAAGATGGATCAGCATGCGGTCAACTACAATTCAGTAAGGATCCATTCTGATAACTTACAGGTGCTACAGCTAATTAAGAATCGGCTCAAATGTACATCTTGAAAGCCCTGCAACAACTACGAAAACGGTTAAAAAGAAATTAACAATTAACACATCTACATTTGTATTTGGAAAATATTTGAGGACAAGCAAATTTTTTTTATCCCCATTTGCCAATTCCCGATCGTTACTTTTTACAAAGGTGTCGTTTTCCACAAGGATACTCGTAAGTTTTGTCACCTGTGTCAAATTTTAGTTGAACCCCATAGAACTCGCTGGTTTTTGATGTCCCCCAACATTAAAGTATCGAGAAAACATAGAGACGAAAGAGGAAACTGCTTATAACCAGCATTTTATCATGTGCATAGATGTGTTCTGTCCTATGTTCTAGGCCCCTGTGAGTACAAAACGCTGGTGGGGAGTCAAAACCTCGTAACTACAGCTTGAAAAAGCTGGAGTTACAAGGTTTTAACTTCCCACCGACTATAAGTCATTTCGATACGAACATCTGCCTACCAATTCGGATCGTCTACATTTTGTCGTTTTGGAAAGGGTTCATTCGGCAAGTTTTATTTTGATTTGAAAGGGTCAGTTTTATTTTGCTTTAAGATTGTTAAAATTTCTCATTCACAAGCTGGATAGCCTGAGGTTTGACACATTTACAAAATAAAGGTCATGACATGGTTAATACCCTATTCCAAACGACAAACATTTAAATTTGAAAGATGCTGCAGACGACAAAATGGCGATTGTTTAAGACAAATTAATTGTGTGTACATTATAGCATTGAAAACATTAAGGCAAAACGAGAAGATGCTGGTTAACAGTATTTTCTTCTTTTGTCTAAATGATTTACCAATCCTATTTTATCAGGGACGTCAAAACCTCTTGTTTGGGATAGGGTTAATACCCTTTCCCAAACGACAAAATTTTAAAGTTACCAAATTCAAAGATGTTGCAGACGAGATTTTAAAGTTTATCTTTTATGGTAGAAAACATTGTAGGAAATGAAGAAATTGCTTGTGACAAGCAATTTCTTCATTTCCCACAATGTTTCCTACTCCCCCTTCAAAGATCATAAAAAGGTAAAATTCATTTCATTTGAAATTGTCGCCTGCAATTCCTTTGAATCAGTCTAAAATGTTTGGTAAAAGATTAATACCCTTTCCCAAAACGACAAAATGTTAGTGTTATCCAATTTCAAAGATGTTGCAAACGAGATTGTAAAGTTGATCTTATATGGTAGAAAACATTGTAGGAAATGAAGAAATTGCTTGTGACAGGCAATTTCTTCATTTTCTACAATGTTTCCAAAGCCTTTTTCTTGTGGGGTGTCAACAAGCGTCAATAAGTGGTAATACCCTTCCCAAAACGACAGCTGTTAGGTCATTCAATATTGAAAGGAAACGCAAACGACAAAATACATGTTATTGCAGTCAAAAATGTATACTGCGTGTCTTTTATCACAGAAACTATTGATCATAATCAGTGATTTTCTCTTTTCTAATGTTTTACCAAAGAACAAGGAGAGTCAAAATCCTGGGGCCTGTTTCATCAAAACATTTAAGACGTATTTTTGACTTACCGATGTCTTAAATATCGCTTAAAACAACAATCGCATAGCCCAGGCCTTAATAGATTGGCGATACGCGTTTCTTGCACTATACTTGTCGTAAGTCATCGGTAAGACAAAAATGCGTCTTAAATATTTTGATGAAACTTGCCCCTGGTCTTGTTTGTAAAATGCCTATTATCCTTTTCCAAACGATACCTAAATCCTTGGTATTTGACGAATACTAGTAACCCGGATCGGTATTAAACCGTCCCGTTTGGGAAAGGGCAAATGTGAGATACCGCGTAAAATAAGGGACAGACATTTTTCTAAAATCAAATGACCTCATTAAACCCCTGTCACAAGCACACATTGATTGCCTTATCACTATCGGTGCACGTCTAGAAAATGGCTACTCGAGCTGCATAGTTTTGGATATGATAAAGACTGCATATAACCGATAGATAACGAATTTTAAAATAGTTGCTTTTCGACAAAAACCTCGTAACTGCAGCTTTAAAAAGCTGCAGTTACGAGGCTTTTGTTGAAAAGCGACGATATATCACAATTCGCGCTCTCTGTACCTGCCACCCATTTGTTTGCAATATATCGGTTTTCTGTCTGTTAAAGAATTATCAACTGCGTCATTGCAAAACCTCGTAAATCCAGCTTGATTAAAGTTGGAGTTACGAGATTTTGCAATAACACTGGCGTTATGCGTCATGTCACGATTTATAATGATCTTGAAGAAAAATCGACAAATGCTATCGTATTTCACTTTGAAGACCTTCCTTCGTAATTGTCTACGAAATTCTGTTAAGGTGATACACCCCGAATGAGATTTAAAGGACGTCGGATTTTTAGACATTTGTAATCAATCTGAGCCATACAGACACATTAGAAGTTTTTTTTTCAAAAGCAACTATCGGAACTTAAAACGCCGCCCGCAAAATTCCGACGTCGCGTGAATCTCATTAAGGGTAGACTACCTTAAGTTCCTTTTTCAAATAAATTTACCTGGACAAAAGATAACAGCATGGTAATTAAACTTTTCACAGACGGCAAATTTTTCGAATGGTCCAATTAAAAAAGCTGAAGACAACAAACCGGTCCTCCATAAAAATTAGATTTTGTACACATTATATTTGCACATAGAATATTGAGACGAAATGAAGATTGATTTTTATAAGAAATTCCTGCTTTTGCCTGATTGTTTTCAAAAGCTTTCCTTGTAAAGGATGACCATAACACGTCTTGTTCGGGAAAAAATACAAAATAAATGTTGGTCGAGCCCCCAGTCAAAATGCAAATGAGCAGGATTTACAAAAGACCCTATGACATTTTAGACATACGAAGATCAAAATCAGCCTATGACTCAACCCCTTCCAAAATTGCAAATATTTAGACTAGTTTAACTCGAAAGATGTTGCAGACCACAAAACCATTTTGGATGTTGAAAAAGATAGGAACTGTCAACGTTTTCTTCATTTGTCTAACTGATTTCACAAGCCGTTTCTTTTGAAGACGTAAAGCCAGATCTTGTTTGGGAAAGGTTTACCTTTTCCCAAACAAGACCTGGTTTTGACGCGCCTGTCAGGAAATGCTTAGAAAAGAAAACATTAAGGCAAAAGAAGAAAATGTTGATAGGCAGAATTTTCTCGACTATTTTGTCGTCTGCAAAACCTTTCAAATTGGAACAGACCAACTTTTGGTCGTTTGGGAAATGATTGATACATTTGCGACAGGTAGCCTTATTAAACAGAAACAGGCGCGTGTTTGTCAGGTTGCGAGTAGAGAGGACAGTCTGGTCTGGATCCATGTTTATCTTAGGTTAAATGTCACAATTGTCTCCTCATCCTTCACACCTCAAATATTTGTAGTACATTTTGTAGATAACCGAATTACGAGACAAGCAGGATAAAACGCGGAGAGAAAACAGCCCTGCGTTCAATCAGTAAGACAAAACGTTAGCTAACAGTTAGCCGTTTCATTCGGAATACTCGGTCAATTCTGTGAAATTTGGGTCGAAGAAGTTGCGAATGTTGGTAACGTTAGCCAACAGTTTGTCTACTGAACGCAGGGCTGCTATGCATATAAAATGATTGCTGAAACGTCCTAATTTTTAACCTTTTCCTTAACTGCAATATTGTAGCGTGGTAGAATGTGAAAGCTACTGCAGAAGAAGAAGAAGAAGAAGAAGAAGAAGAAGAAGAAGAAGAAGAAGAAGAAGAAGAAGAAGAAGAAGAAGAAGAAGAAGAAGAAGAAGAAGAAGAAGAAGAAGAAGAAGAAGAAGAAGAAGAAGAAGAAGAAAGCGCATCAGCAGCAAGAAAAACAACAACAACAACAACAACAACACTTACGTTTTTTCAACTCTGGCCATTGTTCTCTCTCGAAGCGAAAATCCTCAAAATCAATCCCTTTGAGTGCAAACATAAGCCGGATTCCCTCAGCCGCACCTCTGGCGTTAAAATAGATTAATTTGTAGGCAGGCATAATTATTTTTCCTGTGTATTTTCTAGCTGTTATACGATCAATGTTTAAGCGTACACACACTCTCTCGCACCCAATGTTCTGTATTTAAATAAGTTGGGGTGACCTCGTATTTGGATAAGCTGCGGTGACTCTTTGCTATTTATAGATTTATCTGCTCATTTGCTGGTTTTCCTTTTACCTTTCGATAGTTAAGGTAGTCAATCCCTAATGATATTCACTCGACGTCGGAATTATTTGATCGACGTCGTAAACATTCGGCTGTGGATTGTTCCAACGCCGCTTGTTTACGACGAGGCCCGAATAAGCCTCGTAATAGAGATTTACGGATTAGTACGAAATGGAATACGAAATGGAAATGGAAATGAAATCAGGGGGGATGTATCAGGATACTTGGAATATGGTGGCAGGTCACTCATATTTGCTCTATGTAATACTATGGAAAATCCAGTTTTTCAACAGTGTCAAACTTTGAATCGGAAAAAGGCCCCTAATAGAAAACGCATGGAACACAATTAGGACAAGATAATGAAATGCTGATAACCACAAGAAAGACATGACTTAGAGGTCCCTAATAGAAAATGCATGGAAAAACATCGGGACGAAAGAATAAAATGCTGATAACCAATAATCTTTTCTCTATCAACATCAAATTTGTTGTCTGTAGCAGCTTTCATTATAGACGACGCAAATATTATGTCTTTTTCGAAAGGGTAAGTATTTGAAAAAATGAAATGTATTTATTTCATTTTAAGGAGTACTGTAGTAGCAATGGTCTGTGAAAAGTGTCTGAGATAAATTTGTCAATAGGTCATCTAAACTGGCACGGTTTAAAAACGCAAAAAGTACTTTAACATGTTGTTATACGCCCGAAGGGTCATATTATGTTATGGCCCCGGTCGTCCGTCCGTCCGTCTGTCCGTCTGTCCGTCCGTTTGCAATTTCTTGTGTGCGCAACTCCTCCTACAGTTTTGATCGGAATTTGATCAAACTTGCCACAATGATTCTCCATGGTGTCTAGTTGTGCACACCGCTTACGGAATTCAGATAACTCATTTCGTTCTTGAATTATCTGCCCTTGAATTGAAAAAAATGGCCAATTTTACTGACAAGCCCCTCTCGGGCATATATGCGCCGCTCTGCGAAGCTCTTGTTTCTACTAGATCTGCATAACGGGTGCATAGTTATGTATAATTGTATATATGTAAAAATTGTAAACATAACAAGGAAGAAAATGACCTTCAAAGTCATGAATATTGTCTGAATGGACGTCCGTTTATACCCAAATGCGAAAACGTTGGGTGAGAGTCTGGCACCAAGCAGGACGACGACAGCGAATCCCGGGTTCTCACATGCGATTTATCACCGTGTCACGATGTATCGGCCACCCGTCATCACCAACGATAGCATTTGCTGTAGACTGAGCCGTCATAATCTGTTGCGTAAGTGACTTTGACGTATATAATTGTCTTGACGTACAGTTGTTACACGCGGCTGACCGGGACATGGGTGGCCTGCATTTGTTCTCTGGTCGTTTACACGTCTCAGTAACCTTGAAAACACTACATCGGCTACATTATAACGTCTAGCTACCTATGTTTGCGAAACACTGCCGGTAAAAAGCACAAAAAACTTGGTTCCTGTCTGTCAAAATAATCCCAAAAATTAAATGCATACGAAAATTATCCATGGTTGTCGTGTGTTTTCAACAAGTAAATCAATTAGGCAGTTTTTACACACACACAAAAAAAAAAAAAAAAACTCAGTGATTTTGCACGTGGTCTGAATGTGACAGGCACTAGAGCATTTTGTGATGGGAGGTTTAGATGTTAGTTTACAGAAGACACTACAAAATCGCTGGGTTGTGAGGGGTATACATTATCTTGTGCATGTCCCAAAATTATGGTGCCAGTCGAGGCTGCAGAAAAAGAATGGATAATAAATATGTCTTTTGCGTTTTTAAATCGTGCCAGTGTACAATAAAGAGAGCTACATAGCTACCAGGCGGAATAATTATACCCCCCCCCCCCCGAACACACACACATACGAAGCAGAGAGAGGTATAATTTGTTCCTTTTCTTCGAAAACCCCGTATCTGCAGCTTGTTTTAAGCCGCAGATACGATGTTTCGCAGAAAAGCGGCGATTTTGATCTCGCAATATTTGTCCCTCCGTCTGTAGACCTCTTTTTATTTCCGTGCCCTAACTCAAGAATCGTTTGACCTAGGTCCATGAAACTTTACAACGTTGTTATAATTTTCCCAAGGAGAAGCCATATTGCTTTTGATCACATATAACACTTTTTCAGTAACAAAACACAGAGGGGGCGGGTCCGATTGGCGACAGTTTTAGTTAAAAAATTTTGCAAAAGGCCGAATATTGCATTCAACAGCCAAGTAAATATTGAGAAGAAAGGAGAAAATGTTGGTTGTAAGCAATTACGTCTTCTCTCTCAATGTTATTTTGTAATAAGTGTAAATTTAATGTACTGTGATTTTTTATATTGACCCACACTTCCAACACAACATTATTTTTGTGAATATTTTGTACATGCGAATGCTTTTCAATTTTATCCTTTTATCCAAGTAACGATTATAAAACGACTTTTTTACCAGGAACAAATTCGAATTAATCTATATCAAACCTTGCCCTTGACGAATCACACTTCACACCTTAAAAATCAAAGGACGGACACGAATCGGTCAGAGCTCTACCCTGACGTTATCGAAGTCGACACTTTACCGTCAATGGTCGGTCATAGTTTAGGACAGGATCAAACATCATGAAAGGCACAACTCGTCGTGTTTTCGTAATTGACACAAAAGGTGGATATCCCTCTTCTGATGTCAATTTGTTTTAAAATACACCCTTCTGTGACATGTTAAGTTTTGCTCTTCTTCTTTGAATGAGATTTTTTCTGTACAGATGTCATCTGCAGTTTGTATATGATCCAATAATTGGCTGCTCCAATTTCGTTTCTTTCGATGAAAAAATAAATGTGATATATAAAATTAAACAAATATTTGCCTTTGAAGTGTATTTCAGCACATATATTTCAATGATATCTATTATCAAAAGGGAATACTGGTACATAAAAAGAAAAAAAGAGAAAAGACAACTTAGGATTTGAACCCACCACCTCCGAATTTAGACACGTTCACTCAACACAGAAATAGGGGAACCATCATCGCATATGCTGAGATGCTCCCCCCCCCCCCCCTACAATTTATCTCGGTTTCGTATTCGTATTCCATTTCGTACTAATTCGTAAATCTCTAATACCCGAAAGGGGAGTTAGGCAGTATAGATAGATAGATAGATAGATAGATAGATAGATAGATAGATAGATAGATAGATAGATAGATAGATAGATAGATAGATAGATAGATAGATAGATAGATAGATAGATAGATAGATAGATAGATAGATAGATAGATAGATAGATAGATAGATAGATAGATAGATAGATAGATAGATAGATAGATAGATAGATAGATAGATAGATAGATAGATAGATAGATAGATAGATAGATAGATAGATAGATAGATAGATAGATAGATAGATAGATAGATAGATAGATAGATAGATAGATAGATAGATAGATAGATAGATAGATAGATAGATAGATAGATAGATAGATAGATAGATAGATAGATAGATAGATAGATAGATAGATAGATAGATAGATAGATAGATAGATAGATAGATAGATAGATAGATAGATAGATAGATAGATAGATAGATAGATAGATAGATAGATAGATAGATAGATAGATAGATAGATAGATAGATAGATAGATAGATAGATAGATAGATAGATAGATAGATAGATAGATAGATAGATAGATAGATAGATAGATAGATAGATAGATAGATAGATAGATAGATAGATAGATAGATAGATAGATAGATAGATAGATAGATAGATAGATAGATAGATAGATAGATAGATAGATAGATAGATAGATAGATAGATAGATAGATAGATAGATAGATAGATAGATAGATAGATAGATAGATAGATAGATAGATAGATAGATAGATAGATAGATAGATAGATAGATAAGTTCTGATACGTAGGTTACCGAAATTAAACGATGTCGCACGAAAAATTGCGACATTGTGTGAATCTCTTTGGGGTGAACTACCCTTATTTCTTCCTCCATCGGCAAATAATCGGACTTTTTCAATCGGATGACAAGATGGATGGAAAAGATTAGAGTATATTATAGCAAAGAAAATATTGAGACAAAAGGAGAAAATGCTGGTTATCAACATTTTCTTCTTTTGCCTCAATGATTCCCAAGCCTTTTCTATATGCTCAAGGGTCGTCAAAACTAGGCCTTGTTTGGGAAAGGATTAAATTTATCTGTCCTTGTGGCTTATTGGTTTTCCTTTTACCTTTCTAGAGTTCGATTGTTCAACTCTTTTCATACTACCACTGACATACATGTAGGAAGATTTGGGCAGGTGGGGGCTGCCCCCAATAATTTAGAAGGGGGTAGTATACTAATATCCTATGCCCCCCCCTCTCAATTATACACCCATATTTTCCCAGGTATTGCAAGGTATTTCCAGATTGCAGGAAACGGTTTCTTAGAATTCAAAAAAATTCTTTGGGGCATGCAGACCCCCAGCAACGCCACGCTCGGCCGGGTTCCATACACTTATTAAATATAATAAACATTCGGCCCCCAATATCATAAACTTTCCTTCGCCTATGACTATCCCCCCTCCCACTTGGACTGGTCAATCTTTTTGTCGTTTGGTAAAGAGTTGATCAATTCCCAAATAACAGATAGAGTCTATCAGCATGGTTACAGTTCAATTAGGTTCTTTCATCTAAGACCCCCCGCCCCCCGCACACAACAGCCTCCGAAAGTCGTCCTTGGAGTCTTAAAACGCCGCTCAAACGTTTAGTATTTGTTATTTTTAGTAACATATTCTCAATCCAAAAGCGTTTTGGTAACAATACTCTCGAACCCAAAGCGTTATAATGTTGAATGCACACGCTCTTTATCGCTGTATATTGAATGCACGTGCGTCGTCATTGTTTTCTCCACATATTTAGGTAGCCTCGTTTTGATAATGTCGATTTGTGACTATTTTTAGTAATAATTTTCATGTATACAATGTTGATTTCCCATAAACCCATCGTCTTTGCCTCCGGAAGTGTGTTCTGTGGGTTCAGACTAAAACATAAGTGAAAGGACCTTATAGGGATGTAACAACACGATGAGGAATCAAGTGACTCATTTTAGATAGTTTGTTTCTTCAACTATTATGTTAATACATGACTGTACAATTCGGAAAGGATTTGAAGCAAAGAGGTTGACGTCCCCTACGCTTTCGAAAGAATAAGTTTCAAATGCACGTCTTTGTCAAATATCATTTTATATTCTGTCCGTCTCTATTCTTGGTAGCCACTATTCTTTGTTCATTATTAACTGTTACACAATGCTGTTGAAAATGTCGGAGTGCGTTGAGATTATCTCCATTTCCCAAACATCAAAAATTTAGACTTACAATTTTAAAGCTGCTTGATAAGACGAACAATTCATTCATTTGATTGTGGTGCACAGAAATTAACAGAAAATGATGGTAATCGACATGTTCTTATGCTTCGACGTTTCACCTATCCCATTTTCATTGACGATGCCAAAACCAAGTCTATTTTGTCTTTGTTTTTGTTGTTTCTGTTGTTATTTTGTTACTGTTTTTTTTTCTTTCTTTTTTTTCTTTATGGGGGGGGGGGGAGGGGGGTAGGTGGTGGTGGTGGGGGGGGGGGGTGATGAGGTTTAAGTGGCACCAGTTTTATGGAGCTATATGATACATGCCCAATAAAGTGTCGTTGTTGAATAGTTCCAAGTATGTATGCTAACAGTACCCTCGGCTCTTTGATTTCTAATCAAGTGAGTCATCAAGTTTACAAAAATCAGATGAGTAATAATTGTCCCTTTCCCAAACAAGCTTTGTCTATTCTGGCGTCCTTAAAGGAATAGATATGGAAAACATTTAGGGAAAAGAAGAAAATGCTGATAATCAGCTCCAGAAAATGAAATTGATGTTATTATATAAGACGGTTTTGTGTAAAATTCAGCTAAGAAAATATTGAGACAAAAGAAGAAAATGCTGATTATCAGCATTTACTTCTTTTGCATCAAGGTTTTCCCATAGTCTTTCAGATAAGGGACGTCGAAAACAGTTTGGGAAAGGGTTACCTAAGATTAAGTCTGCAACATTGTTATACGATAGGTTTAACAAACAAAAATGAAGCTATTTTTGGAAATGACTTCTAGATTCAAGTTTTCCTCTTGAATTTCGTACCCGGTCTAGAAAATGACCATCATTGAGTAAACCACCATTACAGGGTGGGTAACCCACGTGACTTTTGGGAAGCGTTAACACCGAAAAAATCGCCCGCTTCAAGGTATGTTTTGTTCAATTTCTTAGAGCCAAAGTTTTTGTAAGTGCAAAACGAAAGTGGGAAACGTTCACATGCGCCGAAGAAAATTTTCGTTTGAACGTTTGAAGAAACCACGGGATTCGGAGCAGAGTGAGTTACAAATGTACAAACGGGAATAGCCCTCTCAAATGCGCGTTCCGTGCACTTTATCTCCTCAAAATCAACAGAGTATATTAAGCTGAGAAATTAAACAAAACATACCTTGAAGCGGACGATTTTTTCGGTGTTAACACTTCCCAAAAGGCACGTGGGTTATCCACCGTGCATTAGTCACCAATAAAAGAATAGCAAATCAAATGATGAGTAATAAGTACCACTTTCTCAATCAAACCCTGTATGTTCTGACACACTTAAAGGAGAATCTCTAGAAAACGTTGAGGGAAAAGAAGAAAATGACGATCAGCATTTTCTTCTTTTCCCTCCACGTTTTCTTGGTCATAACATACAATTTTAATTCTTTTTTTAGAACACTTATTGTGTTACCCAAAATACCACTTCATATACAATCTAGTCTAGAATATTGTATAGGAAAGGTTTAAAAAAACAAAAAGGAAGTTATATTCAGATATGACTAAAATATCGTTCAAAGTTTTCTTCGTGCAAAAGTTTTATATTTTGAACCCGTTCTAGAAAACTTAATTGTAGCTCAAATATACATGACGTAATTATATAGGTCGAAGATAAAGAGCTAATATGCATACTAGTAGGCTATGTATTAATACGAACTCTTACCCAAACGACGAAGTTTTAGCGTGTACGAATTTAAAAGCAGCTGCAGGCGTCAAAAAGGCATTTACTGAAGAAGAAATTTGTGTTAGTTATGGCACAGACAACACAGAGACAAAAGGAGAAAATGTTGGCTATCAACATTTTCTTATATGCATCATAGGGAGTTTCATATTTTGGACTTTTCTCAGATCAGCCTGATTATTACACCAACTGTTCTCTGAGTGCCATGAACAAAGTATCCATGTCAAATTTCAGTCTAATCCAAAAATGTTTAAACCCCCCTCCCGCCCTTCTACCGACATGAAAATTTCACTTATAAGGCAATTTTGCATCAACATGATAATTATTATCAATCCTTTTCTAAGAGAGGTGTCAAAACAAGGTCTTGTTTTGGAAAGGGTTAATGAATTAGCCATGTTAACCCTTTTCCAAACAAGGCCTGGTTTTGACGTCCCTAATAGAAAAGGCTTGGGAAAACATTGAAACAAAAGAAGAAACTGCTGATAACCAGCAGTTTCTCCTTTTGTCTCAATGTTTTCAGTGCCATATTGTACACAAACCCTTACCTTTTTAAAATGAATTTTGTCGTCTTCAGCATCTTTTGAATTGGACCACCGTGAAAATTTGTTGTTCGGGAAAGGGTTAAAGACAGATCCCTATTGGTATTAGGACACGTACATCAAAATGTTGATAATCAGCATTTCCCATTTTTCCTCATTATTTTGTGGACTATATTGTACACTAATCAATTTTTACCAACATGGATTTTGTAGTCAAAGGCAGCTTTCAAATCGGATTAGTATCACAAATCATAATTAGGAAAAGGGTTAACCCATTACCACACAGTGACTCTTTTTGACTCCTCATAAGATAATGCGTTTGGAAAACAATGAGGAAAATGAAGAAATTGCTTGTGACAAGCAATTTCTTCATTTCCCACAATGTTTTCAACCAAAAAAGACTAAAAGATCTTGAATTTCCTTAATTTTGAATTGTCATCTGCAACATTTTTGAATTTGGACAAGTCCAATAAAACAATCTAGAACGCTCGTCAAGACTTATTATAACCCATCACCACACAGTGACTCTTTTTGACTCCCCACATGATAATGACCTTTGAAAACATTGTGGTAAATGAAGAAATCGCGTTTGACAAGCAATGTTTTCATTTCCCACAATGTTTTCTACCAAAAAAAACCAAAGAATGTTAAATTCCATTCAATTGAAATTGTCGTCTGCTTCATCTTTGAATTAGGACCAGTCCAGAATTTTGTCGACTGTAAACGGGATAATGACAATTTACTATTCATAGTCTGTCACAGTCTTTTCTTCGATTTTTTAACCCATTACCACACATTGGCGCCTTTTGACTCCCCAAATGAAAATGGCTTGGAAAAACATTGTGGAAAATGAAGAAATTGCTTGTGACAAGCAATTTCTTCATTTACCACAATGTTTTCTAACCCAAAATGGAAAGATTTTTAAGATTTCATCAACTTGAAATTGTCGTCTGCAACATCTTTGAATTTGAACCAGTCTAAAATTTTGTTGTTTGTGAAAGGGTTAAGACTAATTCTGACTTGCGTAGAAGAACCAATTTGGGAAAACCATGAGAGAAAAGAAGAAACAATCTGATGATCATTGTTTTCTCTTTTGCTATCAACGGGTTTCGGTTCGGAACTACTTTTTTTCAAATTTGGCACCATATTCATTTGTGTCTGTGATTCTTTTGGAAAGGGTTAACGACGAAAAAACATTGACATACAACAAATTGGATAGTGATAAAGAGAGGATTTAAGAGAAAATATTGAGACAAAAGGAGAAAATGCTGATTATCAGCATTTTCGTCTTTTGCCTCAATGTTTTAGCAAACCTTTTCATTTAGGGACGTCAAATCTGTACTTTCCAAACAATCCCAATATTCACTGGTCTGATTTCAAAGGCATTGTTCAACTGTCCACATTTTAGTAGTTTGTGAAAGGTTTAAAAAGACACCATACCACTTTTTAAGCCTTTTCAGACGAGATGCCTTCCACTCAAGGCATAACTCTTCCTGAACGAAAGTTCTTTTATATAGGATTTATCTCCCTTTTATAAATCATAGACTGTAACAGATGACAATTTCTAATCAAGTGAATAACATTATACTCGTACATTTATTTGTACTTTCTGGGTCGGAAACTTTGTCGGAAAAGGAAAAAAAAATATGATAAGACCAGCGCACCGTTTTACTCACGAACTTACGATCAATTTGTGCGTAATTTATGTAACAAGACCTTTGATTGAACGAGAAATATGCTTATGGTCTACCAAAGCAAATCAGATTGGTAATGTTCAAATGTACGCAAAAATTATGTCTGCGTTATGTTTTGATATCAAGCCGTAGTTACGTAGACTGGGTTCCAGACTGATCATTTTTCCCTCCTTTACTTTCTCCGGTCCAAAGATCAATATCAACACGATAAAAAACGGATGCCGCAATATGTAACGGGTATTGATTTTTTATGCGCTATCTTACAGACCAAATTGTATATTGACGACTGGACCCAGGCTATAGTTACGCGATTTATGAAGACACCCACGAACTGCTATTTGGTTGTCATCAATGTTTCTCTAAAACTTTTTTCCACAGCGGACGTCAAACCAACGCTTGTTTCACAAAGGGTTGAACTGTTCATCCAAAACATCGTAACTGCAGACTAAAACAAGCTGACTTTACGAGGTTTTCGCTGAAAAGCTACGATATACGGAATATCGAGAGTGATTTTTGGAGCTAAAATATAATATAAATCATATTGCTTATAAACCAGAATATACATGGTTATAGCTCCAAAATATTTGATAATTCACTTTAGCCCCAAACATGGAAATACATTATTTTAGACAACAACGTTTCGGTGGCCCCCTTTTAAGCCCCTGAACAGTATGTAACCGTTAATAACTGATTTAAACGGTATCCTTTCAGGGATCAAGTCTTAACCCTTTCCCACATAGTGACGCCTTTTGACTCCCCTCAAGATAAAAGCATTGGAAAACATTGTGAAAAAATGAAGAAATTGCTCGTCACAAGCAATTTCTTCATTTCCCACAAAGTTTTCTTCCCAGAAAGACCAAACGCTGTTAATTTTCATACTCTGAAATTGTCATCTGTATGATCTATGAATTTGGATCAGCCCAAAGTTCTGCTGTTTTGGGAATGGTTTTCCACGAAGACATCCCCCCCCCAAGAAACCTGCTTTGGTAAAACATCGAAGCAAATGAAGACAATGCTGATCAGCATTTTCTCCTTTTTCTTCAATATTTTCTGTACAGTATTGTAGGCAAATCCTATCTGTATCAACATTCATTTTGTCACATGCACACGGTGGGTAACCCACGTGACTTTTGGAAAGCGTTCACATCGAAAAATTGTCTGCTTCAAGTATGTTTTGTTCTATTTCTCAGCTCATCTACGGATTTTGAAGATATAAAGTGCAACATACGCAAATTTTAGAGGACCATTCCGAATCCTATCTCACCCTGCACCGAATACATGTACCATATTTTTTTCAAACATTTTAAAAAGCGAAATCACCCATTTGAATGTTTTAAGAAACCATGGAATCTGGTATGCAGTGAGTTAGAACCGGGAATGTCCCTCTTAAAGACGCGTACGATGCCCTTTATATCGTCAAAATCCGTAGAGTATTAGCTGAGAAATTACACCAAAATATACTTGAAGCAGACGAATTTTCTATGTGAACGCTTTCCAAAATGCACGTGGGTTACCCACCGTTATACAGTAGCTTTCAAATGTGAACCGTCCAGTTTGGAATAGGGTTAAATAGATAAGGGTACTAGTATTTCAAATAAATGTTCAACGGAATGTAATCCGAGTCTTCTCTGATGTAAATACGCTCTTTGATATTTTGATTTTTCGCTAAATAGCGAAACATCAAAATATCAAAGAGCGTATTTACATCAGAGAAGACTCGGATTAAACGGAATAAGGATGCCATATGTGAACAAATTATACAAAAGACGTTACCGTTCATCTGTTAGCACCTTTTTTTATGTTAACTCTTTCCCAAGCAATAGCTTAGTTTGAGGTCTGAACAGAGAAGTCACTAGAAAGCATTGTAGAAAAGAAGATCATGTTGATGACCAACATTTCTTCTTTTACCTCAACGCTTTCCATTGTATGTCCATTTCCATTATAATTTCAAAAGTACATGCATGATGATTTTTAAAGTGAAATGACCTTTGTCTTGTGCAACATTATAATGTAGACAGAATTCGAAATTTTGGCGTTCGGGAAAGGGTTAATCCATAAATACTTTTTTTTCGCAAACCCTGAAAAGGTCATCTCACGTATGGGGACCAATAAGGGGTTTATGAAAACCTCGAAACGAAAAAGAAATATATAACTCTTTGGAGCTAGAATAAATTATCTTTTATTTTTGAGGCATACTGAACTATCTTACTCGTATATTTCGAAAACAGAGAATGGCATTTGTTATCGTTTGGAAAATGACTTACGTTTTCCCAAATAAGACCTGGTTTTTATGTACTTAGAAGAAAAGCATCGTTGCAAAAGACAAAAATGTTGAAAACCGACATTTTCCCCTTTTGTCTCAATATATTTAGCTAGAGTTTACACAAATTTCACTTTTTTTAATATACCATTTGTGGTCTACAGCTCCTTTAATTGGGAGCACCATGAACATGTGTCGTTTTTGACGACAAAGTAAAATGGGATTAAGGGGGAATGCTCCAGTTTTTCGGAACACTCGGTCATTACGGTATTAAATTAAATGTTTTGTACCAATATGTTTCGCTACCATATTTTCAATAGTATAACACATTATTACAATTTACCATTTTCGATGGTAAAAGTGTATTTATTATGCGAAACTGATTTCCTCAAGATGGAAATCGATTATTTAGAGCAAGACAGTCGTAAGTGTGTATGCAGTTACCACTGTTTTGCGCCATTTTATTCATGTGTAGCTGATAAAAATTGCCGTAATTCTCTCTTAAGTGCGGTGACCTATACATTTTCTATTTGAATTATTACCAGGACATGTTGTTTAATACAATGAGGCAGTTTTATCAAATTCTATTATGTAGAACTTGAAATATTTCCACAAATATGCAAATTTTGACATAAAACACTCCAGCTTCGTTGATCTAACTGATCACGTGAGCATGCTGTTTTATACATTTACGCGTTTATAATAGCACAAATTTGGGATTTTCTGTTCTTATTAAATATAAGACGTTACTTTTAATCCATTTTCGGGACTAAACTACGAATATACAGCATTTTATTAGCACTTTAGTAACCTTGTACAGGTGCGATAAATTGTGCATTTTTTTATGTAGGGGTATGTTATACGAATGCCTATAAAATTCAAACAAGATCGCTTACTACCCATTTTTATTTTATTTTTCAATTAGTAATAACATGTAATTTCAAAATACAAAATATGAATAAATTCTATTATTGGGAAAAATTTTAGGAAATTGGAGCATTCCCCCTTACAAAGTCGGGGAAGACAGGATAGTTTATCAAATCCACCGATGACGATTTCGACCCTTTCCTAAACGGTAGACATTTCTAAACAGGATAAAGCGAGCTATATCGATACTCCAAAGAAGACCCCTTACATATAGAAACCATAACCGATAAGCGGCATTGGAAGAGAGTAGTTAGTTCCATCTTGGTTGAGGTCGTAAAATGCATGGTGATCTGGAAAAACGGCCCTCTCAGCATCTGAGACCAACATGTTTCCAGGGGCGCATTCGTCAGAGCGAGTTTTTGTTTTTAAAAGATATCTTAAGATTTTTTAGATTTGTTTAAACCTATTCATTTAATATGATTGGGACGAACGCTACAAGTTCATTTAATTCCCTCTCGATTCTGTTTTGTCGTAAAGTCATGACCAACAGAAACGAATAAGCCATATGATCGTATAGTTTAATATATATTTACAAAGTCTATGTTATAATAAAATACATCTTGCAAGTTCAAACCAAGTTTAGCATTCAACGACAACATAGCCCTCCTGGCTATCTCTCTGCTCTTCCTCTCCAGACATGTGGTTATATATATGTCGGAGGCCACATTGGAATCTAGGCCGATCCGGAATCGGCCTAGTCCAGATTGGAATTCTACTCTGGCCTAGTCCAAAGTGGAATTCTAATCTGGACTAGTCCGATCTGGAATCGGCCTAGGAAGTTTCTAGTCCAGATGAGAATTCCAATCTGGCTAGGCTAATCCGGAATCTGCCTAGATCAGATTGGAATGCGTTCTTAAAATTATTTTGTCATTAATAACCACTTATTTTTCTAACCAATTTGAATTTTATACACTTATGTGTTGAAAAAGAGTTGCAATAAGTTTATTCTACTACATGTATGAGTTGCTCTAAAAAGATATCCAACAAACAATAATAACAATCGTTCCCAAACAAGATATAAAATTACTAAAATATCAAACAATTGATAACAATATGCGTTCCAAAAATGAATGAATAATTCTTCCGTTTATCTATTTTTTCTCAATTTCAAGATTTTTTAAGGTTTGTTTTTTGTTTATTGTTTTGATTTATTTCTGCAAAAGATCTACAGGCCAAATTATTTGTATTTTTTCTTAATGACTGGAGAATGGTAACAACAACACAAAATACCGACTTGAATGCCGAAATTAAGCCATATGTTTTCATTTCTTAATCTGCTGAGAAGGAAAATAAGTATCCATACCAATCATCTCTTTGTCACCTTTAATCTACAATCTGTTTTATATGCAGTTCTGATAAGAAGTGATTAATTAAATCAGTATATATGTCTTAATATTGGGCTTGCCTTCTCAACCAGAATCAGATAGTTTGCATTCCTAGACAACTTAAATCATTCTATTGAAATAAAATGTTATCAACCTGTGATTGGCCATATTATATTATATTTCAAATTTTGTATCATTTGACCAGTGTAAGCCCATATCTTAATCCTTGTTCAGTTTTTAATTATTGCTTTATCGCCAAAATGTTTTAAATTTTCAAAGCTGTTATATACTTTTTGAATTCTGACGTAGATGTGATGAAGTATTATTGGATAAAGCATGGATAATGAATGGCTTTTCACCACGGAAAAAGTGTAAAAATGGATTTTGAACAGGAAATTAAGTATTATAAGGCGATTCAAACCTTACTGTACTGTTAGACACTGAGACGTGCAGGTAAACGATTAACTCAATTTACCAAGTAACATGTACATAATATGTTGTGTCTTGTTTAACCCTTTCCCGAATGACACAGTGTTATGATTGTCCAAATGTAATGTTGCTGTTGATTGCAAAATTAAGTCTATCAATAAAGCTGAAAACTTACAATGCAAAAGCATTACAACATTTAGTGAAAAAAGAAAATTCAGGCCATCATCATTTTTTCTCACATTGTCTTGACAAGCCTTTTATTAGGGACACCAGAAAGTTCTAAGGCTTGTTTAGAAAAGGGTTAATTACCAAAAGCGTTATACATTTGGGTTTTCTATAATATGTTCGCTCTTAAGAGTAAGTTAAAGAAAAGTGAAAAACAAAATTCAACATTTATCACTGTAGAAAATCAAGAAATTGCTATAAACTTATTTTTGTTCACATTCTTACAATTTTTAATTTTCCCTATTTGGAATTAATCCCTGACTTTAAGGTATGAAAACTAACTTAGTCTATTGAATCAAATTTCTGCAATTTTGATATTTTCAAGCTTCTTTATTTTTAATTTCAATTTTCGAATGGATTCCAAACTGGTCTAGGCAGATTCTAGATCGGCCTAGCCAGATTGGAATTCCATTCTGGCCTAGACCGATCCAGAATCTGCCTAGACCAAACTAGAATTCTAATCTGGACTAGTCCAAACTAGAATTCCAGTTTGGCCTAGACCAATTCTGGATCGGCCTAGGCCAATTCCGGATTGGCCTGGATTCTAATCTGGACTCCGACATATACACTGCACAAATAGTAGTTATACAACTGTCCTAATTATAAATACATCAATTAACCATTAACTTTGACAACCAAGCACGAGTTGTACTGGTCACAGGTCATAAGAATGACAAATATGACAATTCTATGACAGTTTCTTGGAAAATACGCCAGCACTCGCACAGAATGTGTGGACCAATGATTAGCAATGATCATTCTCCGCTACATGTCAAAGGCAATTTCACAATCTTTTCCAGAGATTTGATCTTTACGGTTGCCAAAAACCTAATATGATACTAAACACGGTACGGAAACTACAGAGACAGAGCCATTGGCTCTGCCGCTTAAATCCTCTGGGGGGCTTCCGGCCATGTGTGGCTCTGTCTCTGGGGTCGTGATTTTTTGACAAAAACAGGCGAGTGTTCAACTTTGTTGTTCATTTATTTTCTTCTGGTGCTTAAAATCGAAAAACCGGGAATGTCATGCTCCCCTAAGACCATTTATCTGCCTGTTCTAATTCTGTGGGCTTCAAAGTCGGCAGGGTTTTTACATGATCATTGTCGTCGTAGGTCGACCCTATGTGATTTTTTCTTGTTTACATCATGTATTCATGTACATTTCAACGGTAAATAGCCAATTGCTGCAGCCAAAACATGTGATATACTAATCGAGTGATAATGTCGATCAGACATTGCTTTCCCATATAACAAAACCTTAGAAATGATTGGCAAACGTAAAGTTTGAGCAATTTCTATCGGTGGCTCTGTCTCTGGTGGCTGGCTCTGTCTCTGCGTGCTTGGTGAAAAAAATTAATCTATCGCAAAATTCGCGTCGAAGTAATTTACTCACACACTGAATAGATCATATTGTGTATGGCGAATGGTTCAGTCACCGATTAAACCCTTTGCAAAAGATCGAACTTTCAGCGTTGTTCAATTTCAAAGCTACAATTAAACAATGTCCTTTGAATGATCAAAGATCAGCGTGTCTAAATTGACGGGGGAAGAGGGATTTCGATTTAAGTAAATATGTGACTCGGAACCGAACATCCTGTGATAAAGACATCGTACTATCTGGAGACAGCTACTGAACTCTCACGGCCACCGCGCAAAATGTGCCATTATTCGCTTTTATTCAGTGGAAAACATGCTTCTCTTCCAATTTACATGTATTGGAATATACACTAACCTTTCGTCACGGCTCATGATTCTATGTAGTACTGTACTTAAGGCGACAAACTGGGTGTTGACAAAGAAACAATTACACGATGGGTAATCCACGTGATTTGGGGAAAGGTCCACACCGAAAAATTGTCTGTTTCAAGTATATTTTGTTCTATATCTCAGTTTAAACTCTACGTATTTTGACGAGCAATTGCACCATACGCGCCTTTGAGAGGGTCATTCCTGAACCTCTTTATGCAAAGTATTCCATAGTTTTATTAAAATGCAACCAAAAACATTCATTTTGAATGTTTCGAGAAACCATGGGATTTGATGCGGAGTGAGTTAGAACCGGGGAATGTCCCTCTCAATGACGCGTGCGGTGCACTTTATCTCGTCAAAATCCGTCGAGTATTAGCTGAGAAAATACACAAAACAGACTTGAAGCAGACGATTTTTCGGTGTGAACGTCAGGGGCCTGTTTCATCAAAACATTTTTAAAAGAAGTAATTTTGACTTAAGGATGTCTTAAATATCGGTTAAAACAACAATCGCATAATCCAGGGGATCGTATTTTCAACGATCTTACGACAAAGTTTTTGTATAAAATGTGTAACAAAACATCTGAGTGCACGAGAAATCAGATTGGACCAATCAGGTTTGTTGTTACAAGTAACTACGCAAAAATTAATCGTACGAGCGTTGATAATACGGGCCCCAGGCCTTGATAAATTGGTGATACGCGTTTCTTGTCCAAAACTTGTCGTAAGTCACCGGTAAGAAAAAGACAAAAATACGTCTTAAAAATGAAACTGGTCCTTGTTTTTTTTTTTTTCTTTTTTTTTATTTGCACCAATATATCCGACATCTTTCCATTTAATCCTTCCCAAGCAAGACATTTTTCTGGTGCATTGCGAGAAAAGAAAATTGCTCATAACCAGCATTTTCATATTTTTTCTCACATATTTCAATGATACCTATTACATATTTGATACTTCGGAGCTATGCGCAGATACATACATGTCTCTCTCATGAGAGGGGGGGGGGCGCCCATCTGCATCCTTGCATGTCTGGACATCATTTTGAATTGGAGCAGTCCTAAATAAGAATTCTATGTATCACCTAATGTGATATAATACCCCGCCATTAAATTTGTCCGGATAAGTGTTTTTGTCGAAAACAAAGGACAGTGACTCACAAAATAAGAAAGGAATATTTATGCTCCTTTGATACAGAACTTGTCTTTATTGAGATATATCTACCCATGAAATTTCATGATCATAGCTTCGATACTTTCAGAGATATGCTTTGGACAAGTATTTTGTAAACAGACTAAAATTAACCGACAGTTCAAAGCAGAGCCAGCCGCCAGAGACAGAGCCAGCCGCCAGAGACAGAGCCACCGATAGAAATTGCTCAAACTTTACGTTTGCCAATCATTTCTAAGGTTTTGTTATATGGGAAAGCAATGTCTGATCGACATTATCACTCGATTAGTATATCACATGTTTTGGCTGCAGCAATTGGCTATTTACCGTTGAAATGTACATGAATACATGATGTAAACAAGAAAAAATCACATAGGGTCGACCCACGACGACAATGATCATGTGAAAACCCTACCGACTTTGAAGCCCACAGAATTAGAACAGGCAGATAAATGGTCTTAGGGGAGCATGACATTCCCGGTTTTTCGATTTTAAGCACCAGAAGAAAATAAATGAACAACAAAGTTGAACACTCACCTGTTTTTGTCAAAAAATCACGACCCCAGAGACAGAGCCACACATGGCCGGAAGCCCCCCAGAGGATTTAAGCGGCAGAGCCAATGGCTCTGTCTCTGTAGTTTCCGTACCGTGCTAAAGCAAACACCTTGGGCTTCAACATTACAAAGTTCCCGGGTACGCCCCTCAAACCCGATTTCTTATATAAATTATACAGTCGACACTCGTTGTGTCGAAGCAAGGAGGTTGAAGAGTATAAAAACTCCTTGATCAAAGTCAGTGGAGCTGTGAAAATGCATCGACATATCCGGAGTTCGACTCATCCGATTTAGTACAGTTTCGAATTAAATGACATTTTAGCATTTTAGTTCCTCCTCAAATGAGTTCATGATCGAAATATAATATGAAAAAGGAAAAAAATGCTCGAGGCGAGCAATTTCTTTCCTTATCCTACTATACTTCAATGATTTTATTTAATTCAAAATTATTCTTTTAATATTTTTCTGATATCCATTGATGAGGACGGGGTCAATTTTTACTTCTACTTAAGCAGGAATTCGACTTATCCGATGTCGAAATAACGAGTGTCAACTGTAATATGCTAAGGAGTCTGTCCCGCGTCATTCTAATAAGTCATATTTTCACATGACATGTATCATTTTCATTCGATACATTTTTATTGAAATCAATACGAAAAGTAAATGAAGATTAAATTGAGTAGAACAAATTTCAATTTCCAAAGATGAAAGATCATGGAATGCAATGGATATTTTTGCGGTTAAACATATTTTTATCAATTGACTTATTTAGTTCATTGATTAGAATTGTAATGACCTGTCAGGCTAAAAGGGACCTTCTGGGAAGGGTAAAAAGTATCGACCTTATTCAGTCTAGGGTAGAAAATTTTCACTATAAGGTAAATTCTGGTTCCTAATCCAAAGACTTATTTCATCTTTTTGTTCAAAAAAGGGGGTGATATCGTTGTATATCTGGCTTTAATAGGCTTCAAAAGTTAGTTTCCACCGAGATTTGAACTCGGATCGCAGGATTCAGAGTCCTGAGTGCTAACTATTACACCATGGAACCGTTCATTCTTATTCATTATTTCCCTTAGAAAATTCATGGTTGAATGGACTATTTTATGTCTTGCAGCGTAAAATACTACGATGAGATGAAAACTAAAAGAAGAAAAAGAATATCATCATTTTTTTATAAGGATGTTCGCCAAAGCTTTTTGAAATATGATATGAAAGTAGACAAAATAGAATTTCCACATTTGAATAAAAAGATTCCACCGAGATTTGAACTCGGATCGCAGGATTCAGAGTCCTGAGTGCTAACCATTACACCATGGAACCCCTTCCTTATATTTTATTTTTTCCATTATATTAGAAAATTCAAGGTTAATTGGACTAGTGGAGACCGGGGCAAAGTGTTACATTTTTTCGACTTTTCAAAATTTTGACAATATTATATACCTTAAAATCGTGTAAACCATAAAATCTGAAAATATATAAAATTCTGACCAAATTTAAGTTTTTTTGCAACATAATTTGCTATTTTATTTATAGGTTAGAAAGAAAACAAAAATTAAGAAAAATGTAACACTTTGCCCCGGGCACGGGGCAAAGTGTTACAGTGCCCGAGGCAAAGCGTTACAAAATTACTTTTTTTCTTTCTGCGATAATCACTCAATTTTACCTATTTCATTGACACTAAGGTAAACGGCGGGGACTTAAATCTAAGGTAAAAGGGAAAAATGCAACTGATCAGTATTGCAGAAAGAGACATTTCATTTTTTTTTTTTTTATTTTTACAATCTTGAAAAGAAAACACCCAATCCGAGAGTGAGCTAGCCCATCACGTCAATGCCGACTCTTATAAACAGATTGCCCACTGCTGTTATTTATTCTTTTTCTTAGGATAACTGTAGTTATAGCTATCTATCGACTTTTGTTATTTTAGATAAAATTGATGGGAGTTTACAAATTACGCTAACGAAAATTTTAGCATTGCCTAAATTGGCATCATGTGGAAAAATATCCCTGCCACAAACGAGTTTCATACTTAGATCAGTTAAGAAAATAGCTAATAAATAAAAGCTACTGACCAGTACAAATTACTGAAGAATATGCATTTATGTAATTTCCATCATTTCCCATGAAGGGGTTCTATTTTTTTAAATGTAGAAACAGATAACAGATTTATTTCAATCTTTTGTATTTGTTGTTATGTCAAAATATCCGCCATTTACGAAATCTGGTCTTTTTTTGCCTAAATTGTTCATATCGCCGGTGGGGGATCAAAACCTCGTAACTCCAGCTTTGTCAAGCTGTAGTTACGAGGTTTTGACTCCCCACAAACGATATAATGAAAATATGTTATGAAAGACGAATAATTTAGTATTTTATCATTACTCACCACTATATTACCCAAAATGCGTCTTCTTTTGTAGGCGAAAACTACAAAAAATAAAGTGTAACACTTTGCCCCGCATGTTATGTAACACTTTGCCCCAACATACAGTCGTGTTGAAAATGAGGCCACAAGCCGAAACCGCGTGCAATTTCTGAAATAGCTCGCATATCAAATTAATTATTAGTCTAAACTATGACCACAAGTATAAAAAAATAATCATGTCATGGGCATTAGACGAACGCATTTTTGCAAATATTGGAAAATTTACTTTTTGACCCCAAAAAGTACATTTCGCGATTTTAGAACTCCCCTGAAGACCAAGCTAGCCATAAAAAAATCAGATAATGTAGAAAATCTGCATAGAATTTATTACTAAGTGGAATTATCGTGGCAGAAAACATGAATGAGCTAAAAATCAAAATATAACTTTGCCATGTGTAACACTATGCCCCGGTCTCCCCTATTTTATGCATTACAGTGTAAAATACTGTGATGAGCCGGAAACTGAAAGACAAAAAGAGAAATATAGAAAATTGAAAAAGGATGTTCGCCAAAGCTTATTAAAGTATGGTATGAAAGTAGTCAAAATAGAATTTCCACATTTGAATAAAAGATAGGTTCCACCGAGATTTGAACTCGGATCGCAGGATTCAGAGTCCTGAGTGCTAACCATTACACCATGGAACCTTGTTGGAACTCAAAATGATACTAACTGCACACAATGAACGGGCGATCGTTTCACACTTCCATGAGTCCCCTTTTCGAGTGACACGACAAACATATTTAACATTTGATTTGATTAACCGTTTAATTATATTAAATACTTTGGCCCTACTAATGTCTAAAAGTACATAATCCAGCCTCTGTGCCTATAAAGTAAGGTTCGTGCCAGGTGAACGATCGCGAGCTTGAAAATTGAATGTCGTTCTTGTCTCGGTTCTTATTGCAAATCTACAAAATATACTAGTCAAAACTCCTAACCGGCCACTTTGTTTTTCGAATTTTTGAAATGTTTACAAAAATCTGATTGTAAAGAAGTTTTCTTTTATGGAAAGAATAGTCATTTGAAGATCATTTCGCACAAACGTCGCGTGTTAAAATGTTAATGTGACTCTTTGACATTAAATGAAAGACAAGGACCCCCATTTTTGAAAATCATAAAAACTGAGAAATTCGACAGAAAATCAGATTTGGGACGAAATAAAATCTTGATATTGTCATTTTCCCTATCAACAGTGCTAGTAAATTGACAAAGAAACATAATTTTCGAAGAAAGAATTTAATTCTAATCAATATTGCCCAGATATGAACCGATTTTCTACAAAATACCCCACCCACCAATTATAAAATCGATGAAAATCAAAATTAGGGGTATAGTGAAACTTGTGTCAATTTGAAAACATTCAAGACGGAATATTGGTAACATTTTCATCTTTTTTAGTTCAAAAATGATTATTCTATACAATGACTTACAACGATGGTGGTTATCCCGTCAATAAAAATGTCATAATTGGTAGAAACTAAGTGGCCGGTTAGAAGTTTTGACTAGTATATTATGTGAGTACGCTTTAATTTGGAGAGTAAACCATACTGTCATCAATATTTTCCCGAATTGACAGAATGTTCAATTAACAGTGATGGTTCACACTGACTTCAAGACTGTACTATGCTCTTTTTCTTTAAGAACCATCGAACTTCAAAAACTGATATTAAAGTACTAGTCGTTCAAATTCAATTTTGCTTCCTGGCAAAAAAGGCATCAAACACTTCAAGAAATTTGTATTTTATCAAGATTTCGAATAAACAGCAGCTTCAAAAGGCCAATGAACTCTGAATATACATGTATACTGAACTGAGCTTTAAAAGCAGGTTCGATTAGAGATATTCAGATGCAATGTTTTTTCTGTAAAAACGGAATTACCTTACATAATATATATCTGCTACATGTGTGTATCATGCATCCCCAAAAATGTTGGGTAAATGTCCTTGCTCCATATTTTTGTCCACAACCGTCATCATCAAATGTAATATATTTGAGCCAGGATCTGGAAAAACGTCCTTTAAGGCTTTTGAGCCCAACATGGTTCCAGATCAGCCTGCGTATACATGCAGTCTGACCAGGAACCATGTTGTTCTCTAAAAGCTTCTTCATGGTCTGTAGCAACCTCCCGAGCGTGACATGGATCCCAGTCATACTGCACCTAGACACATGCTGTTCTTGAAACATGGCTGTCTCAAATGCTATAAGGGACGTTTTTTCCAGATCCTGGCTCATTTATATTTTTCGCCTTGATGTGCCCGGCACTTTTTACCATGTATCGACTCAGTGTATGTTAAATGCTCGTTAAAGACGGGCTCAGCAAAGGAAGAAATTGCCTGTAAAACATCATTAAATTCAATGAGCCGAGTGGTCTAAACATCTTATTGAATAAAACCACGTCCATTTACTTGATGTTTACTGATTTTCTGTTATTGGTTACAGATCAAATCGACTTGACCTGGGGCCTGTTTCATCAAAATATTTAAGACGTGTTTTTGACTTACAAATGACTTAAAATTTGCTTAAAACAACAATCGCATAACCCAGGCCTCGATAGATTGGCGATACGTGTTTCTTGACCTAAATTTGTCGTAAGACACCGGTAAGTCAAAAATACGTCTTTTAAAATGTTTTGATGAAACTGGCCCCCTGGCGTTGTCGTATGTCGTATCATAAAGTTAGGCTTGTTCATGGAAAATGTTTCAACAAATAAAGTGTACTTTTACCATTTATTGCTACGCTGGTGCAAACGTACATTTCCTTTGACCAGCTACATAGGTTGTGCCATCATATGTGACACTTTCCTTTCCAATTTGATTATTTCCAATGTAGTATGAATAGAATTCTACAAAAATGGTATATTTTCAAATAATGTCAGTAGAAGCCTATATGGTTATAATTTCAATCTGCACATATTGCTGGTGACATGTACATATATATGCGCACATTTTGCCAATGTCTAAGAAAAGAGATATGACCAGTCTAAGAACTCGAATAGCCTACTTACTTTAAATGGCCTCAGATTATCATAAGCATTTATATCATTTTGGCAGAAACCAACAGCCCATTAACTTTGGTGAAAGAATATATAGAAAAATTCCTTTGATTCTATAATTACAATAATTTGACAGCATTTAGAAAGTGGAAACAGTTTGATGGAATTCGTGATATTTTGCGTTGGGCGTTTCTGAATACCTTCATTACATTTGCAGTTATGTAAAACATATGAAGATGTCTTTGATAGTTCTGGTAATTAAATTTTCCTTTTGCATACCATTTGTACATTTGAATAGGATATAATTTGGACATGTAAAAGTGAGAAAGAGACGAGCTTGGTGAAGGTTTTTATCATGTTTCAAGCAACACAGTGTATATGTTTGTCAAATCAACAGTTATGCGATACGAATTGCAAAATGATGTTGATATATCCATGTCAAAGGATTCGAGTAATGTTATCTACAATGTTAATATGTCTTTTACCATTATTCATGGTGTTGAAATTCACGAATACAATTCAAATTACATGTATCATATAATTCAGTCAGAATAACTTTCTACAATGCTATCGTCGGTGCTATGACAAAATGGCGTAATAGAAATTTTGCTCGAAAACCATTTTTTACAGGAGAGCCAAAAACGTTTTTGCCGTTTTAAAAAATGTTAAAAAATATGCCGTCAAAATTGCGTAACTCACTATTACTCTCGTGTAAATTTGTCTACGTATAACGCCATTTTGTCAGCTAAATCGAGTTACGCAATTTTGTCACATGATAATTGAAAGGGTTCTAATAGGTGTAGAAAAACGCCGTTTTGACAGGATATGCGCTCCTACATACTTAGTAGAAAGCATTTATAAAAAAAAAATTGACAAAATGGCGTAACTAATTTGTTACGCCATTTTGTCATAGCACCGACGCTATGTTGATCCAGACCTTAGTTTTGTTTATACGAACACCGATTGACTTAGAATGACTTGTTTCATATTGTTACAAGTTGTTTAGATTGCTTTCGTTTTGAGTTCCCATAGACACTTTTTCTATGAGTCAATCGAGCCATTTATCGAGCATAATGGAAAGCACAACTCGAAAACAAATCGAATATTGATGAACGAAACACATGCTGTGATTCACATCTTATTCGGATATTTAATTCTTTGCAAGTGAATTAATTGACTGAAATTTATCCTCAATTTGCCTAAATTGAGTGCGTCATTTTGAAATATTAATTTAGTCATAAATGATTTGCGGTTGGTAACGGGGATTTTGCTTTTTCGTATATAGGAGAAAAACAAATAAAAAGAAAATATATTGAGCCAATAGGCGCAACTTTAGAGTTTTTCTGTTATTGTAAACGGTATTTTTCATTCTTTATTTCTAAATTTGGTGTCTCTTTTGCACAAACGAAAAACCACGAGATCAGTGTCGTTAGCATGTGTATCGAACAATTAATTCGTTTGTGGGAAGTCAAAACCTCGTAACTACAGCTTCAATAAGCTGGAGTTACGAGGTTTTGACTTTCTACCGACGAATTTCCTCCCTCTTGTGGATTGTTTTTTATTTAAAAAATTAATAAGACTTATTTGGTAAGATACTGTTGATATCATAATGTCTGTATTTTAGACTTAACTAGTTGCTTTTATTTGGGAAAAATCAACTTTTCGAGTCCATCAAATTTGCTGTTTTATCAACTCATTGTTATTAGATATTGAACTTCAACGATCCAGTGTGTGTGATTTCTTCAGTGAAAATGGACTAGTAAAACTACCGTGTTATACATGTAGTTTACTATAATGTGGAAATAAATTGTAATGCAGCAGACGGAAATAATTCTTTTGATTGGAATTACCATATTTGCTTTTATCAACACGTATGTTTTCTGTGGTGAGTGTTTTCTCATCTATGTAAAATTTTAACTTGTAACTAAGTAATGGGGTTATTATAAATATGCTCAATAGCTAGAATGTGCCGTAAAGACGAATACACAAAATGCACAAGTCATGCGAACATGTCGACGTCAATTTAATGTTGATAGTAAATGTCTGCGTTTCGCTTCTACGGCACATGTGCCTAATGTTCTCTATTGGATTGAGTGTTTCTATCATTTCATAGGAACTGTGGCTTTACAATCCATTTTCTAAGTTATTTGTAAGTAGTGTGATATGTTATATTTTGTATTAGGTTTAAGGGTCGGTGGTCTTGTTTTTATTTATTTGAACATTCAAACTTGTTATCAACAGCGATGTACACTCAGGAATTGTATTTCATATTAACGGTTAAATTATAAAATGACAAGCAACATTAAAATGGACAAAAAAATCCAACCTTGTGTTTTCAGTTTCATGTACCGGTTCTGAGCATGTTGGGCCAAGTGATGTCAATACTTTGAGTGTCCTTTCTCCTGATACAAACGATATAAGTAAGTCGAACCTATATTTCTTCTGCTATTGCCTTTTGAAAGGCAATTGTTATGTGATGTAGATACACAATTCTTGCAAATGATATGTACAAAATCATAGAAAAATAAATCAAAGCGCTGAAAGCGCTGAAGGCCTTGAAGAATTTGAACACATGCAGATTATTGGTATGAGAAAGTTTAAATATTCTTTAACTTCAGCAATAATCAAAGTGCTGAAAGTGCTGAAGGCCTGGAAAGTGTACGAAAAATAACAAGAATAATATTTTAATCTTTTATTTTTTTTGAAGAAGTTTCGAACAAATTTGAACACATGCAGATTTTTGGTATAAAACAAAAGTAAGATGAACAGAAATCATCTGTATGGTATGAAACAAAAGTAAAATGAACAGAAATCATCTGTACTGGATGGCCACTAGAATCATGGGGGCCAAATTATCAAGGATCAGGTAAGAAGGATTTCGATTATTAAATGAAGTTAAATCATTGCCGACAAATCGTGATGTTATTTCTATATATCTTCACAATATATCATTTAGAACCTTATTAAATCATGAATCTGCCTATTAAAACATAACTATCTAACACATGTATAGGCCTACAAATACATAGATATATACTAGGACAAAAAAGATACGCAACCCCATTTTTTCATAATATTTTCGACCAGATATGTTTTTAAGGGCTGTTGAGTACATTTTTAATATACCTGCATCCATACGCATAAATACAGTGCCATTTTCTTCAGATGTCGTACATTCATCACGTGATACATGGTAATTTGTTTAAAACTGATTATCCCCTGCCGTGTTTTCTAGATAACTACTATCAAAACAAATTTTCATCAAACACAAGCTAGAACATAGACAAAGAAGGGACCAAAGCGTCCACACACTTTTCAGTACGCTATGCATAACAAGGCTATGCCAATGCCAGCGCCTAACTGCAGTACAGATGTTGTTGGTGGAAAAGGTTCAAAATGTTGTCGTAAGATATTGATGGCGCAAAAAATCGACACATTTTTTACTGAATACGTTGTTGGCTCTCAATTGGACCACAACCATTTGAGCACGAGGCGAACGTGCAAGAGATATGACGTCAAGGCAGGGCCGTATAATCACGTTAACCCCACCTACGGGATAGGTTTAAGACTACAACGGAGACCGCTAATAACTCGTATGGACTTCACAACATTCGAATATCGGACCAAATTGAACGAAACAGATTGTTTTTTTCGACCTACGTCCAATCTTTTTTGTCGTATTGTGCTGACGCTCGGTTTAAACTGGGTGTTTTCTTACTAATGAAATTGACTACCAACAAGATATTGTGAACTTTACAATGTGAAATGTTATTGCTTTAAATGTATTAAGTTTTGTTTAAATCTGATTTGATGTCTTTGCGTAAGAAGGAATTGAAAATGAAGTTGCGTTTCTTTTTTGTTTCAGTATATAAATAACAAAGTTTTAAAACAGATTAAAGAATAACAAATCGTTACTATTACCTACGGTATTGGAAAACCAAATATTTCAAGTGTGTATCGGTAATCACTGACGCGTTCCGTGTGTTCCGGTATTTCTATGGACCCAATAGTTCTTTCGCGGTGGAAAAACGAACATTTACGGAAAATTTTGCAATGAACAAGTTTCTTTAAATATTAGAGGAACGTCGGGTACTTTCGGACAGTTAAGCGATCGTCAGCCATTATTTAGATAGGTGAAGACAAAAACTGTATCTTATGTCACAATCAGAAAATTCTAAGCCTTTTCCCCGGCATCGGTAATGAGAAGTATGTATTAAGCGTATAAAACCGGGTACCATAAGGAAAACAAAATGAGTCATCAACGACAGGTTATTTCGGACACATCGGGTCTGATCGGACAGGCCGATAATCGAGCTAGATTTATTTCAAATAATTATGTTTGCACTTTTACGTAATTAATTTGGAACAATCTGAAATTTTGTTTGGAAAGGTTTTAGGTAAGATAAAATACAAATGAACGATCTAAGATATTTATTTGCATCGAGTATTTCATAAAAAAAATAAAATTTTTTACGCTGATAGCTGGAATTGAACGTCGGTTCTCCGAGTTCTGAGACCTCGACGTTACCACTCGACCACTGAACTTGCTAATTCAGGAGTGACATAATTAATATATAAAATCATTATTTGTCCGGTTAGACCCGACGTATCAATTTTCCTTCGGGTCAGATCGGACACCATTTTATTTCCGAAAATAACTAAAATTTCTATCATCGACAGGTAAAAACGTCTCGAAAACCTTTTAATCTTCTTTTTAAAGCAGACTAAAAAAGATTTAATCGCAATAATACATCGTCATAATCTTGCGTCTGCAGGGTATCTATATTTAGATATTGCTTACGATATTGATTCGGGGGAAAACCCACTAAACGTTGAGTATTGGCGGCGAATGGATCCGCGCATAATATAATGTTGCAATCGATTTCTTGATTGTAAATATTTTATGATTTTAAATGCCTTTACTACTATCAACGTATGTATTTACTTCTTTTGTAATGTACATGGGTCAAAAATCTGCATAAAGTAGTATAGATCTAATCCAGTTCCGATTTACTTTTCATCGCGCAAGAACACTATCTATCTGCGTTCAACGTTTTCACAAGATAACGATTCAGCACGCCCTGGGAAAAATGACATGCTAAATTTGGCCTTCTTCAAGGCCAAAAATACAAAAATGGTATGAAAACAACGATTTGGCTAGGAACTTCCTCTCTGAAACAGTAATCCATTTCAAATTCAGTTATGAGCTTGTTTGGAAAAAAAGATATACATGTTTATGTTGTATCAAAGATCTTATTCATGGTTTCGTTCAATTAATTACAGATCTAGATAGCGCTTTCACGCTATTGAGTAATAATCCATATGCAGCCCCTTGCTGTAGAATTTACCCATTCTAAGGTGAAATCGTCTCACCTCAAAGTGAAATGAATATACTTCGTGCAAAAGAAAAACAGAAATAGACAAGGGGTATATCCTTTGGATGGTGAATATTTCTTTAGAATAGAAATTATCTTTCTATATTTATTTTCTTTTTTCTGCTAAAGATACTACAACACTGTTTACAAGTACCCTTTATACAGTACCTTGTTGTGGGGTAATTTCACGTTGGGAAGTAGCTAGCGAGGGACAAGGCAGGATTCGTGCTCAGGTCTGGAGACGAGAGGTCGCTAGTTCAAACATCTTCATTTTTCTCAAACAATGATTAATAGCTTATAAATCATATGTCCCTTTAAGTCACAAATTCCCTCTTTTTCACTTTGCTTGTAGACACTACGACATTATTCACAAGTACCCTATATACAGTACCGTGTTGTGGCGTCATTTCACGTTGGGAGGTAGCTAGTGAGGGACAAGGAAAGATTCGTGCTCAAGTCTGGAGGCGGCAAGAAGCTGGTTCGAGCAACTTCGTTTTCCTAGGACAGAATGGGTGGTCAAAATCGAGTAAGTCCTCTGTCAAGTGATACTTAATGTTGTGTTCAATAATTACGGTTTAGATCTCGTGCCATTTTACGGTAATAAATGAAAAGTAAGGCCGAATAATTTTCTGTTATCCCAGTGGTCTTTAATTATTTTAAGTAGTATATGTCCATATTTGTTTTACAGAGACGACCGGAATAAAAATCTCTTTTGAAGAAGGATTCAAAATAATAAGTCGCCCAATTAATTGGTTGATTCTTCAATTTATTTGAAACTTCTTTATTCGACAGGTACCGGTGTGGGGGTTGAAAGTCGAACAATAACTTCGAGTGCTCAAGTTCAAGTAAATACTGGAGACTTTATTGCAATGTAGGTACAAAAAACATTGAATAAATATTACTTGTTTTCATTATCTTGCGATACGTGTCTTTTTAGTAAACGACCTATCTGATTTGGACATCGTTGATGGTATTACTTCGCACGGTGGATAATCACGTGACACAATATTTTCAGAAAATCTTCAATAACTTTGTAAATACTGGACCGATTTGAAGCAGAGAATGTGGCCAGATGTCGCGCATTAGATGGACGTTGTTGATTTTTGAAAAAAATAACTGATTAAAAGTTATTGAAGATAAACCAAAATTTTGGTTTATCTTCAATAACTTTTTATCAGTTATTTTTTTTCAAAAATCAACAACGTCCATCTAATGCGCGACATCTGGCCACATTCTCTGCTTCAAATCGGTCCAGTATTTACAAAGTTATTGAAGATTTTCTGAAAATATTGTGTCACGTGATTATACACCGTGACCTCGGGTCACTTTCGATTTATCAGCGCCAATGATTTGCGTAAAAATGGTATCATAATATGGATACAGTGATTTGTCATATCGTCGGTGTAAATGCAAAACCTTGTATGTCGATTTGTGCAATTTCAAAGTTCAAACTTGTGTGCCCAGCTAAGACAATTCTTGCAGGTTTTGAGACATTTTCAATGATCAGTATTAATGACACATTATTTGTGAAAAATATGTCCAAATTTCAAGTAAAACATTTCAGTTTGGGAAAAGTTATTACACTTTTTTCCTCCCCTTTAAAATTTTTCAAAATCGAGATACGAGGTTTTGCATTTACAACGACGATATATAACACAGTCGATACTCAGAACAATTTGACATGCGTAGACTAAGTGCATGTTTTGATAAAAAGAATGCAATCTGCAACTCATTTTAATCGGAAAAAAGTCAAAACTAAAAATACATTGTTCTATTTGAAAAATATACAATATTCTAGATGCTCAGCCAGTTAATTTATCCAGACCTAATCTAGGTGTGTTTTATTGGCCAGCTATACACCGAATTCAGGAATTAACGTGTTTTAAAAAGTTTTTTATTAGACGGCTAAAAACCGAGATCAGGGCTTACCGTTCTTCAAAGTCTACATGGATCAAATTTCCCTACAGATACCTTTTTAATGCTGCTATAACCCGGTACAGCATGTCGCGAATATCGCGATGTACATTTTATATACATGTATTTATATTTTGTTAAATAATAACAACACCGTCAGGTAGACGGCGCTAAATATTACGTAAAGTATCACGTGCAAGTTGTTAGCGTTTCACTGCAACGGCGTTACGCCGTTGCATTGACGGCGCTCTCAACTTGTATAAATACCCGACGTCAAAACTGTAAGAGTTAGAGTAAGATTTCGAGATGGACTAAAAGTACGATTTTGGATTTATGTGTTTTGGATTGTGATGTTAATAAAATGCTAAAACTTTAAACGCCTTTATTTCTTACTCCAAAAAGATTAAAATGTTTTCAAAAGCTTTCTCATTGTGGCGGATAAGAATTTAAAATCAAAACCATACAGTCTTCTTCTCCAATCGTGAAAATATCCGCCACATTGATTGGTCCCGCGAGCCGGATCCGGGTACCTTTCAACGGTTCTCTTTGTTCTGGATTATTGGAAGTTTGCTGTTTGCTCAACTAAAGGTTAGTGTTTATTGTTATCTATGATTTAAAGATGTCTAAGATATCATTTATTAAAGGAGCTAGAACACGCTTTCGCAATATTCTTGAGAAAGAGATTCGAAAAGCTAAAGAGTTATTAGCAGATGACACTGAGGATGCACTTGATGACAAAATAATCAGTGCTACCACGTGTCTAGAAAAGATAAAAGTTTACTGTGAAAAGGTAGAAAGCCAGGGCGAAAAGCTAGCCTCTGAAATAAATGTTGATGATGATAGTTTACAAATCGATACAATTCTAAATGAGGATTGTGATTTGTGTTCTGTGGCTATGGATGCTTATTTCGGACTTAAGGAATTCAAAGAAGGCCTTATTGTCCTGAAAGAAAAAGAGAACACAATGAAAGCGGTTGAGGAAGATTCAAATACAAAACAAATCCTAAAATTGCAACAAAATATGCAGGAGCTATTTGCTTTTCAAATGAATCAGCATGAGCAAAGTCTAAAGAAACAAGCTGAACAAACGTCAGCTGTTAAATTACCAAAAATGGAAATGACCTCTTTCAACGGTGACAAAACTCATTGGTTTGAGTTTTGGGAATCCTTTAAGAGTGCTGTCCATGAAAACAAATCTATCTCAAATGTAGATAAGTTTAATTATTTAAAGTCAAAGATTCATGGTGAAGCCAAAGCTGCAATAGCTGGGCTTTCACTTACAAGTGAAAACTATCCAGTGGCCATAGATATTTTGTCTTGTCGATTTGGAAATGTTCAGGAAATCATTGATCTGCATTATAACAAGCTAATAAATATGCATGTAGCAACCAATAAAATTGGTAGCCTGCGAGATTTGTTAGATAAAATGGAACGTAATCTCAGGAGTCTTGAAGTTCTAAATCAAAAAATAGATCAAGGTGTGTTTATTTCCATAGTGAGATCAAAGCTTCCAGAAGAGGTTTTGGTTCAATTGGAAGTGCAAAAGGGTGTAGATAAAAAGTGGACAGTTAGTGACCTATGTGAACAATTACGACAGTATGTTGTAGCAAGGGAAAGAGCGTCAAAGGATGCTAAGGTTAATGAATCAAATAGTGACAGCAATGTGCAAAGTGCTGGAAGAAACAAAGGTGCAGAAAAGAAGGGTAATCAAGCAAATCACGATAGTGGTTCTGCCCAAGCACTTATGAATACCACCGCTAAAGTACAGCAGCAAAAACGAAGTAATGAAAACAACAAGAAGTGTCGTTATTGTGAAGGCCAACATTGGTCTGATCAGTGTAGTCAGTACAAAACAATTAGTGATAGGAAAGAGCGTATAAAGGGAAGTTGCTATAAGTGCTTAAAAGAGGGTCACTTTTTCAAAGAATGTAAGTCGAACCGGGCTTGCATTTACTGTGGTGAAATGAATGTTCACCACAGAAGTCTTTGTCCAAAAAAGTTTCTTGTTAAAACAACAATGTCCCAAGTTGTCTGTGAACAAGAAGCAGAGGTTAAAAATACTGATGAGGGTGGACTTATGTCAATGAAAGAAATGGTGTTAATGCAAACGGCTCTTACCGAGGTAAAAGATCCGACTAAAGTCGACGGTTCAAGAGTAAGACTTTTGTTTGATTCCGGTTCACATAGAAGCTACATAACACAGTCGCTTGCTCGTAAACTTGGCCTCAAAGAGGAAGGTGAACAAGTGATTAATGTGGTCACGTTTGGCAGTAAAGCCACCAAGCAAATTAAGACCACATACACAAACCTCAAAGTGAAGTTAAAAAATGGTTCATTTATAAAACTTACAGTAAATGTTGTACCATTCATATCTGGTGAGCTTCAGAGAAAGCCAATAAAAGATTTAGATTCAGAAAAGGTGAAAAACATTATTGAGAGTGTTGTGTTGGCCGATGTGATTCCCAAATCAAGTGAAACGTGTCCTATCGAGTTATTGATAGGTAACGATTATTACATAGATTTCATGCTGGAAGAGAAAATTAGAATTCAAAATGGATTGTATCTTTTAGCATCTAAACTTGGATGGATACTTAGTGGTAGATTAAGTGATTCGTGCGATGACAGTGATGAGCCAAACATGCTAGTGATGACGTATGGTAGCAAGATGTGTGCAACAAGTGACAGAAATCCAGTTGACTCTTGTATTGCATCTGGAGTTGAAATAGAGGACTTCTGGAATCTTGAGTCAATAGGAATTGTTGATAAGAAAACTAAATCCGAAGACCAAATGGCTCTGGAAAGTTTTCAAAATTCCTTACTATTTCATGACGGTAGATATTACGTCACATGGCCTTGGAAAGAAGAAGAACCAGATCTTCCAGTTAACAGAGAGCTTGCGTTAGGCCGTTTAAAGACGTCAGTCAATCGTATGAGGTCTAAAGTGGACATTCTCAAACGGTACGATGACGTAATTCAGGATCAGTTGCAAAAAGGTCTGATTGAAAAGGTTCAAACAAATGAGGTTGACGGAATTGTTCATTATATTCCGCACCATGCTGTTATAACGCCGCAAAAAACAACCACGAAATTGAGGATCGTATATGACGCGTCAGCAAAAACAAGGAAAGAAAACAATAGTTTAAATGAGTGTCTATATAGAGGTCCAGTGCTTCTCCATGATTTGAGTGGAATGTTAATGCGGTTTAGAACTCATCCAATAGTGCTTGTTGCAGATATAGAAAAGGCATTCCTACAAATAGGTTTACAGAAAGATCAGCGTGATGTAACAAGGTTTCTTTGGTTAAAGGACATTGACACGTGTGTCACTGGTCCTGAAAATATCCAAGAATATAGGTTCACTAGGGTTCCGTTCGGGGTGATATCAAGTCCGTCCTTGTTAGGAGCTACTATTAATTATCATCTTGATACATATGAAAGTGACATTGCCAATAAAATCAAGGGTGATATATATGTTGACAATTTGATAACAGGAACAACTACCGCCCAAGAAGCAACGGAGTTGTACAAAAATGCAAAACGAATGTTCAGTGAAGGGTCCATGAATTTGAGGGAATGGATTTCCAATGTTGATGAGGTGAGTTCTTGTTTTGCCGAAAAGGACAGAGCAGATGTAGAAGTGATGAAAGTTCTAGGTCATAATTGGGACAGGCGCTCTGATACACTTTCTTTTAATGAAGTGGCCAACCTGTCTCAGCCAGTAACAAAGCGCCTAGTTCTGAAGCATTTAGCTTCTATATTTGATCCGTTAGGTCTGATATGTCCGATTATTGTACCTGGCAAAGTGTTCCTTCAAGATCTTTGGCGAGAAAAATTAGATTGGGATGATTCGCTTGATTCAGAGAAGAATGATAAATGGAATTTGATCAAGTCAAATATCGACCAATTGCACGAAATCAATGTTCCTAGATGTATCTGTAGTGAGGATGTAAATGGTGTTTATCAGTTAGCATGCTTCTGTGATGCATCTGAAAAGGCATATTCAGCAGTGATATACTTGCGTGAACATTCAGATAAGGGATTTGAAACCAATTTATTGTTTTCAAAATCTAGATTAGCTCCTGATAAGCAATTGTCAATTCCAAGATTGGAGTTAATGGCAGTTGTTATAGGACTAAAGTGTCTTGAGTTTGTCCAGAAACATTTGAAAATGGAGATTACTCAAACTTACCTTTGGACAGATTCGCAGTGTGTCTTAGCTTGGATCAATTCAGCAAACAAATTACCTGTCTTTGTGAGAAATAGGGTTGATATGATTAAAGATTTCAAGGACGTTACACTATCGTATGTTCGAAGCCGTGAAAATCCAGCTGATATATCAGCTAAGGGTATGTCAACCCAAAAGTTAAAAACGTGTGAACTATGGTGGAAAGGGCCTAAATGGTTAGCAGAATCTGAGGAAAATTGGCCAAGATTTTTCGATTATGAGAATCATGCCAAAATGGAAAGTACTGAAGAGTCATCCAGTATACAATATGTGAGTAATGAAACAGAAAACTCACAAACACTTATTCAGTTATCCGATAAAACGGAAGAACTGGTATTTAATACACCTCTCGGAATTGAAATCGAAAGGTTTTCGTCGATGACAAAACTTCTCCGAGTTACTGCCCTTGCTATCCGTTTTATCCGGAAGCTACGAGGAGTAAAATTTGAAAAACAATCGATCAGCAGAAATGATATAAAAGAAGCTGAAAGTATGTGGCTTAAGAAAATCCAATTAAGTCATTTCAAAGAAACGATTGAATCCATAGATGACAAAAGCGGAACCGCTATACGTAAACAGCTAGGCTTATTCCTAGACCCTGACACCGGTCTTTTACGGTGTAAGGGTCGAATGGAGTTTGCCGAACTCTGTGAAGGTGCAAGACGCCCAATATTATTACCAAAGAAAGACAAGTTTACAAGTCTTGTGATACAGAAGGTACACCAAGAGTTGCTCCACAGCGGAGTCGCTCAAACGTTATCGTCAATACGATTACGTTTTTGGATACCGCAAGGACGAGCCACCGTTAAGTCGGTCTTAAAGGGATGTACCGTTTGTCGCCGTTATGAAGGTGGCCCATACAAGATGCCTCCAATGTGCCCGTTGCCTAGCTCTCGCGTAACTGAGGCTAGTGCTTTTACTAGAGTTGGCTTGGATTACCTCGGTCCTTTGTACGTTAAATCGTCTCAGGAAAGTAAGAAAGTCTGGGTTTGTTTATTTACGTGTCTTGTTACGCGTGCAGTGCATTTAGAACTCGTTACAGACATGTCTACAGCAGAGTTCCTTTTGTGCTTCCGTAGATTTTTGTCACAAAGAGGAACACCATGTGAAGTGATAAGTGACAATGCATTACAATTTCACTCAGCTGATACTGTCCTGAGACATCTTTGGAAAAAGATTGCCGATGATAAAGACGTACTTACGTACGTATCGAATTCCGGCATAAACTGGGCATTTAACGTTGAACTCGCTCCTTGGATGGGAGGGTTCTACGAAAGACTAGTTGGTCTAGTGAAAAGATCATTAAAGAAAACAGTGGGTAGAAAACTACTAACTGTTATCCAACTTAAAACTCTTTTAAAAGAAATAGAATCGGTATTAAATTCTCGACCGCTTGTCTATGTCACTGACGATATAAACTCGAGTATTCCCCTCACACCAGCACATTTTTTGACTGTCAACCCTAAAATAGGCATTCCGGAGCTAGAGACTTCAGATGATCCTGATTTTCTGCCACAACAAAGCCACAGAGAAAAGCTAATTCAGATGTGGAAAAAGGGGCAGAAATTGTTGGATTCATTCTGGAGGATCTGGCGGAATGAATACTTGACAAGTCTTAGAGAGCGCACACAAAGCAAATTGAAGTGTGGAAGAGTTAGTTCTGAATATCAGCCAAATGTAAATGATGTTGTCATTATAAAGGATGACACTTCAAGGGGAAGTTGGAGATTTGGGAAAATTGTCAAACTGATGAAAAGCAGAGATGGATTGATTCGATCTGCAAAGGTTGAATTATCCTCTAAAAGGACATTACAAAGACCATTGAATCTCCTTTACCCGCTTGAAACATCATCAAAAGGTGAAGTGAACAAACAGGAAAACAGTGAAAAGATCACAGAAAATGGAAATCAATGTGATAAAAGTTTGATTCCAAAAAGAGCTGCTGCTACAAAAGCATTACAAAAGATAAAGGCTATGAAAGAGTAATGATAGGTGTTAATGCCGACTTTTAACTTTCAACGGTAATTGTTGTAGAGTTGAAATAATTATATTACTGTATATATCAGTTTTAATAAGAATAACGTACGGCACAGTTTTGTCGTGACGCGTAAACTCGTGCATTGTATACTTTTTACATATTTCTCATGCAACGGCTCATGTGTTATTGCTAGCCGACGGTGTACATGAATTTAAGTAGTTCAACGGCTACCGGTGTCGATCACGTGCTATAATCCCGTGCATTGTACAAGTTTTTAAAACAACATTCGAATATAAATTCATTGCTCGTGTCAATTAAACTATTCGGTTTTTGCTAGTGTAACAGTAAAGATGTTTATTTGCGACCACTGTAACCGAGAATATCGTTCTAAAAGAAGTTTGAAAAGACACATAAAGGAACGACATACTAATAAAAAGGTGTTCATGTGTCCAGAGCAGAACTGTAAAGTAACATTTATAAGACGGAGTTACGTGATAACGCATTTGTGCAGAGTACATAAGTTTGACAGACAGTCTGCTAAGGAAGTTACTGAGAGAGTTCAGGTCAGAACGGAGACGTCTGGTCCCACATACGTTATTCCGGACCTAGAAGACATCAGTGAAGATGAGACGTGCTTCCAAAATGTTCCAGACGACAAAGAAGACGTCAGATTGTTTGACGCTTTTGATATTCTATCGCCGATAAATGTGGATATCAACAACAACAACAACAACAACAACAACAACAACAGTGACGATTTTCTGGATCTACTAATTGACAGCGATATTGAAAATATAAGTCTCGGCGGAAATCTACCGAATAACGTTGGTGACGTCATGGATAACGAATCATCTCCCGAGGGCCAAAACGATGAAACGAACGACGATACCAATCCAACGACAGAACAAAACAAAACAGACAGTGGTGACAATGGATCAAATGAACAATACGTGGTGACGGCAATAAATCTAACATTGATAAAAACGGACAAAATGAAAGACGGTGTTATAGAATCAACGAAACGCAGTGCTTCTATTGGATTTACGCAAAATATCAATGAACAAGACATTAAAGACAATCTTCCTGGTATATTCAGTTACATTCAAAAGGAGTTTACCGAGTACGCAAACTATTATAATGACACGGAATAAACATTCGTCGGTGGGAGTGTCGCGAATATCGCGATGTACATTTTATATACATGTATTTATATTTTGTTAAATAATAACAACACCGTCAGGTAGACGGCGCTAAATATTACGTAAAGTATCACGTGCAAGTTGTTAGCGTTTCACTGCAACGGCGTTACGCCGTTGCATTGACGGCGCTCTCAACTTGTATAAATACCCGACGTCAAAACTGTAAGAGTTAGAGTAAGATTTCGAGATGGACTAAAAGTACGATTTTGGATTTATGTGTTTTGGATTGTGATGTTAATAAAATGCTAAAACTTTAAACGCCTTTATTTCTTACTCCAAAAAGATTAAAATGTTTTCAAAAGCTTTCTCATTGTGGCGGATAAGAATTTAAAATCAAAACCATACAGTCTTCTTCTCCAATCGTGAAAATATCCGCCACACAGCACATGTGATCCAGAATCTGAACCAGCATGTATCCGGAGTGTTTTATATGCCAACGATATCCCAAAATTTAAATAGTTTAACATTTTACTTGTAGAAATCATTGTAGTGCAGCTTAGCCCAATACTGCATATCGGATCCGGTAGTATATACCATGGTCAGGCCTAACGTACTTAAAACTGGATTAATTTTCATTTTAGATATCATTTTAATGCTGCTATAACCCGGTATGTACAGCACATCTTATCTAGAATCTGAACTAGCATGTATCCGGAGTGTTTTATGCCAACGATACCCAAATTTCAAATAGTTTAACATTTTACTTGTAGAAATCATTGTAGTGCAGCTATAGCCCAAAACTGCACATCGAATTCGGTACTTTATGTCAGGGTTAGGCTTAATGTACTTAAAACTGGACTAATTGTCATTTTAGATATCATTTTGATGCTGCTATAACACGGCACAGCGTGTGATCCGGAATCCTGTCCGACTTCTATCCGGAGCATATTATATGCAAACGATATACCAGTATCTCAAAATCGACAAGATCACGGTACGGAAACTACAGAGACAGAGCCATTGGCTCTGTCGCTTAAATCCTCTGGGGCGCTTCCGGCCATGTGTGGCTCTGTCTCTGGGGTCGCGATTTTTTGACAAAAACAGGTGAGTATTCAACTTTGTTGTTCATTTATTTTCTTCTGGTGCTTAAAATCGAAAAACCGGGAATGTCATGCTCCCCTAAGACCATTTATCTGCATGTTCTAATTCTGTGTGCTTCAAAGTCGGCAGGGTTTTAACAGGATCATTGTCGTCGTGGGTCGACCCTATGTGATTTTTTCTTGTTTACATCATGTTTTCATGTACATTTCAACGGTAAATAGCCAATTGCTGCAGCCAAAACATGTGATATACTAATCGAGGGATAATCTCGGTCAGACATTGCTTTCCCATGTAACAAAACCTTAGAAATGATTGGCAAACGTAAAGTTTGAGCAATTTCTATCGGTGGCTCTGTCTCTGACGGCTGGCTCTGTCTCTGGTGGCTGGCTCTGTCTCTGTGTGCTTGGTGAAAAAATTATTCTATCACAAAATTCGTGTCGAAGTAATTTACTCACACACTGAATAGATCATATTGTGTATGGCGAATGGTTCAGTCACCGATTAAACCCTTTGCAAAACATCGAACATTCAGCGTTGTTCAATTTCAAAGCTACAATTAAACAATGTCATTTGAATGATCAAAGATCAGCGAGTCTAAATTGACAGGGGAAGAGGGATTTCGATTTATGTAAATATGTGACTCGGAACCGAACATCCTGTGATAAAGACATCGTACCATCTGGAGACAGCTACTAAACTCTCACGGCCACCGCGCATTATTCGCTTTTATTCAGTGGGAAACATGCTTCTCTTCCAATTTACATGTATTGGAATATACACTAACCTTTCGCCACGGCTCATGATTCTATGTAGTACTGTACTTAAGGCAACAAACAGAGTGTTGACAAAGAAACAATTACACGATGGGTAGGTAATCCACGTGATTTGGGGAAGGGTCCACACCGAAAAATTGTCTGTTTCAAGTATATTTTGTTCTATATCCCAGTCACAGTTAAACACTACGTATTTTGACGAGAAATTGCACCATACGCGCCTTTGAGAGGGTCATTCCTGAACCTCTTTATGCATAGAATTCCATAGTTTCATTAAAATGCAACCAAAAACATTCATTTTGAATGTTTGGAGAAACCATGGGATTTGATGCGGAGTGAGTTAGAACCGGGGAATGTCCCTCTCAATGACCCACGTGCGATGCACTTTATCTCGTCAAAATCCGTCGAGTATTAGCTGAGAAAATACACAAAACAGGCTTGAAGCAGACGATTTTTCGGTGTGAACGCTTCCGAAAAGTCGGGGGCCTGTTTCATCAAAACATTTAAGAAGTAATTTTGACTTAACGAAGTCTTAAATATCGGTTAAAACAACAATCGCATAATCCAGGGGCTCGTATTTTCAACGATCTTACGACCAAGTTTTTTTTATAAAATGTGTAACAAAAGTGCACGAGAAATCAGATTGGACCAATCAGTTTTGTTGTTACAAGTAACTACGTAAACATTAAGCGTTGATAATACGGCCCCCAGGTCTTGATAAATTGGCGATACGCGTTTCTTGTCCTAAACTTGTCGTAAGTCATCGGTAAGACAAAAAATACGTCTTAAAAATGAAACTGGCCCCTTTTTTTATTTGCACCAATATATCCGGCATCTTTCCATTTAATCCTTCCCAAGCAAGACATTTTTCTGGTGCATTGCGAGAAAAGAAAATGGCTCATAACCAGCATTTTCATATTTTTCTCTCACAGATTTCAATAACTATTACATATTTGATACTTCGGAGCTATGCGCAGATACATACATTTCTCTCTCATGAGGGGGGGGGGGGGGGGCATCTGCATCCTTGCATGTCTGGACATCATTTCGAATTGGAGCAGTCCTAAATAAGATGTAAACGGAGGGCATGGGGTTGGGATGATAAAGCATTTCAGTAAAAAACCGCGTAATAGAGGGAAACGAATACACATTTTGTATGTTCGAACCCCATCATAGAAATCCCGGATCCGATATAAAGTTTCACTTGCTTCTTTTGCATACTTAATTCCAAGCTTTCGTGAGAAAGTGCATATCAATTATATAAACGCGGTTATTATTAAAACATTTCTAATCTGCAGCCAGCCACACCACCACCACCATCATCATCATCGTCGATTCGTTCATCATCTGGCGTACTAGTTCGCACAGAATCTCTCAACTACTCCAACGCACTCCAACGCACTAAACAATAGGCTGATATGCCTGTTCTATTTAAAAGTTTGCAATTGAAACTTGTTACAAGTTTGCACTTTGTGCATCATTATTCTAATATTGACACAAACTCCTCAATCAATCTAATGTATACCATGTTTAAGAAAACGACAAAGAATATTTGCGAAGCATAAACCGAAACGACTAGCAAATTTTTCAGCCTTTGCTTCGTGGGGTGGTACAAGTTAACCCATTACCACACATTGACACTTTTAGACGCTCCTCAAGATAAAGGCTTTGGAAAACATTGTGGAAAATGAAGAAATTGCTTGTGACAAGCAATTTTTTTTCCATTTTCCCCAATGTTTTATAAACAAAAAGACCTAAAAATGTAAAATTCCAAGCACTTGGAATCATTGTCTGCAACAACTTTCTTTGACCACCCCAAAATTTTGTTGTCTGGTAATGGGTTAAACACTAAATATTGCTCAAAATGAGGATGTGGTTACTAAGCTAACAGTACATAAAGCGAATGCGTCACATGGTTTTATTTGAGTGCGTGTGTAATGATTTAAGCAAAATCTCCTTAAAAGATACACCATAGGCCTATATAAGTCATCATATATTGCACAACGGGCTAAAAACTAAAATTAACCGACAGTTCAAAGCGGAGCCAGCCGCCAGAGACAGAGCCAGCCGCCAGAGACAGAGCCACCGATAGAAATTGCTCAAACTTTACGTTTGCCAATCATTTCTAAGGTTTTGTTACATGGGAAAGCAATGTCTGATCGAGTTTATCCCTCGATTAGTATATCACATGTTTTGGCTGCAGCAATTGGCTATTTACCGTTGAAATGTACATGAATACATGATGTCAACAAGAAAAAATCACATAGGGTCGACCCACGACGACAATGATCCTGTGAAAACCCTGCCGACTTTGAAGCCCGTAGAATTAGAACAGGCAGATAAATGGTCTTAGGGGAGCATGACATTCTCGGTTTTTCAATTTTAAGCACCAGAAGAAAATAAATGAACAACAAAGTTGAACACTCACCTGTTTTTGTCAAAAAATCGCGACCCCAGAGACAGAGCCACACATGGCCGGAAGCGCCCCAGAGGATTTAAGCGGCAGAGCCAATGGCTCTGTCTCTGTAGTTTCCCTACCGTGATGATTAATTCTCACTACAGATACCATTTTTATGATTGATTCATAAATTTTCATTTAATATACTATTTTGATGCTGTTATAACCCGGTACAGCTTATGTGATCCGGTATCTGATCCAGCTTGTACCCGGAAGGCGTGATCTGCCAGCTAAGTATCACTGGTGGTGAACTCGGACAAAGCGAGGAACATTTTTCATGAACACAAGGTACATATACTTCATGTTTAAATGCGCGTTTAAAAACCAGTTTTACTAGTTTGAGCATGTACACAACGATTTGCACGTGTTTATCCGCCCAAAACAATATGGACGAATCGGTGAGACACTTAGAGGCTATTGTACGTTTTGTTATTTTATTTCTCTGACTGATTCTGAAGTTGGTATTACAATTCTTGGAGTAGAAGTTTTTTGCGATGTGAAAATCGTAGTTAACGTTTTTTGAAGGGGTCTTGTACGGTTTATTTATGATACCGTGAGCATTTTCAATTGCTGTTCGAATTGCAATGACTTTTGTCCTAACAATAGAATGGGTTTTCGGTTAAATATGGATAAATCGTAATTGTTGTTATAAAATCCCGTAACTACAGCTTCAATAAAGTTGAGTTTGTGACGTTTTAGATTTACACCGACGAAGCACTAGTGTTTGTCCGAAAAAACGTCACTAGGTCTATGTATAGTAGATAAAATTTATTCTTTTTCAAAGACGAATTAGTGGTATACAATAATCATTTCTAAAACAATAGGCCTATCTGGTATTGCAGCCCCCAATTAGAAGGCTTTCAGTAATGACCACCATATAGATAGTGCTTCGTTTGCCCGTCCGTCCGTTTTTCTACCCGTCCGCCAATTTGTCTAGCTGACTGCTCTAGATGCCAAAATACATTTATTTTATATGTTGAGAAGTTAAAATGTGTGTAGGCCTACTAAATAAGAAAATATGAAAGAAAAATATTAAGAAAAAAGGAGCCAAATTATTTTCAGTATAGATCTATTCTTCTTTTGATTCCATGTTTTTCCAAACCTTTCTAAATGGGGGAAACTGTTTCGGAAATACATAATGCATTTCATTGCTTCGTCTTTGAAAAGGGATCAATTTTATCGAGAAAGCAGTGATTAATTTCGGACAAACGATGGCATTCCGTAAATGTAAATGTAAAACGTCGCAACTAGAGCTTGTTTGAAGCTGTAGTTACGACATTTTATACCAATACCAACAGTTTATAAAAACAGAACAGTAACCAAGTCTATTTTAGCACATAATTGATTGCCATAACCGATATCTCTTATTCATGTGTTCTTCCTATTGATAGGCTTTTGCGACCAACATGGATCCAGATCAGACTTTGTCATGTGCACTGTCTGATCAAGACCCATCTTGTTCTCATTTAATAGCTTATTCTCCACCTGTACCAAAATTAAGAAGGTATAACGAAAATCTTACCGGTGAAACTCCAGGGTAACGATAAAAATGATGATGATGATGATGATGATGATGATGATGATGATGATGATGATGATGATGATGGTGGTGATGATGATGATGATGATGATGATGATGATGATGATGATGATGATGATGATGATGATGATGATGATGATGATGATGATGATGATGATGATGATGATGATGATGATGATGATGATCTCTAATTGTCATCACCTGTCAGTAATATATCTGAAAGGGGAGTACATATTGATATAATTATATTGAAACAAGTACCTGGTACTCGAATTTGATGCCGGAAATCTATGGTTAGATGCTCAAATCAGTGTGATATTACCGAATAAATGTTTAAATGTGCCGTTAAGTTCAGTGCAATCGATTAATTGATCAAACATGTTCTCATAAAACACCGTAGCTGGAAAAGATATCATCGCAAACATGCTGTAACGTTGTCACGAAGAAACCGCACAATGGTTTACAATGACATGACACCGAAAACTGCCATTTACAGCCTTTATTTGTACATTTATATGTCTTTTTTGTTTACTTGCAATGCAAATAGATAAACATAAACAGTGATATCGTACCATTTCGTTCGGGCGATTAAGATCAACCCACATGATCTCAATATGCGCTTTGTGCACTTGCAATCCGTTTATACCATTTGAAAATAATGATCGATAAAACTGATATTTTCGTGCGTATTATAAATCATATCTACATACCTTAGTAACTTCCATTTGGGTGCATCCTTAAAAAAAGACGGAAAGAGAAATAAAACAAAATGCCACGTGTATTGTTTACAAAAATCCGGATGTGTAATGAAGTATCTGTACCTTGTATTCATGAAAAATGTTCCTCGCTTTGTCCGAGTTCACCACCAGTGAGTATGGCGATTCAGACTTATCGTGCTTAAAAATCTACATGGATTGTTTTTTTTATTTTCGATATCACTTAGTGCTTATTCATTCTCGTTGTAGATACCACTTTAACGCTGCTATAACCCGGCACAGCACGTGTGATCCGGTATCTGATCCGGCTTGTATCCGGAGTGTTTTATACGCCAACGATAGAGCGGGATCCCAGATACTAGTTGGTGTACTATTTTATTTGTAGATATTATTTTAGTGTTTCTATAATCCGGTACCGCAAATGTGATCCAGTAGCACAATGTATACACCGGTGACACGTGTAACGTACTGAAAACTGGATTCATTTTTATTTCAGATACCACTTTAATGCTGCTATAACCCGGTATAGTACATGTGATCCGGTATCTGATCCGGCATGTACCCGGAGTGTTTTATACGCCAACGATATACAGGGATCTGAGATTAACGAGGGATTCACCTACACTTTTAGTAACGTACAGTCAACGGTCTTTAGTACAAGTACAGTGAAACAATATGCAGCCAAGGCTTATCTCACAGCCAGTAAGTTCAGTATTTTTTAACAATTTTTTCCCAATGTATTCACGGTGTATAATCACGTGACTCAAAATTTCCGATAATCTCCAATATCTGTTTTAATACTTGACCAATTTGAATTCGGTTTGAAGCAGAGAAGGTGGAAAAATGCCAGGAATAAGCTGGACGTGTTGGATTTTGAAAAATCAACTGATAAAAAAGTTATTGGAGATAAACCAAAATTTTGGTTTATCTTCAATAACTTTTTTATCAGTTGATTTTTTCAAAAATCAACTATTTCCATCTAATGCGTGCCGTCTGGCCACATTCTCTGCTTCAAACCGAATTCAAATCGGTCCAGTATTTACAACATTATTGAAGATTTTCTGAAAATATTGTATCATGTGATTATCCCCCGTGGTATTGCAAAGCGATTCTTTTCCTAACCAGATTATCTTATCTATAAACTGGCGAATTTCATATCTGATTTCAGAGTAAGATTTGTTTTACTTGATTACATATTCCAAATAGTTATGATTTAATATCATTGATTTCGTTAAAATCCCAGTGTTCTGATTGGTTGAAAAATATTTTCAAAGCTCCATGAAAAAAATGCCGGTACTACTTTTCTTATCAAACATTGTATTGCGCCGCATTATTAATCTATCATTTTTGTTGATTTTTTTATGAAAAGTTTTAAATCGCAGAATATTGAATAATAAGAAATGGATGCAATCTTTTAATGAAATCTAATCACGCTTTTGCATGAACCGCTTCGCGGACTCATACAGTGTGATTAGATTTCATTTTTCATACCTGCATAAAAAAATAAAATTACATTCAATCCTGAAATGAATGTCAATTTAAACATCTGTTTCCCTTTATTGTGAAGTCGATAATCAGTCAAACATAATAGATAATCACAGACCACTGTCGGTTTTTTTTTTTTCTCTGCGTTTGATTCGGCATGAAAGTACTGATACTACTTTAAGGTTTACGAACTGAGAACGAAAACACCACTTTGTAGCCATACGAAATGCATCAAATTACACACACTTGTAAATACACTTCATATTAGTTGATTCACCATGCCGGATTTTAAGATTATGCTTCAAGAAGAAAATGATTTACAAATATTATTTTACTCTATATTCATATGCAAGGGAGGTAATTTTGAACATTTTTGTCAAATATTTCCATAAGTGAGTCAATTTCAAAATTCGCAGGTTTTTTTAGACCAGTAAATCATGAAAAATAATTGTTGAATATTGCAATTTTTGTGTTCTCAATCTGTTGTTAGATTATTAATAACATGTTTCAAATCATTTTCCACCCTGGATTGTTGGTGTGTAGCTTCTAAATCGGTCATTAACCATGTGTTCCGGACAAAAATGTCTTTGGTGTTCCGGTTAAATAAAGGTATGAAATTAATATAGATTAAAAGATATTTCACATTTTTTTCACCAAATTACATTTTAAAAGGCCAATAGCTAATAAATAATAGAAAATAATCATTCTGGATGCATAATTACATGATAATTTACAGGAAAGTATCTTTGTCTGCTAAAGTTGGAAAAAATCAAACATTTTAGTCTCAATTTTTTTTATTTGAGTCTAAATGTCCAGAAAAGTTTCAATCGTCAAAATTAATATGTCCAATTTGCTTTATATAACTAGTACTTTTGATGCATTTGCTTGATCAGTTTTCTTGGAAAATGAATTCAACATTACCGGAACACCAAAGACATTAGCGGAACACCAAAGACATCAACATAACCCCAAAGAAAATCATCTATTTTCTTTGCTTTTAAATGTATATTTTGCATTGATTTAAGTTGAAACTGGCAGCTAATATTTGTCCCATGTGATTCCGCTTCCCGCAACGCACATCAGAACGCTTGACAAATTAAAATGCCAATGAAAAGTCCAAGCTTAACCTCCAGTTGATAGTAAAATCCAACCTCCTTTAAGACATGAATTCAGTAACACGGCATGAGCCGAAAGATATAGGAATGCAAAGAGATATAGTTAATGTGTAATAATTTAGGATTTTAATGCATTAATATAAAACATTTTGGGTAATACTGTTCTAGCATTTACCGTCTGTCAGCCTGCCCGTCAGTTCAAAACTTTGAATTGGCATTTCTCTAAAACAATGGACAAAGAAAGCTAACATTTGGTAAGTAACGATTGTTCAATGATATCTTTATGCTCCATTCATTCAGACATTCCCAAAAAGTCATTTTCAACCCTTAACATGAAACTCCACTTAAAACATCGAGCGAAGCCTAGATTTGGCATTTTCTCTAAAATTATTACACGAACAAAGCTGAAATTTGGTATGTTACCTTATTTTAATAATATCTATCTGTTCCATGCAATCTGACATACGTCAGTGCCATTTTATTTTTGTCTTTGGCGTTCCGGTGCTCAGACCGGAACACCAAGGACTGGAACACCAAGGACAATTTCACACTAATTTGCAAAAATATAAGTGAAAATCGGGTATTTGTTAAATGTAGTATTGAAAGCATTTACTGTACTTTCAGTCAGATATACCGGACTAATATCTAATAGAAAGGTACCTTGCAAAGTATTATAAAGTGCGTCATCCCAAAGACAAAGAAAAAAGTACTGTACAAGTTGACCGCCTTCTTTTTCAATTTATTAACAAGACACAAAATAAATTCTTCCTCTTTCAATTGTAATGTATGAGCCTACGATAGCTTTTCAAAAGGAGGTACATGATTTGTGTCTACATCTAATTAAGATTGCATTTCTTTGACCTTTTAGACACTGGAACACCAAAGACAAAAATCTGTGGGACAAGGATATATGATGATTTTTATACCATTTACATAATATCATTTGGGTAACTGGTATATTCAAAGTGTAATTTAACATATTGTCATGCAAACTAACCCAAAAAAGTTTTTCAATTACGGTTAAAAGTAGTTATCTTTGCTGGTCAAAACCAATGAGGGTAGCAGTGGGACAAAGCAAATTTACACATTTCAGGCCATATAACATGTAAAATATCTCACTAAAGCATGTAACATGCTATATTTTTATGCTTAATCAACACAATTACATTGGTATGGACTCATTTTTAACATTAATGTTTATTTGATTACTTAAATGTACAAGTTATCACACGTGGACAAGAAAACCTGCGAATTTTGAAAACGACTCAAGTATGCTTTAATTCAAAATTCTAAACCATACAAAATGCTTATGTTTGTATTTGGAATGGAGATGTAACACAGTTTAGGAATTACTGGCATTTTTCAAATTTCGCCTCTGGCTCTGCATTTCATTATCAGTTCGTAAACCTTAAATGGGGACAACCATTTACGATTATTTTCTTTGTAGAAAGTCTAGTCACGTGTGATGATACGCTAAAAGACATTTCGGATACATTAGCGACCGGAAGTCACGTGATCAATATAACAACAACCAATATGGACGTCTTTAGTTCCGGTTCGTCATTCGCTATAGAGAGTATGTCACCTTATGTCCCTGTGGCGATTAATTCTCAAACAGGTAAGATGTCAGTAAAGCAACTATTGGACTAGAACTACTCATAATCTAAAATTTCTCCAAAATTAGACATTTTTTCTGTATATACTGTATTGGATTGGTGATATATTTTTAAAGGTATTTTTTGTTGCGATATCCAAGGAGGGTTTGTAAATGAGCAAGATATTTTCATAGCTGGAATATAACCAAACATAAAACTTGAAATCACATTCTGAGTTATTTTGTTGGCCTTTTCCGATTGTGCTTGCAACTGTACGTACATGGTGTTTTAACCTGCATGCATACATACCAAATTGAGTGTTTTGTAGATCTTCTTCTATGACAAACAGTTTCGTAGGATAACGTTCTTTAATAATTGAAATCGCGTGAAATTGAATATTGTCTGTAATAAATATTTCAAAATCACTTTTCACAGGACAGATAACGACAACAGGTATTTTGACGCCGAGTTATCCCGAGACTTTCTACGACCTGATTATCCGGGTGACCGATGTTTGCTCACAAACAAACACGTGTAATTTTACGTTAGTTGTTACGAACGATCCAAAGGTATGTTGAGAAATGATTTCAATATCGCCTGTAATAAATAGTTCAAAATCACTTTTCACAGGACAGATAACCACAACTGAGCCGTGTTCTTTAGAGCGAGATTTCTTGGGATAGCTTGAGATTTCTTAAGATGTTTTAGGATAAAGCACTATTTTGAGCAAGATTTTTAAGACGATCACTGGGAGCCGCCATTGCTCTATACTTTCTTCGGAACCACTCGGTAACTTCTGTAGAATCTATATGGGAGAGAATTGACCGATTTGTTCTGAATGCTCCATGATTCATAAACCGCGGAGTTCCGAATGTTCCATACTTCATACAAATGACGTCATCATGACGTCATTTGTATGAAGTATGGAGCATTCGGAATACCTCGCTTATAATCTCGGTCTCAAAAACGCTATTTCAAAAACATCTAAATAAATCTTAAAAAAATCTCGCTCTAAAGAACGCGCCTCCGGTATTCTAACGCCGAGTTATCCCGAGACTTTCTACGACCTGATTATCCGGGTGACCGATGTTTGCTCACAGACCAACACTTGTAATTTTACGTTAGTTATCACAAACGATCCAAAGGTATGTTGAGAGATGGGACGATTCCATGAGATATTGACAAGTAATGTTTGCCATTATTCTTTTTCTTTTCGAAATGAAGCAAAATTTATCACAAAGCACAAAAGACATTACTAATATTCTTCATATTTACTTATGTACTTTGAAAAAAAAAAAAAAAAAAAAAAACACACACACACACACCCAGACAGTCAAAGCTTACTTACAGGTAGTGTATTCTGAAAGTTCTACCGTTTCGGCCGTTTTTCATTGATATGTTACTGGTGATAGCATTCAATCAAAATGTTTTAACCCTTTCCCAAACAGCAAAATTTTAGGGTGATCCACTTCAAAAAATGCCAAAAATGACAAAATGGAAGTTATAAAAGATAAAATTTGTGAAAAATATGGCATAGAAAATATTGAGACAAAAGTAGAAACTGCTGGTTGTCAGCAGTTTCTTCTTTTGACTTAATGTTTTCCCAAGCAATTTCTATTAGGGACGTCAAAACCAGGTCTTGTTTGGGAAAGGGTTGAAAAGGTAAAAGAACCATCAATGGAAATGGAAGTATTGGTCAAATTATTTTGTTATTTTCAGCCAGTCGAGTTCGCAAACCTCCCAGACAGCGTAGAGACGGTGCAAGCCCCTGACGTCACGATTCATATTTTCACGGTCCAGTTGTCACGTCAACGGGATATTGATGACGTAGCTTGTGTCATCCAATCATATACGCCGATTATCAGCGACATGCAATTTACTTCCCAAAATGTTTCAAATACCGGTAAGCATGATTATTTTCATTCTTTGGATCAGCAAAAAGGAGACATCTGGACCTTTGAATCTATTTGATGCATAGTTGGTTACACCGGCATAACAATAGCATATTCGTAACCCTAAATGGTGTTTTATACATACATACCTAGTACAGTGTATAACTGTTGGTCAAAAATAGACACGCAGCTACGCAAAAATATTTTGGAGGGATGGTGATACAATTTCCTCGAAAGCACGACAATTTTTATTTCCTCTAACTTTTAGCTTGAACGTATTTTTTTCATTGACTTATTACAGTGTACAACATACATATGTCTACGACCTCGTCGTTCGAGGAATCAGACGAAAAAGCTGTTGTCTTGTCTATCAGTTGTTGGAATAATCAGGGGTTTAGCAACCAATCAACGCTTTCTGTGATATTTAAACCGGGATCTGGTAAGTTATGATTCTCATTTACCCTTCCCCAAACGACAAAATTTTAGGTTGATGCACTTCAAAAACTGCAACAAATGACAAAATAGTACGTTGTAAAAGACAGGATTTGTGTAAAAAATGGCACAGTAAATATTGTGACAAAAGGAGAAACTGCTAGTTATCAGCAGTTTCTTCTTTTGTTTCAATGTTTTCCCAAGCCTTTCTATTAGGGACGTCAAAACCAGATCTTGTTTGGAAAATGGTTAATTACCATTATTTTTAAAATCAGCTCGTCTACTAATACTTTTTATAGTTTATGTGCCTATAATCTGTTGGAATAATCAGGGATTAAGTAACCAATCAACATTATCTGTGATATTTAAACCTGGGTCTGGTAAGTTTTACTTCTCATTAATTACCATTATTTTTAGTCAACTCGCCTACAATTACTTTTTATAGTTTATGTGCCTATAAACTGTTGGAATAATCAGGGGTTAAGTTACCAATCAACATTATCTGTAATATTTAAAGGGCGACGGTAACAGATGGTCTAATTGCAAAAAATGAATTTTTTTGAAAAAATATGCAAAACTTTTGTGTTGACAACCTCGGGATGGTTAATAATATGCGATTCAGACAGAGAATGAGCCGAAAATACAAGACAGATAGCTGAATTTAGGGAGAATCCAAGCCTAAATTCAACCCCATCACTGATGGGGTTAGAATTATTTTCAAATTGTTGCGCATGCGCATACAGCGCGGACCATGATTCAAACGAGATTCATACTTAAATTTCAATATGACGTCATCATGTATGTTGTTACGTCATTTAAGAAAGTCGCATGTCCTACTGTTTTGACCTACTTTCGACATCGCTTCATGAATTTGGTATCAAATTGCGAAAAAATGAGTCGTTGCTTCAATAGTTTCTCGTAATCATTAAATCAGGTCATATAAAGCTTAAAAAGTGTATATTTCGTTTGTATTTGACAATTTTTGGGTCCAAATCTGGGGAATAGTAGCTTTAAACAAGGGTCTGGTAATTTTTAATATTAACTCTTTTTTGTCTTCGTGACATCTAAATGCGATTCTTAAATTACGCAACAATCAATCCAATTGGCCGAGACAAACGTCTCGTCCAATCAGATTGTTTGTAATGTATTTTTGAAATGTTTGTTCTAATGTTACAAGAAATTTCATAAATACGTATACTGCAAAGAAACACAGCAAAACCTCAAAGAACAATAGCAACTCTTAAATATTTGAGCCAGGATCTGGAAAACGTCCCTTATAACATTTGTGAAAGCCATGTTTCAGGATCAGGCTGTGCCTAGATGCAGTCTGACATGGATCCATATTACTTCAAATGGTTGCTACAGACCATGAGGAAGCTATTGGAGAACAACATGGTTCCAGATCAGACTGCGTGTATACGCAGTGCAGGCTGATCTGGAACCATTTTATTCTCAAATGCTGTAAGGGACGTTTTTCCAGATCATAGCTCATTTATTTATATTTTATTTTTAACATATTCAATCATAATAGAATTCTTACTTATATTTCAGAAAATGATAACAAGTTCCTGGTTATAGGCCTGCTTCTTGCCGTGTTAGTGGTGTCTACGGCTGCTGTTGTCGCCATAATCTTGTTTAAAAACAAAGGTAAGTGTTTTATTTGTTTGCAACAAAAAAGTGGTTCATGTCACATATGGAAATAATTGCATAATTTTATTATGTCATCGTTGAATAAATGAAACTTTGAAACAAAATAAATACGTCATGACATGGCTCTTGTGGCATTTCAGACAAGGAATTTATTCATTATATACCAAACTTAATAGGCCTGTCCCACCTAACCGAATTTTTACACCGAATGCGTACCGAATTTAATTCGGTGTATTCGATAAAGGTTCGTTCCACAAACGGTTTGTGTTCGGTATATTTACGGTGCCATTCGATGCTTTTCGTCGACATTACGCGGTGTTCGCAGACGCCTAAAAAGTTTTTGAGCCTGCACAAAATTTTTCAACGAATGCAGCGAATCAAAATTTCGGAATGAGTTCGGTAATCGTTCGCAGAGGGATCGGTAGGCTTGCGTCTGGCATTCGTATATACATTCGTTTTGGTGTCGGTAATAATTCACAGACGAATTCCTATTCGGTATGTTCGTTATGATCTCACCGAATGACTAGCGTTTGCACACCGTTGAAGGTGTGTTTATTTACCGATCTGGCCGAAAAGGTAAACGAACCGCTAACGAAACACACCGATCCTGACGATGCCATTCCGAAAATGACGTTATATTCGTTACTCAAACGACAGGGGTTCGTTGACGTTTGGGAACGAATTGGGGTATATTTCGGAGAAACATCGTTGGCTGTTCGACACATTCGTTACAAGTTCGTTACGTGTTCGGTGTATGGTCGGTACACAATCGTTGAAAACCAAAGTTCACCGAATAAAATGACAACGAACACTGTGAATTTTGCACTTGACATTCGGTACGAATTCGGTGCCACTATTCGATTAGGTGGGACATGCCTATAAATTTGATCAGTTTAATACCGCTCCCCCAGAGCCGATGCAAGTACATAATAATAAATATCATGGGTTGTAAGAAAGCAACACAAAATTTTATCAGACTATAATGAACAAGCGGGATGAGTTGGATCCATGTTCCCATGATAATTTATTCCTGAATTCAAAAGTACAGTCGACACTCGTTGTGTCGAAGTCAGAGGGGCCGTCAAAAAACCTCGACATATCCGGAGTTCGACTTATCGGATTTTGTTTATTTTCTATGAAAACGATATTTAACCAATTTTGATGGGCATCATATGTGTCCATGATTGAAATATAGTGGGAAAAGGAAAGAAATTGCTCGAAACGAGCAATTTCTATCCTTTTTCTACTAAATTTCAATGGCTGTATTTGTTTCGGAATTCGTTTTGATATCCATATGTTGAGGATGGGACATGACTTTCACTTCGACTTAAGCGAAATTTCGACTTATCCGATGTCGAGATAACGAGTATCTCCATCATAGGCAATGCTAAGCGTTGCCTTGCGTGAAACCATAAATATAGTCTAATATGTAGATAAATTTTATAGCTCACGACAAATTACATAGCAGGGCATCTCTAGCAATCAGCTAGGGATATTCTGCCAGGTCATTTATCGTGAGGTATAACTAAATGTGATTTTCTAATGTTGATTTTTCATCATGTAGCTCAAAGTACTCGCTTAACAACGAATGTCAGAAGAAACAATCCAGCACAAACCGCTACCAGTGTAATCCCAAAACCAATCTTCATTGAGCCAGCCCGGAATTCTTTCTCAAACATCAACAACAAAACACCGAGACAACATAGGGGCCGTATCTCACCAGCAACGAGTGGTTACGAGACGTCACCGAACACGTCATTCGGTAGCGAGACAACGCCGACGTCTATAACGTCGATAGGGCTCGTTGAGTCGCCCGACGAAGGGATACAAGGGAATAAGAGGCTGATACTCAATATGAAGAAAACAGAGACTGTTTTTAACTTTAATTCGTCCTCGGAGACACCGAAGTTCTATTTTAGAAAGAAACCATGGATTCCTTAGTCCCTTCACAACGACAATAATTATAGTCGTTTTTCAACAAAAAACATCGTTACTGCAGCTTTAAACAAGCTGCAGTTACGAGGCTTTTGTTGAAAAGCAGCGATAAAATAGAATGGTTGTTGGACGAATGGATACAAGGGAATAAGAGCTTTATACTCAATATGAAGAAAACAGAGACTGTTTTTAACTTTAATTCTCACTCGACGTCTCCGAAGTTCTATTTTAGAAAGAAACCGTGGATTCCTTAATTCTTTCACAATGACAATATGGTTGCCTTTCAACAAAAACATCGTAACTGCAGCTTGTTAAAAGCTGCAGTTACGAGGCTTTTGTTGAAAAGCAGCGATGTGGTAGAATGGTTATTGGACCAATGAATTCATAGGCTCAATATAAATGAAAACGGAGACTGTTTTTAACTATAATGCACCGAACACATCGCCGAAGCTTTATTTTAGAAAGAAACCATGGATACCATAGTCCATTTTCAATCGACATAGTGTTATAAACAATATAACATAGTAAATAGTATGTTCATTCTGATGTTAAGGTATTCCATCAATCATTAGATAACACCAAACACTTAAGCGTTATCCGTCGTAACGGAAATTGATTGAGGTATACTCTCGTCGATACCCGGGTGTCATTCGTGGCAACAGAAATTGACGAGGAATATCTCGTCAGTTTCCGTTGCAACGGATGACATTCGCTGTTGTCCGAAGTGTTTGGTATCTACTGATGGAATGAATATCTTAAAGATGCAATGTGAGAAAACACATGTAATGTTGTTTTAAAATGTAGATTAGCGCCTCAATACTATTAGTACTATTTAGATATAGAAATAATTGCTCAATCGTACCTGTGGTGTCATAAAATAACAGAGACCATGCATGGATCCAGACAGAACTTCCAGAGGGGCCCGTGTTTTCTAGGGGACCCGAATGCATTTGCGTGTGAAACAAATCATAAAGGAATCACCTTTTTCCGAATTCGAAAAGGTCTGTTTACATGGTTAATGTTATACACGGTGGATAACCTACTTGCCTTTTGGGAAGCGTTCACACTGAAAAAAATCGCCTGCTTCAAGGTATGGTGCACTTTATCTCGTCAAATCCGTAGAGTAAATGCTGAGAAATTAAACAAAATATACATAGAAGCGGGCTATTTCAGTGTGAACGTTTTCCAAAAGTCACGTGGGTCTTAACTAAAGATCGGGTCATACCTAAAGACTACATGACTGCACAGGTTGTTCTTGAACACCCCAAGTGCATATCGAATCCTCATGGGAATCGAATCGAATCCGGGGCATGTCTTTCCCGAATCGAAACTCTACCACTTCGATATTAAAGTAAGCTTGCACGACGACATAGTACATGTATAAGTTTCCCAACGGCCTAATCACATACGTGATTTCGCGTTCTCATCACGGCTTGAGCAAGTCTATTGATGGTCAGTCGCACTGCATAATTTTGGACGCGACGTGGACGTGATGTAGACGCGAAATCGTATGTTACAAGACTTATACTACACACGAATACATATTTTCGTCGCATTTCAACGAAAACCTCGTAACTGCAGCTTGGTTTAAGCTGCAGTTACGAGGTTTCCGTTGACAAGCAGCGATTTGTTACTGTTTCTGCAAACTAAACTGCTCGCTTAGGTTCACCATGAGAAGGGTTAATTAACTCTTTCCCAAACAAGACCTGGTTTTGACATGCCTAATAGAAAAGGCTTGGGAAAACATTGAAACAAAAGAAGAAACTGCTGATAACCAGCAGTTTCTCCTTTTGTCTCAATATTTTCTATGCCATATTTTACACAAATTCTATCAATTATAACTTCCATTTTGTCATTTGTGGCAGTTTTTGAAGTAGATCACCCTAAAACTTTACCGTTTGGGAAAGGATTAATTAAATAAAGGTAATTGAATGATACCTATGTTATTTATCTTTATTTTCACACATCATACTGTCGTATTGTTTTCATGATGGATTTATACCACATAACCTTTACTTATAATGTGGTATCCCTTTCCCAAACTCATCTATGTGAGAGAGCAGCTGGAGGCTCGGTTTGGATATTGTGGTTGTACTGGTGCGAGAAGTACCAGGAGCCCACGGTTAGGTGCTCCAGCCGCTGCGATATGACCCTGGTAGTTGAAAACGGCGTAAAACCCCAATAAACTCAAACCCTTTCCCAAACGAGGTCCGATTCTGAACCAACGAGATAGTTAGACTATATCAACAAACAATGAGTGCAAAAAAGGAATATGCTGATAATCAGCATTTTCTCATTCTCTCTTAACATATCATGTGCTTTATAGTAAAATAACCACGAACAATGTTGAAGTTTGTTTTGTCGTCGTTTGCATTTTTCAATTAGGGTCGCTCAAGAATTTGTTTTAAAGGAAAAGGTTGGTGTGATCAGTCAGTTCAAAGGAATATTGTACAAATGCGAAGTACTATATCACAATGGAAATGAGTTTGACGCCATTGCAGTTGAGTTGACTCTATCTCAAACAAAATGTGGTATTGATGTCCCTTGCCAAACTGCCTGGGAAAACGCGGAAGCAAAAGCAAAAATTGTCGGTGATCAACATTTTCACCTTTCCTTGTTCTTGTTCATACTGCATATTGTACATCTCTTGTATAAATCAGCATACCGTCGTTGTAAATGCAAAACATCGTATCTCGTTTTTGGAAGATTTTAAAGACGAAGGGAAAGAGTGTATTTATTTTTCCCTAAACTGAAAAGATTTACTGGAAATTTGGACAAATTGTTCACATATATAATAATCATTAATACTGATTAGTGAAAATATCTCAAAACCTGTAAGAATTGTCTTAACTGGACACACAAGGTTTTACTTTGAAAATCGCAAAAATCGACATACGAGGTTTTGTATTTACACCGACGATACATTTTGTCGTATGCAAAAGCTGTAAAATTTGAAGCATATTTTTTGCCGTTTGGAAAAGTTTTGTATAACTGTATTGCTATAGGTGCATGATTGTCGATCAATTGGTGTCCTGTGCCTACAACATTTCTATGAAATTTCATTTCTAGACATTTTTGTTGCCATGAGGTTTTTGATCACATTTAAAAGGACTGAACCAGATTTTTACGTCGACTTTTGCAAAAAATCGAGTTGTCCGACGTCGAGACAGCGAGTGTCAACTCGTCGGTGTCATTACAAAACCTCGTAACTCCAGCTTGATTAAAGCTGGAGTTACGAGGTTTTGCAATTACATCGTCGAACTGTATTGTGAGATCCACTATTGTTCAAACACCGCCGAAATCAGAAATAAATTGTCATAGGGTTACGGCAATTGTTTACAGAATTCCATCCATCATAAGATACCAAACACTTCATGCAACTTCGGGCATCCTCCGTGACAACAAAAACTGACGACGGTATCCGGAATTTAAATCCGTACACCGTCGTCAATTCCCGGACGTCATCCATGGCAATATAAATTGATGCGGGATACCCTCGTTAATTTCCGTTGTCACGGAAGACGCCCGAAGTTTCACGAAGTGTATCGTATCTATTGATGGATGAAATACCTTAAAGTGACATTTCACATTTATTTCATTTTTTAAAAGTATGTCTTGATGCAAAGATTGTTCATTCTAATGCGTAGAAATGCTATCAGTTTTTAGAAGTTGTTATTTATAAGCGAAAAACACGCCTTTAAAGTTGAGACAAAAAATGACAAATTGTATATAAATCTGAACTGTTGCACACAACAATGTGTTTAATTTTAGCACAAAAATAAATATTTCTCATAAACGGTTCAATATTTTGGCTTTCAGAGTTTTCATAAGAAAGTATGCTCTTTCAGATAGAATAAAAGTAAAATTTATGTACAAATAATTGTGAAATGTCACTTTAAGTACTAAATATGCAAAAACTTGTAAATTTCAATAATCTTTGCATTCGATCCAACAGTTATAGGTATTGAATTATTTTCCTTGTAAGTGGATATAAGTAAGCAAAACACCTCGAATTGTTCGCAGTTCAAAATCAAATTTGTCAAAGGTCCTTAAAACTAATGAGGCGATTCGGATGAAACCATCTCAATTACAGCAATCTTTTGTTTGATAATGAATGATCAATTTTAACACTTTCCTCCTTGCAGTGCTCACAAAAAATGTCAAAGAAATGGAATGTTTCTCTAATTAATCGCTCATCAATGATAATAATTTACCGGTAATTAATCAAATTAGATTTTTTTATATTATTAAACGTCTACATAATGTTTTGACTTATTCTAAGATTATTTCATATTTTGAATTGTCTTAATTTATACATAGAATTATACCAGAAGTCATTACGATTTCATCTAAAACGTTGTAACTCCAACTTGTTTAAGGTTTCAGTTACGATAGTTTGAATGGAAATGTGTGAATAAGTTAAATGGCAAATACAGGGAAAGGGTGTATTAATGTACATTTTCACACATTTCGTAACGAAACAAAAATGTCCATTGAAATGCGATATGGTGTTGGTGTGGTTAAATAAAATTGAAACAGAGGAATAAGAAAGGAAAAATTACTGATCTTTGAGGTAAGCCTCCTTTATGGGGAAACAGTTTATTAGTGTAGAAATCGTAAAGTCAGGTCTGGATATCGTCAAAACGTCAGAAATGTTCGATTCTGTTACAATAGTAAGAAAAGAAGAAGCATTGAATTCGTCATCTCCTTAACAGATAATAATATCATGTTCAGTTGCTACCATAAAATAATAAATATCTTAATGAAATGTTACAGGCGAAAATCAATTGATTATTTTTAATACCTATAAACTGTTTTTATTTAATTGACGAAACATCGCTGCCAATTAACGAATCCGTAAATTAATTATAGAAATTATACAGCCCCAAAATGATGCGCCCTTTTGCATCATTTCTGGCGACCTGTTCTTTAATTTGACACAGTAAGTCACTGTCTCAGAATGTGGACGTTGTTGTTATTATGTTTTGTTATTATATATATACAGATATAAATAAATTAAGCCTGGTTTATATTTTACGTAGACATCATTCGTACGACACAAAGCCTAAAATGCATGTGCTATTCCTCAGAAAATAACCACAAAAAGAAGATTATGCAGAGGCGATTAAAAATATATACAAATTATTTCGATAATCTCAAAACTGAAAGAATAATTAGCTTGGTATTAATACAACAGAAACACTTTTGGCCTTGGCTGTAAATTGACTGTGATTGATTCTGCTGCTACAATCGTCTCTGTGCATGTTGAGAAATCGAAACCGTATCTACACTTGATGTTTAATTGAAACATTTTGATAAATTATTATTACCCGAATGGTCGTTAAATGCAAAGAAGAAGAATATTTGACGTTCAAAACGTTAAGAGAAACGGTAACATTGACGTTAGATGTCGTTGACTGAGCCCTTGATGCCACAGAATAAACATAAAAAAACTACCTGTCACGTGACTGCTCTCTATCGTCGCCTTAATGGATAAATGTTTTGAAATCACACATGTCTTGAAAGGCCGTGATATTAACAATCTGTTTTTTTCTATTTCAGAACCTGGAACTAAGATGTTCCTGATTCGCTCCATGCTGTTGCTGTTGTTGGTCCATTCAGGAACCAGTCAAAATAACAGATTCCGACAAGCTAATCGATGGGCCCAGCGCGCCACGAACGGAATACAGCAAAATCTCATCAACGCCGCTCGGGCGGGGCAAGTGGCAAGGTCAAATCGATTTATACAAAGCAATAGAATATCTTCACAACAAAGGGTCCCTAGCCCTCCACCCAGCCAGGCAAGGAGAACCATATCTTCATCTAGACGAGCATTCCGACCTGGTGTCAGCAGTCTACCAAGCGAGCCGCCTGGAAACCGTATAACATCGAACCAAGAGAGACGTCAACAGAGTGTAGGTGCACAAAGGTTTCAATTTGAAACAAATAATGTTGCACAAACATCACAGATACAACCGAATAGACCTGTTCAACAAATACATGCCAATAATCAGCCCCGTCAACAAAATCTGCAGATCTTACAACAAGGAGGTTTACAGTTATCACAAGCAAGAAATATCAGAAATCAACAACTATCGTCAACTATAAATAGACAACAGCCCAGAAGAACTGTACTTGCTAGAAATACGCCGGCGGCTACTAGAAGGCGAGTGTCACAGCGCAGAACCAATTCACATGTACCGAGCTCAGTGCAACACAATATTATTGCAGCACCAACAATACCAACAATACCACAGACGAATGATGGGCGGCAACAATTCGTGATATCACAAGATCAAGCAAACCTACCAGGCCAGATGATTTTAAATACAGACAGAATCGTACAAGGATTACCAACAATTGGTGGTACGCAACGCGCAAGACCACAAAACCAACAAGCACAGGCACCTAGTCTTATAAATCAGCGTACTCAGCAACAGATGACTATTGCAGCAAATCCACAAAGCTCGTCTAACCAGTTCCAATCGAGCGTCAGAGCTGCTAGCACGCCTGTCAGGAGACAACAAAATCATCAAATCATAACCGAGAATACAAGGGAACAATTTGATCCGGCTATATTCGATAGAGTGGCAATGACTCGTAGAATGACGCGAAATTCCACTAGTGGTGCATCTGGATTTACAAGTTTGTCAGCCATTGACTTACTAGGCGATATTAACGTTGTAGAAAGACCGAGTATAAATCAAAATATGATATCTAGTCACAAGGCTGACTTGATACGTTCGAACGACTTAAGAAGACAGCCAGCACCAAGACAGACTAATAGAATATCGGAGATACCAATTTCATCTGGTCCTGAGACAAGTGCAGGTTTTGATCTGAATGATCCAAATGTTATAAACATGATAGATTTACCCGACCAAATTGACGATGTGAACATAGGACAAGACGTGGAATCTAACCAAATTATTGAGCCACCATCAATTACTTTTCGAGCTCCTAATCCCATTATACCGAATACCCGCACACGAAATGCCGAAAAAAATATGATTGGAAGTATTGCTGACCAAACACCTCGGCGTAATACCGCAATGACGAGAACTATTGACCTTTCTCGGCCTTTTGGTAGAGTGTCGAGTGAAGGACAAAGCTTATCTGATGGTTCATTTTCAGGACAGATACGTCCATCTGCAATTGAAAATGGACGTACTGCTGGTGTCGATGTTAATTCTTTGTTTAATGAGCAGAGTCGATCTCGAGATATTTCAAGACCATCATCGTTTGGCATCGCTCGACAGATTTCAAGGTCAGGAGATAGCTCAAGGTTATCCACTGATAGTAACGTTCAAGCTAAGGCAAGCATAGACAGACCTAGTAGCAGACCAAGTGACATACCAAGCGACACGAATTCTTTAGACTCGGAATACAATCGACACGTAAGTTACAAAGTCCGGGCACTACTAAATGGACAAAATATTGATATGACTATACCTGCGCGGTTACGAGAAAGAGTCGCCAAAAGGCAATCAGAAGTAGGGGCATCACGAAGGACAAGACAAAGAACTCCACCAAGAGTACCGCCTCGATCGGAAATGTTGCCAAGGGAGTCTATTCAGCCATCAGTTTCCCGAACACCCATACGGTCTAACTCAGCATCCGACCTTCCACCAAGTGATAGATTATTTGAATCATCGATTAATGAGCCTGCTGTCTCACCAAGTCGGTCTTCTAGAAATCGAAATATGCTGGCTTTAGATAATGTATTTCAACAACCAAGTTCGAATTCATTTGCATCTTGGGAGGATGTTGTTGCAAATTTAAATGAGCCAAGCGCTTCTGTCCCAGGCAAAGAAAGGGGTACACCGCCGGAGGAATTCGGCCTTTCGAATATAATAGATAGACCGACTGATAGGTCAGAGTCAACATCAATGGATATTTCTAATACCAGAGAGACAAACTGGTGGGACGCTGTACCATCTGGCAACTCCAAGAGTAATGAACCAAGTAGGAGAGGAGGTTCACGGGAACAAGCTTCGCCAAATGAATTTTCAAGAACGAATGTAGCTCCTACCAATAGTTGGTCAGATGAAAACAGAATATCTCAACGAGACCGAAGAAATAACAACAGAGAAAGCAGTTGGGTATCTGAAAGACGATCAATGCCATCATTCGATAATTTAGATACTTCTGCTACATCTGGAAACAGAGATTCGACTCAATCTAGGCGTTCTGGCGCTGAATCAGTCAGAGAACCAAGGCTGTCGGAATTCATAGAATTTAATCCTCCACCCGCTCCAAGTTTCGACAACAGATTTTCGGCTCCCAGTCTGAGGGAAATTCGACCTGATCCACCGACATTTTCCCCCGAGCGGCGAAGAGAGAGGCCTGGTCGCGTTGATAGTGAGGAACGAATCGGTAGAATCAACCCAGACTCTTCTCCAACTGACCAGGCATCCGGACGAAGAACGGGAGATGGTTCGCCAAGGCAAGAAGGGTTTGATTTAGACCGATTTTTGCAAGGAATATCATCATCATCATCGTCGTCGTCATCGTCATCATCTTCGGAGAGAAAACGTAATTCAGTAGAATCGAGTCCTAGTGGAAATTCCTTTGGAGAATCGACTCGACAGTCTTCTACAAACTCGCGATCAAGAAGTTTCAGAAGAAATAATCGGATAGATAACCCACCGACTTTCGATGGAGAAGCTTCTCGGAGAAGTGAAAATTCGTTATTCCCTGGACCACAGGCGGTACCAAGAACATCGCCAGACTGGGCATGGAATGAAATAACATCTCCAGACGATAATTCAAGGACAGGAATGGATAGTGGGTCTAATGGACGTCCATGGGACAGGACAGACAATCGTCTAAACAGAGATTCAAATACTCGTCCATCTGAAATTGTAGCTCCAAGACCAGGTAGAAGCAGGATAGACAGCCGAAGTGAGAGACGAAACCGAATGTCTCGTTTTACAATGACTGGTGACGCAAGTAATAGAATTGACAATGACGGGGGAGGTTTCAATTTAACTGCTTTTCTAGAAACTTTATCACGCGATGCTCAGAATCGTGACCCACCCGATCCGATACCCACTCGCAGTGAAGGTCGTTCAAGGTCACCAGAACGACGAAGGATACCTGATAGAACTGACCCGGAACCAATAACTATAGCACCATATGATCCTTGGAAACGAGATGAACCACCGATTTCTACAAGAGGGAGATTCTTTGACATGCAATCAAACGAGGTTGGAAATGATATAAGAACTCGGGGAAGAAGCAGAAATCGTGGTTCTGACAGATCGCGGGAAAGTCAAAGACAACGTAATGATAGACCACCATTTGAAGACTCAAACAACAATAGACTCTCTGATAGGATAGGCTCTAGAGACAGCAACCGGTTGACAGATATAAGCAGCAGGGACAGTCGTAACAATAACAGAGGCCGTCGACGACCAGATGTGTCTGGGTGGGAGGAAAGTAGAGGAAATTCTCAGAACAGTCGGGACTCCATCACAACAACTACAGAATTTCCATGGTTCGACAGAAGGACGACAAGAAGCCCTAGTAGACCTGATAGAGGTGGGACTACTGAAAACTTTCTTGATCAATTCACTGGAGGTGGTGGTGGTGGTAGTAGTAATGGTGGTAGGAGGGGCAGAGATAGAAACAATGAATCAAACAGGGATAGAAGTAGGGACAGAAGTGATGGTCAGAATAAGAGAAGCAGAGAAAGAAACGAGAGACCCCCAAACAATGACCGACAACCGTCTTCTTCGTTTGACCGTTCCAACAGAAACAATAGCAATAATCAAAATACCAATGATAGATCGAATTCTCCAGAGAGACAAAATAATGGAGGACAAAGTCAGCAAGGCCAAAGCTCAGTCGGAACCGATGACTTTGATTTGAGATCCTTTCTTGACAGCATTGATGCAACTGAATCCCCAAGTACATCAACGACAACGACGACAACGACAACCACGACGCCAAGACCAGTTCCTCGCAACAGACCAGACCCAGCACTAAGAATGAATCTGAATTCCTTAAGTTTGGATGATACAGCACCCTTCAATTCCATACCAGGCGTACCTAGTCAATCAAATCAGAATACCGGTAATTCGCAATCTCCATCAAATGCGCCTGACACCAGTGATAGTTCGTTCTTGGCTAACCTACTTGGTTTAGATTCATCAGGTGATATACTCCCTATGGGGGATAACGTCATCAATGATGTCCCACAACCACAAGGGGCGAGCAGAGATACTTCAAGAACGGGCATCAATAATGGGATACCTAATATTCCACCTTCGGCTAGCGAGGCTAGAGTTGGTACCAGTAGTGTTCAACAGTTAAATAATGCAGGTAATACAAACGCACAAACTAGAAATACAGATAGTTCAAATGGACGAGAAATAAGAATATCTTTGGATGGTGCACAGAGTCAAGGTAATGGTCAAGGATCTAATCCAATAATAGTTCTCCAGATTAGATCAGACGGAACTCTTGTTAACGGGTCAACTGCAGAAAATCAAAGAAGACCAGGCGGACCTGCAACACAGGCATTGACTACTCCGATGCTCACCACTACACCTACAACAACAACAACAACGCAGACAACAACTCCAACAACAACTTCTACTACTACTACCACCAAGCGACCAACCACAACAACTGATAACGTGTCTGCTTTACGAGCTCAGCTAGACAGACAAAATGCTTTGCTTCATAACATATTACAGTCTGTTGGTAATAAAGACGATCCATCGGCAAATAAAGACCAACAACTACCACCACAACAAAATAGTCGGGTACCCGCTTTACAAGACCTAAAGCGTCAGCAGAGCTTGGGACGCCAAGATCTTGATAGGAACTTCGATAACACAAGAGTACGACAAGGCAACACTCGATCGATAGGTGGTGTTCCTACTATAGATCAGCAACGAGCAGCTTCTACAAGGGTAAATGATCGAAGTGGGATGACATTGAATAGAAATACCCGTCAACATGAAATAGCGTACAATGTGGACGGCGGTTCCTCCCAGGCTCATGGTACAGGGCAGATTAATCTTGAACCTGAAATTGCTGCATTAAGAGCTGCATTTGATGCGGCATTGTTTGACAAATTGGCCATGTCACAAACAATGCCTCAATCAACAGAAAGACCTATATTTCACCCGGTTAATACTAATAACAATGACCTCCTACCTGCCCCTAACAGTGTGGACGCATTATCTGCTGGATCTGGTATACAATGGTTGGGAAACACTCGGAGGTCACAGCGTCCTGTTAGACGCGAAACAATATCAGGTAATGTAGAAAGAACACCAATTGGCGGTAATTCTATCAGAAAAACTCACCATCGTGCACCAGAGATTCCTAGTATTGAAAAGAAAATAGGAAATTTCGAATCAATCATTCGTTCCCTAAAATTACCTACTACAGCTCGCTCCGACAGGAAAGAAACACAATCGCCCGATCCTTTAGCAGGCACATTGTTTGAAGGTGGACCTGTATCAGATGAGCTGAAACTTGCTGTCGGGAATTTATTGGATAAAGTTGGACGAGAGAGAGCTATAAGCATTCTGAAGGATGTCGCTGCTTCCTCACTGGATACAAAACTTCAAAGTCCAAAAGTACAGGAAACTCAAAATACAAAACCAGACTCCAATATAAGACGAAGGGGGAGTAACGTTCGTCACGTTAAACAGACCAAGAATGAAAACAGTCGAGCACAAAGGAGACAGAGGAAGAAAGTAAACGATCATCAAATGCCAATGGCAAGACCGTCACAGCCTATTTCAAGACCGTCGCAAACAATGTCAAGGTCGCCACAGCCAATGTCAAGGTCGTCTCAGCCAATGTCAAGACCGCCAAAGCCAATGCCAAGACCGCCAAAGCCAATTGCAAGACCGCCAAAGCCAATTGCAAGACCGTCACAGCCAATGTCAAGAAAATCGCAGAGGAGGAATTCAAATAATGTCAGGTTGCTTGGAAATATCTTACAAACCGCCATTAAAGTTGAGCCAGTTCCTACGAAACCAACCACAACCGCTCCACCGGTCATTGTTACATCACGAACTGCGCAGCTAGGACTTCTCGGTAGCTCCGGCTCGATTCTACAGAGGCTAATACGTAAAGGCGCAGCCAACCGCAGAAGAGATATGAACGGAATTTCTAATGTATTAAATGGCGAAGAGATGACCTTACGTGCCCTTGATATACCTACACTTCAAGGACGATTCATGCCGCTGGTTCCTGGTGCATTTAATTCATTATCGCCGCGTAAGAGAGGCAGCGGTGAATGGGAAAATGGTGGTCATGGTCGAAATCTGGGGCAACAGAAATCAGGGAAAAGTCAACGGAAAGGGGCGTCGCCTAAGTACAATTATGTGACTACAACGCAGATACCTATACAGAAAACTACGACGGAAAATAAATCGAATATGAATTACCTGAGGCACGAATTAGAAAGACTGATGGGTTTGTTTAACAAATTGGGACTGTGATAGGTAAAACCCTTTGCCATAGAACAATATTTTTCTTTAATTCAAATTGAAATTGGTTGCAGAAACACAGATCTTCGACAATCGTTATCTCGACATCGGAACAAATTGAGGCAAAAGAAAAATATGCTGATAATCAATATTTTCCCCCTTTGTATCAATATCTTCTCTGCTATATTGTGTATTGTGTAACTGTTACACAATGCACAATATAGCAGGGAAGATATTGAGACAAAATGGGGAACTGTCGATTATCAGCATTTTCTTAATTTGTCTCAATTTGTCCAAGTTTTCTCTAATCGACATGTCAAAACTAGGTCATGTTTGGGGAAAGCAACATTTTAACTATTTCACATTGAAGTTGTAGATAACTATTATAGCATAAAAAGCGTTAAGAAAATATGAAAAATCTTAGTTATCACTATTTTCTTCTTTTCACTAGATTTTCCGATGTTTCCTTTACATGGAGCGTCAAAATAAGAGTTGGTTGAATAAACTGAAACTGTAAAACGTAAAACCCTTTTCTCAAACAGGTCTATCCCATTTTGAAAGCTGTTGCATAAAGCAAAACGAATATTGATAAAGATGGGATAAAAGTAAAACGTAGCACACAAAATAGTTAGGCAAAAGAAGACAGTGCTGGTAATCAGTTTGTTCTTCCATGACATGTCAAAGTGGGTCTTGTTTTTGGAAAGGGAGCATTGTTCAATATGTGAGTTGCAGGTAGCAAAATCAGTGTTAATGTATTAAATGCATTAGATTCTAATTATAGGATGGAAAACGTTGAGTAAAGATGAGGAAATGTTGGCTATCACAATGTTCCTTTTTCCCTAGATGTTTTCAATGTTTTCCATATATTTGACGTCAAAAGCAGAGTTCGTTTGTGAAAATGTTGATTATTGGTATACATGTGAATATTGATAATGTTCATGCATTTAACAACAAAAAAGGGGTAAAATTGTCGGATTCCATTGGCAAACATCTATAGATTGCTTCGAATGGGATGCCTGTAATTGTTTAATACATCTTTAACCATTTCCCAACCATTCGGTTTCGGACTTTCTAAATTAAAAGGTGCCGAAGGCAACAGAAATAATTCGATTCTCAGTTGGTTATCAATATCTTTTCTACTGCTTTATTACCTTCCAAAGCTTTCTCTATTAGGTACGTAAAAACGAAGTTCTTTTAGAGCAAGTGTAAAATATGAATAAGTAACGTAGTCCACCTCTAATGAGATTAACGGCGACGTCAATTTTTTTTCTAAGCGAGGCCGTTAACATGCTTTATGTATCCGAACCTTCAACGGGCAACGTCGTAAACTTTCGGCGGTGGAACGTTCGACCGCGTAATGTTTACGACGTCGCTCGAATAATTCCGACGTCGACGTCGCACGAATCTCATTAGGGGTGAACTACCTTAAGGGCTACAGAAAACGTTGAGGGCTTTAGTCCCTATGCTTTTTTTCCCTTCTTACCAACATTTTAACAGCATTTTCTGGTTTCATGATATAATAAAGGGAAGTAAATACATCGATTGGAAATTTTCGACATGAATGGGTTATCTCCCCTGATTCACCATCGTTTACTGACTCGGCTGTCATATTGAAGCCTTTTCGCTGTTTACCTTAACCCATTCCAAATAAGACCTGGCCCTGGTTTATCGGAAAAACTTTAGTACATACTCATGAGTACATGCTCAACTTCAATGGAATACTCTCCAACCTTAAAGGGTATTCGATTGAAGTTCACGTGGATTTTGTGTTATTCAAGTACGGTGCTCAGACTTGAGTCTTAGAACGTACTTGATTTTTTTTTTTGAGAAACCGGGGCCTGGCCCTGGCTTCTCGAAAAAGAAACTTTAGTACATACTCATGAGTACATGCTCAACTTCAATGGAATACTCTCCAACGTTGAAGGATATTCGATTGAAGTTCACGTGGATTTCGTGTGATTTGAATACGGTGCTCAGATTTGAGTCTGGGAACGTACTTAAGCCTTTTTGAGAAACTGGGCCTGGTTTTGACGTTCCTAATAGGAAATGCTTGGGAAAACATTGAGGCAAAAGAAGGAAATGCTGATAATCAGCATTGTTTGCTTTTGCCTCAATATTTTCTGTGTAACTTTGTACACAATTCCAATTTTTATCAACATCCATTTTGTCATCTCCAGCGGCTATTGAATTCTACCGTTTTAACCCTTTCCCAAACAAGACCTGATTTCGACGTCCCTAATAAAAAAGGCTTGGGAAAACATTGAAACAAAAGAAGAAACTGCTGATAACCAGCAGTTTCTCCTTTCGTTTCAATATTCTCTGTGCCATATTTTACACAAATCCTATCTTTAATAACATCCGTTTTGTCATTTTTTACAGTTTTTGAAGTGGATCACCCTAAAATTCTGTCGTATGGGAAAGGGTTAAAATGTTGTTGTCTGGGAAAGGGTTAAATGGCTTTTAGAGTTTTACGCCGATCACAACACATTCTCAGATATATCATCACACAATTTACTGAACTCCATGTGCATAAAATTCCGACGTCGCGCGAATGTCATTAGGGGTGGACTTCCTTAATCTTTGTGATTTGTTGCAATTGTAAGAAAGAATCCATCTTCGGAAACCACATCGTCTCAAAGCTCACGCTACGTGAGCTATGACCGCTGTGGTTTCCAAGGATGGAAAGAATCATAGTTCCAGTCAGTCTGCACTTACGTACAGTCTGTTCTTGAAACATGCTAGTCTTCAATCAGGCCCGTAGGAAGCAATTTCATATTGGGGGCTAAAGTTCTTTTCCTGAATTTTGGGGGGGGGGGGGCTAATGTCGATTTTCCTAAAATTCACAGTGTAAAAAGTAAGAAAATTCGGCATTTTTTGCCAACATTGGGGGGGGGGCTTAGCCCCCTAGCCCCCTGTTCCTACGGGCCTGTCAATTATATAAGGGCTTTTTTCAGATCCCTGATCAAATTAAGCAGTTTTGTTTTGTGACCCACAAAATGTCCGGGTTTTCGTCCTTGCTTCTTAACCCTTTCCCAGACAAAAAATTCAAGACCATGTCCTGTTGAAAAAAGCTATGCAGACCACGGGTTAATTGACGTCAAAAGTAGAAAACATGCAGGTTATAGCGCAAAACGCATAAAAATTAAAGGAGAAATTGCTTTTTTCTCAATGATTTTTCGATATCTTTCACTAGGAAAGTCAAGAAAGGTTATAGTTTGTCAAAGGGTTAACTCTTTCCCACACATTGACTCCTTTTGACTCCCCACAAGATAATGGCTTTTGAAAACATTGTGGAAAATGAAGAAATTGCTTGTGACAAGCAATTTCTTCATTTCCCACCGTGTTTTCTACCACAAAAGACAACAAAAACTTAAATTTTATTCATTTGAAATTGTCGTCTGTGTTATCTTTGAATTTGGACTAGTCTATAATTTTGCCGTTTGGTAATGGGTAAATAGCGATATATCGTCTTTTAACAATGTAAATATCCCCGCAAAGGTTGACACCGTGTAAGATCAACAATTTCGAAATCTGTATAAACATCTAACTCTAAAAGGTTTTGAAATCGATTTGACCTGTTGCTAGCGTAAGGGTAAATCAAACAAGATGGCAAACATGGGTATTTCCTATTTTTAGTACTTTGCAAAAAAAAAAAAAAAAAAAAAAAAAAAAAAAAAAAAAAAAAAAAAAAAAAAGAAGCTCGGGTATGATCAGGGCTGCGTTCAGTAGACAAAACGTTAGCTAACGTTAGCAACAATCGCAACTTCTTTGACACAAATTTTACAGAATTGACCGAGTATTCCGAATGAAACGGTCAACGTTAGCTAACGTTTTGTCTTACTGAACGCATGGCAGGTATATGCGGTGCAAGCACTGCCAGCAACACAATGTTAGAAGCACAAATCTTCATTTTATGATTGCACAATTATTGAAATAAGCATAAGACGTCAATCAATTACGGTTCGAACGACGACGGGTATCGAGTTAGTCAAATGCTAATTAGTTTCATGCGTCGTTGGATTCTTTCTCGTGACGTCGTCAACATTCGTTGCGCATCCGAATCAACTCGGGCTATGTCGTAAACATACGGCGGTGGAACGTTCTCCCGACGAAATGTTTAGGACGTCGCCGGAATAATTCCGACGTCATGTGACTCTCATTAGGGGTGCACAACCTTAATGAAACAATCTACTGGTAGATGTTCGATTAATCGGCCACCCGCAAACGATCTAAGACTGATTTTAATGGTCAATTTATTGCAGTGTACAGGGTTTAATTACATGGTTGTGCAATTGTTTACGATTTTGGCCATATAACTTTAAACCTCGGTTACCCACAATGGAATAGAGTCAATTTAAATCTGTCGAAATCCGAACAATCGTAACAAAAACACGGGTAAACAGATGGTTGTTAATCCAATAGGGTCAATAAAAAGAACAATACATTAATCCATTACCAAACGACAACATTTTAGGGCGGTCCAAGTTGAAAGATCCTGCAGATGACAATTTCAAGTGAATGGAATTTTATATTTTTAGGTCTTGTTGGATGGAAAACATTGTGGGAAATGAAGTAATTGCTTGTCACAAGCAATTTCTTCATTTTCCACGATGTTTTCCATGACCATTATTTTGTGGGGAGTCAAAAAGAGTCATTGCGTGGTAATGGGTTTAAGGCATGAGTCGGGATCTGGAAAATAGTCCCTCATAGCATTTGAGATAGTCATGTTCCAAGACCAGCCTGTGCCTTAGAGCAGTCCTACCAGAATTCATGCTGCCCTCTTTTAGTTGAAACAGGTCATAAAAAGGCTGATAGAGGACAATTTGGTTCCTGATCAGACTACGTTATACGCAGGCTGAGCTAGAACCAAGTTGGTCCTAAATGCTACAAGTGACCTTTTTCCAGATCCTAGCTTAATTGTAAATCTGAAGACTGAAACACAAGTAAATCAAAAACATATTGTCAAATTTTTGCCTGCACAACTCATCTCAAACGTTCCTTTATGGGATATCTCTTTAATTTCATGTTTAAGAAAATAGGTCTAGACCAACATTTAAAGGGACATTTCATTCCAATTTCATTTTTTTAAAGTGTGTCTTGATGCCAAGATCGGTTATTGTAATGGGTATAAATACAATTAGTTTTTTTTTAAGTTGTTGCCAATAAGCGAGAAACACGCATTTAAAGTTGAGACATAATCGATAAATTGCATAATTATAAATCCGAACTGTTGTCCACAACAATTAAATATTTGTTCAATCTTAACACAAAAATATAAATTTCTCGTAAACCGCGCAATATTTTGGAACTGAAATTTTCAGAATTTTCACAAGGAAATATGCTCTTTCAGATGAAAATAAATGTAAAATTTATGACACAAAATTCTGAAATGTCACTTTAATCTTCTACAAATACCCCTAAAAAGTCTATACGTTCGACTAGTTTATGTGATGGTATGCATTTACAAATGTCACAATTTGACAACAAGGGTTCTACTGGAATTGTGGACATTTTGTTGTCTTAACCAGCTTTTAATTAACCCTCTCCCAAACAAGACCTGGTTTTGACGTCCCTGATAGAAAAGGCTTTGGAAAACATTTGGGCAAAAGAAGAAACTGCTGATAACCAGCAGTTTCTACTTTTGCCTCAATATTTTCTTGGCTATATTGCACACAAATTCTTTCTTTTTCAATGTCTATTTTATCGTCTGCAGTAACTTTCAAATTGGACCGCCCTAAAATTGTGTCGTTTGGTAATGGGTTAAAATGGAAACTTCCAAGTTTTCACCCTTTTGGGAAAGAGTAAATTAATGTCAAGCTAACCCACGTAGTTTACAAGATCACGATTGTCAAGAGACATATAATTCATGATTGTACTTTTATAGAACCATGATTACCCCATTCCCAATGGATAAACATTTAGGGTTGTCCAATGGCAATGAATTTTGTGCTAAAAATAGGCTTGGTTTATCGTTATGTTTTGATAAACCGTCGGTGTTGTTACAATATCTCGAAACTAAGGTTTGAAATCAAGCCGTAGTTTCGAGATAATACAAGTATAGCAACACCCACGAAATACTATTTTTGTCCGAAATTACGTCACGCTTAACTCGATAAAGTCGTTCCCTACTCAAAACCCATTCCACAATCTTACGATTGATACAGCTTGTTTTATAGTGACATTTCAGAATTATTTTTACATAAATTTTACTTTTATTCTATCTGAAAGAGCATGTTTTCTTATGAAAATTTTGAAATTTTCAAGCCAAAATATTGAACTTTTTACGAGAAATATATACTTTTGCGCTAAAAGTAAACTAAGTGTTGTGGACAACAGTTCAGATTTGTATAGAATTTGTCTTTTCTGTCTCAACTTTGAATGCGTATTTTTCGCTTATAAATATCAACTTAAAAAAACTGATAGCATTTCTACGCATTAGAAAAAACAATCTTTGCATCAAGACATACTTTTAAAAAATGAAATAAATGTGAAATGTCACTTTAAACTGCAGATACGGTGCTTTTGTTGCAAAGCGACGTTATGCTGTTCTCTAATTCCACCGGGACATTTTTTCAGAACCAATTCTGTCAAGGTAACCCATGACTTTAAAGTGACATTTCACAATTATTTTTTACATAAATTTTACTTTTATTCTATCTGAAAGAGCAATTTTTCTTATGAAAATTCTGAAATTTTCAAGCCAAAATATTGAACCGTTTACGAGAAATATATATTTTTGTGCTAAAATTAAACAAATTGTTGTAGACAACAGTTCAGATTTGTGTAGAATTTGTCATTTCTGTCTCAACTCTAAGGGCGTATTTTTCGCTTATAAATAACAACTTTAAAAAACTGATAGCATTTCTACGCATTAGAATAAACAATCTTTGCATCAAGACATACTTTAAAAAAATGAAATACATTTGAAATGTCACTTTAACAACATGAAAATTGTCACCAGAGACACCATAATTCATGGCTGTGTACTTTTATAGAATCGTGATTAACCCTTTCCCAAGATTTTATTTACTGACAGAATGGTCTTGATTGATGTTGGTCTCATAAGCCATAAAAGGTGTAACTTTTCCAGATCCCGGCCATTTTAACCCATTACCAAACGGCAAAATTTTAGGCTGGTCCAAATTCAAAGATGTTGCAGACGACAATTTCAAGTAAATGAAATTTAACATTTTTGTCTTTTTACGTAGAAAACATTGTAGGAAATGAAGAAATTGCTTGTCACAAGCAATTATTTCATTTTCCACAATGTTTTCCAAATTCATTATCTAAAAGGGTGTCAAATGGCATCAATGTGTGGGAATGGGTTAACCCCTTCCTTTCCCACAACAACAACAACACAATTTGAGACCAGTAACCGTTGAAAGCTTCTGCAGACGACTAAATTGGTGCTTATTTTACAAAGAAATACAGAACGTGTGTATGTTATAGCACAGTAAAAATTTAAGGCAAAAGGGAAAATGCTGATTAGCAGTATTTTCTTCTTTAGTCTCAATATTTTCTCAAGGCTTTTCCAACAGAGACGTCAAAGCCAGGTCTTTTTAGGAAGGGTCGATAATGTCAAGCTTACCCACGCATTTTTTAAGATTGGTACTCTTAAAAAATGGTGATTAAACAAATTTAAAAAAAAGCCCGGTTTTGATTTCATTAATTGTTTCAATTTGGGAGAACATTGAGACAAAAGGAGAAAATTCTGAAAACAAGCAATTTCTCGTTTTGCTTCAAAATTTTCTAAGCTATTGTAAACAAGAAAATACAAACATCTAGTACTTAATCGTCAACATCACCTTTGTAATTGAACAACTTCATTAATTTGTTGTTTTGGTTTGGAAAGGCAAAATACCGACAAAATTAATAACAACAACGTCTTGATATCTTTTAGCTAACGATAATTGACCTGGCAGAGCAGCCCTAACCAATAGGTTGAAACGCTCTGCCAAGTCATTTATTGTGAGCAATACTTTGCTTGGAAGAAACTATTGGGTAAAGAAAAAAAAAATAAAACTGCCGATCATCATTTAATTCTTTTCTCTCAATGTTTCCCCGCCTGTTTCTCTTCGGATCGTAAAATTATGCGTTGTCTGGGAAAAGGTTGGAATAATCTGATTCTCCTTTTGAATCCATGACAACAAAAACACGTAGGCTAATAAACCGGGGCGTGCAAAAAATGGATGTAGGCCAATTGTTGCTTTGTCCACTGGCAAACGACAAAAATCGACTATTCAAATTCAAAGACATTGCAGACGATTTCACATAAATTCAATTTTACAAATTATAGTTATTCCTGGTAGAAAACATTGTGGAAAATGAAGAAATTGCTTGTCACAAGCAATTTCTTCATTTTCCACAAAGTTTTCCAAAGGCTTTACAATTTGAGGCGTCAACGGTGTCACTGCTCGAAAAAAACTAACAGGGCTCTTGGACATTACATGATATACAATAACCCCCTTTACTTTACTTTTCGAAATTCCCTAAAACAACGAAAAACGCCGCAATTTCAAATTTCAGATACAATTAAATCTTGATATTTATAAACATTGCTGGTCAAACAATATTAAAGAAACATTATATTTAATTCTAAATAAATTTAAAAAAAATGTTTATAAAAATACAAAACTGAAAACTGAATGCATATTGTCCAAATTGTGTCAGTATCAATGAATTTCTTGCTAAAAATATATTTGGTTTACTGTTATGTTTTGATAAACCGTCATTGTTGTTAAAAAATCTCGTAACTAAGGCTTTAATCAAGCCGTAGTTACGACCTTTTATTGCAAAACATACGAAGTACTATTGTTTGTCAAAAATTGCGTCACTGTTCACTTGGAAAAATCTATCCCTATCTAAATTCATGCTAGACAGAATATGGGTAAAATATTCACTTTTTTACTTCAAACGTTGTTAAGCTATTCATAGATTGAACTCTGCATACTTATCACTTATCACTTGGATGATTATCTAGTATGCTTTTCAAGTCGTGTGATTTTTGACACGTGTGACGTACGTAATTTTCCTTTTAAGGTAGTCTACCTCTAATGAGATTCGCGTGGTGTCGGAATTATTCGGGCGACGTCGAAAACATTCGAACCGGTGGAACTTTCCACCGCCGAATGTTTACGACCGCGCTCGAATAAAGTCGGATGTAACGACGAAGCTCGAAAAAAATGACGTTTTGTGAATCTCAAAATGGCCACATTACGGGTATTATGCCTTAAGGTAAGGCCTGGGTAATGCACTTCCGGTACAATCGTTATATTTCGACTTATTCCGTGACGTCCTTAAGTCCGAGCATTTTTAAAGTGCCGTTAGATGCAATGTCGCCTGTTTTTGTAACAACGGAAATAATTGTGCGTGCCCAGATTTCCGGGGAATATTTTAAACAAGTCTTTGGAAAATGTTTCTAAAGTGTATGAAAATGCGGCAAAAAACCAACGAAAGTCAAAAGTTCAAAATTTGAGAGCAATCAAAAACTACTTCTCTTTAAAATCGTCTTAGAATCGTTTTAAATCGTCGATTCGCACCATACAGATTTCGTTCTATAACTGATTACCCAGGCCTTACCTTAGCCAAAATCTTATTAACCCTACCTAAATGAATGTTTTGTTTTTTATGGATATCTTGCTATGATTCTGTCTGCACTTGTGAAGTGTTATTTATCAATTCTATTAGTTATTTTGTCTTTTTGTGTTCAAAAAGGAATCCCCGACCCCTGGATATTGTTGTGGGGAATGTCAGGAACCAATGGTTAGGTGAACCCTCTGATCTGATCCAAAATAAATCATTTCTATGAACAATTATGTCAAGTGAAAATTATACATGTATTTGCGTTGTTCAGGCTGCACATGGAAAAAATAAAGTTTGTAGGTATTCATTTTAAGTCGTTTTTCTCTGCTTTTCAACGAAAACATCGTAACTGCAGCTTGTTTTAAGCTGCAGTTACGAGGTTTTCGTTGAAAAGCGACGTTTTTCGGCTTTTGTTAACATTGCTTTTGTTGCTAGGACGTTTCCCTTTCATGGTCAAAAAATAGGAGCGGTCCATTTTTCTGTGGTCATTCGAGTAACCTTAACCACCCACACATATTTTTTCAAACTTTTTAACTAGGCCTTATAATTTATGGGAAGATCCTTTTGAAAGAGCAGATAACGGGAAGTGTGTCGATATATAGGACTAAAATCAATCGGGTAATAGGTGACAATTTTATCCAGTAAAACGTAACGTAAATTCGGACAAACAAATAGTATTTCGTAGATGTTGTTATAAAATCTCGTAACTACGGCTTGATTCAAGCCGTAGTTACCAGATTTTATAACAACACCTACGGTTTATCAAAACATAACGGTAACCCAATCTATTCTTAGCACAAAATTCTTTGCTATTTGAGGGAAGAGCCTTTTGAAAGAGCAGGGTCACGGGAATTGTGTCGATATATAGGACTAAAATCAATCGTAATACACGGGTAATTGTGATCGTTGATCGATAAATTAATGATCCTTTAACAAGTTCTTCTAACCGTCCTAGATGAGTTGATCATACCCGTAGAAAATTTTCCAGGTCCTTATAAGGAAATTCCCAGCTTTTTAGTAGTTTTTTGAGCATTATTCGGGTGGGGTGGAGTAAATGGACTGACTTTCGCAATGTCTTCATTTTCCATTATGGTTTCAATCCCAAAAGCCCGAAAAATGAATTTCATTCACTTGAAATTGAAGTCTGTAGAATCTTTGAACTTGGACCAGATTACAAATTGCCGTTTGGAAATGGGTTAAGTTTCAATGTTTGTGGAACCACTAGCTTAGTGATAGAATAATTGGAGACAGATCGATAACAAAATTGGGGCTAATTGACCCCAAACAAGAGAAGTGTACTTTTCCCTATGGTACTGATTATGCCTGTAACGCCTTTTGACTCCCTCACAAGAAAGGGCTTGGAAAAACATTGTGGTAAATAAAGAAATTGCTTGTTACAAGCAATTTCTTCATTTCCCACAATGTTTTCTACCAAAAAAAGACCAAAAGATTTTAAATTCCATTAACTTCATATTGTTGTCTGCAACATCTTTGAGTTTGGACCAGTCCAAAATTTGTCGTTTGGGAAAGGGTTAAACGAGTACCAGAGTGCACGCGGACAGGATACAAAGACGATAGTAGTTGGGTACAAATGTATTGACAATATTACCCATTTATGATTGACAAATACAGTCGACAATCATTGTGTCGAAGTCAGAGGGATCGTCAAAATACTTCGACATATCCGGAGTTCGACTTATCCGATTTTTTCTTTGTACCTATTACAACAATTTAACCGTTTTTGATGCTCATCAAGTACGTTCATAATTGAAATATACTAGTCAAAACTTCTAACCGGCCACTTAAAAAAAAAAGATATTTTTTTCTGTAGTGATTGGATTTTCACGAAATTTGCTAAGTGCATTTTTAAGCAACTTTCCAGATGATTTTGGCGAAAAGTTACTGTTGTCTTATTGAAATAAAAGTGCAACGTGAGAAAAGCTCAAAAAGCTCTAAATTCACATAGAGCTCAGAATATTGTCAATGTAGTGTTTTTGGTCTCATGGATCGTTAGCCACAACATAGACTAAGAAAAAAATTGAAAATGTTTGGCAATTGTGCGCGGCATATGGCCGTAAAAGAAAATGTAAGAGGTCATGTATACAGAAAAATGGTTCTTAAAGACAACATCTAAAACACGTTTTTCTTCGAAAATGCTTTAAAAATAGACTGATAGTTCACGGTGAGCTACAAAATGTCGAATATGTGTAAAAAATCAGTTTATTGCATCATTTTTCCACACCAGACCATATTTTAGCATATTCGCTTGATAAAATGTTCTGCTGGTTGAATTTAAACACCATTTTACCATGCCTCCCATTCTTTCTGCTTCTTCTGTAGTAAGACGTCACACAAAATTGACAATGTTTTCCAATTTTTTTATTGGTCTGGGTTGCAACTAACGATTTGTGTACTTTGAATTATTGAAAGTGTGTTATCTCGAGCTCTATAAAGATTTAGAGCTTTTTGAGCTTTTGCTTTATTACGTATCAAAATTTGACAATGTTTGGTAAATTATCATGAAATTCCACGGGCATTATGCTTAAAAATATACGAATCAAATTTCATTAAAATGTAATAGCTATTAAAAAAGATATAGTCATTTTTAAAGTGGCCGGTTAGGACTTTTGGCCAGTATATATAGTAGGAAAAGGAAAGAAATTGCTCGACATGAGCAATTTATTTCATTTTCCTACTATATTTCAATGACTACATTTATTTCAAAATAATTGGACCAGACTTTCACTTCGACTTAAGCGGAAATTCGACTTATCCGATGTCGACACATCGAGTGTCGACTGTAATTAGTTTTCGTTTTCAATTCGTTTAAATAGATCCTAGGAAACATACATGTATCAACGAAACAGTAACACCTTATACAAGTAAAAACTTCTAACCAACCGCTTGCTCATATTGCTGTTACTGGGGTAACTAAGTCATGGAATCCTGTGGTTTCTCTCACCAGTACTACCACAACATCCTTACCGAGCCTCCAGCTGCTTTACCATATTAAAATTTACGATTACCCAATCAATGACAAGGGCGGATCCAGGATTTTTTTCCGGGGGGGGGGGGGGGGGGTCCAAGATTTTTTTCCAGGGGGGGGGGGGGGGGGGGGGGGGTCCAAGCCAAAATTATGGCTTAAAATGTAATAAATATGTAACGTTACACTAAATTGATATAGTCAAAATTGGATTTTCGGCCAATGCCAGGGGGATGGGTCTGGACCCCCGACCCCCTCCCCTCTAGATCCGCCCATGAATGATAAATGTAATAAGAAATGATGATTGCCGCGGTCGTCGATCGAACCAAGGACCCCGTGAGTGTCCGATGCGCTAAGTACTGCGTTATGTCCGCGACCCTAATTATTGAATGCATGGACTTTTAAGTCCTAGTGTCGATGAAACGTCGCCAATTTCCTTTGGTTATCCAATAGCTTGCTGCCAGACGACAAAACAAAACACAACAAAGACCACAAAACAGAATCATAACAAATACAGGTCAAAAAGTGTCGCCTGTTATAGCTCATGATAAATGATCTGACAGAGCATCTCTTGCTAATCGATAGAGATGCTCTGCCATGTTATAGATCGTGAGCTACATGGTGCATATTTTTTAACCAGATAACTGCACAATTGCGTCTTTTGACTCCCTCACGAGAAATGGTATATTGTATAAAATGAAGAAATTGCTTGTGACATTTTTCACAATGTTTTCTCACCGGTTATTTTGAAATTTCATCAACTTAAAATTGTCGTCTGCAACCCCTTTGAAATAGGTACAGTCCAAAGTTTGCCGTCTGGTAATGGGTTAAATTCCTGTACCAAACGACACGATTTTCGAATGGTCTTAATCGAAAGATATTCACGGTGGATAATCACGTGATGCAACAATTTCAGAAAACCTTCAAAAAATTTGTTAATACTTGATCGAATTGAATTCGGTTTGAAGCAGAGAAGGTGGACAGACGTCGCGCATTAGATGAACGTGTTGGATTTTTGAAAAAATCAACTGTTAAAAAAGTTATTGAAGATAAACCAAAATTTTGGTTTATCTTCAATAACTTTTTCATCGGTTGATTTTTCAAAAATCTTTCACGAACAGCTTATTTCTGATGTTATCCCAACTTCTCTGCTTCCAACCGAATTCAAATTGGTCAAGCACTAAAATATTGACGATGTTCTGAAATTCTAAGTCACGTGATTAACCATGGGTATTGAAGATGACACAATGGGTTTTTTCATTATAAAAAAGGGGGAGGGGAAGATTTTTGTGCATTGTTGCCCTAAAGTATTTTAGCCAATGGGAAAAATGATGGTTTTAATAATTTTCTTCATTTGTACATGTGGTTTTTTTTTTGTTTTTTGTTGTTGTTTTTTTTTTTTTTTTTTGTTATCTTTTTCTGTGAGGTGCATCAAACTTCGTCACTGTTTGGAAATTACTTATTGTCGTCAAAATCATGTCTGGGAATGGTAAGCTTTGCCAATGTTGTGATTTTTTATTAAACTACCAGACAACAAACCAAAACACAGACAGGTCAAAAAGTATTGTCTTTTATAATAGATTCACAATAGAATAGTTCACGAGAATAGTTACAATAGTACCGGCCGAAAATGACAGTGACGTGGCCTAATGTTTACTACTTGACAACCAATCAACTCTGTTCGTATTTGTAACGGTGCAAATCAGATGAATTGATTGGTTTTGCAGCAGTAAACATCAGCCTACGTCACTGTCATTTTCGGCTGGGACTATTGTACCGCTTTCTCGCTTTAATTCTGCATTAGGTAAAAGTAATAGTCCTACCTAAAAATAAACCAAAAGAACCGTAAACCATTCTCGTTTACAGGGACATTTCATTCCAATTTCAATATTTTAAAGTATGTCTTGATGCAAAGATTGGTTATTCTAATGAGTATAAATACTATTGTTTTTTTTTTAAGTTGTTGTCAATAAGCGAGAAACACGCATTTAAAGTTGAGACATAATCGATAAATTGCATATAAATCCGAACTGTTGTCCACAACAATTTGTTCAATTTTAACACAAAAATATAAATTTCTCGTAAACGACGCAATAATTTGGCTTGAAATTTTCAGAATTTTCATAAGGAAATATGCTCTTTCAGATAAAAATAAAAGTAAAATCTATGACAAAAAATTCTGAAATGTCACTTTAACTTTGAACGCGTGGAACAATGTAATTGGACGTCTTCGATTGATTGAGCGGGAATGTATATCTTTTCTGTCATTTCTGCAAAGGCTGTTTCAGTTAGGCATTCCATGTGAATGGGTGAACCAGTAGTATGATCTATAATAGTCAAGCTATAATATATCAGGCCATGTTTAGCCTTTACGATGCGACAGAAGCTTCGACTCGTCAAGTTTGAAACGAGTTTCCAACGACGAGACCGATTGTTTCAAAAGAGATGTGAATTTACAAGCCGAAGTTTGATCTAAAGCGTTACTGTTTTATTTTTCCCTCAATATTTCCCATAATTTTGCCTGATAAATTATTATCAAAACCAGACCATGTTTGTGAAAGTGTTAACCGGTGGTCTGATTAAGGTCAGTTGTCAGGTCAAGTTTTACTCTTTTCAAAACAAGACCTCTGGTTTGGACATCCTTATTGGTAAAGGCTAGAGAAGACATTAGCGCGTAAAAAATAAAGATTAGCACCATTTTCTCCTTTTGTTTCAATATTTTTATACTACGTGTATATATAAAGTACAAAAACCACGATCTTTATTTATATAAATTCGAGGTATCGTCTGCAAACTCCTTTCAGTTAACATTATTTTTGGCATTGGCTACTAAAAGTACAAGCTCGTTTTTTTGTTACATGAAAATGAGCCGTCTGTGAAAATTGAGATTGAATAAATTTGGCTAAATGCATATAGGATATTAGTTACATGTCGCGTTTGGTAGATATAATATTTATCTCTTTCCAAAACAATACCTATTTAGACCGGTGGCGGATCCAGAGGAGGTTCAGGGAGTTCAAACGAACCCCTCTAAAGTTGTAGCCTGGGTATTTCATTTTCATGCAGAAATTTAGTCAAAATTGTGTAAAAAACGAACCCTCCTATTTATATATTCGACTCCCTATCAGAAATCCTGGATCCGCTACTGTAGATGTAGTTATTAGGAAAGGTTTTGCAAAATGTTGAAGAAACGGAGAAAATTCTGATACATGTAACCACGCATGGATATAACAAGAAGTTTTTTTTTTTTGTTGTTGTTGTTGTTGTTGTTTTTTCGCATGGGAAATGGTCAAATCACCACCCATCAATCACAAAATTTGACTCCGGACTACTTTAATAATATTTGCAGATATGTCTCTAATGAATCATTTTTAAAGATAATTTTATCAGAGATCTAGAGAAATGGTCTTTATAGTTGAGATCAAAATGGGTTGTTCTCTCAAGGCCTTTCTCTGTTCCGCTAGATTTGAAATATTCATTTTCTGGGAAAAGTTTCGATAACCAGCGATTTTTCACATTTTCTCGGTGTTTTCTTTGATCAAACACATTAACGTTTCTATCATTAACACAAATTTTATTGTCTACAACTCTTTTCATTGCAATCCAATCTGAAATCATTTTGTTTGAGAAGGGTTAATTTAACCCTCTTCCATCCTTAAGATACGATTCGTGTATGCCTCAATAAAGCTCAGATATTATTGGGATAAAATGGGAAAAAGGGCTGATCATCACTATTTTCTTATTTTTCCCCAACGTTTTCTCCATCTTTTTTTCATTATTATTTTAAGAACGTCAAACAGAACTATTGTTGGGGAAAAGGGTTAATCGAAGGCACGGCTGCAGATGCTTACATATACAAAGCAACAGCCGCAGCAAAAATAACGTTACAAATAGTGTACATCAAAATGCGGTCATAGTATGGTCCGTTTAGCCACCTATATTTATCGACCAATCAGACTAGTCGTGGGAGTATGAGTCGAGCATATCGGGCGATATTTTGATATGCTGCACATATGAGGTCACCGGGTCAAACGGTAGTTTTACCCCTTCCCAAACGACAAAATTTAAGGGTGATCCACTTCTAAAACTGCCATAAATGACAAAATGGATGTTATTAAAGATAGGATTTGTGTAAAATATGGCACAGAAAATATTGAGACAAAAGGAGAAACTGCTGGTTATCAGCAGTTTCTTCTTTTGTCTTAATGTTTTCCCAAGCCTTTTCTATTAGAGACGTCAAAACCAGTTCTTGTTTGGGAAAGGGTTAAGTGTCACGGGAAAAGGTACTATTCATACAGAGTCAACAAACCAATACCCATCATCAAGTTTTTTTGGATACGATATCGTAGCTAAGGGCATCAGAATGTGTTTACAAAGAATCAGTTTCGGTTCAGAAATTAAGGTAATCCATCCCTTATGAGGTTCGTGCGATGTCTGAATTTTCCGCACGACATCTTAAACATTCGTTACGTTACCAAACCTATTCGGGTGATGTCATAAACATTCGCCGGTGGAACATTCCACCGCCGAATGTTTACGTTGTCGCCCGAATAATTCCGACATCGCGTGAACTTCATTATTAGAGGTGGACTACCTTAATAAACAGTGCTGTAATAGGCTAAGGGCACCAGGATGCGTTTACAATGTTAAAACAGTTTCGGTTCAGAAATTAAGTCATCCAATATCCTGCCATCGTAGGCGAATTTCTTTCCAATCCAATCCAATATCACGTTCTAGTGTCTCTGTATGTAAAAGTTTTCGAAAACCATAGAAAACCAGATAAAATGTTGATGATTAGAACGTTCTCATTTGCCATCGACATGTTTTTATGTATTCATTGTGTCTTTCTTTTTAATAAATATCCATTTGGTCGTCCTCATCAACTTGAATTTAGATCACTCTAAAATCTCTATTTGGAAAAGGGTTAAATAATGTCGTCGTATATATTACATTCTGTATCATATTACTGTTCTTAACGATGTCACAGTTAAACGACACGAATTATGTGTTGCAACATTTTCATCATCTTATATGCTTAAAGTGACATTTCACAATTATTTTTACATAAATTTTACTTTTATTCTATCTGAAAGAGCATCTTTTCTTATGGAAATTCTGAAAATTTCAAGTCAAACATTGAACCGTTTACGAGAAATATATATGTTTGTGCTAAAATTAGACAAAATGTTGTGGACAACAGTTCAGATTTATATAGAATTTGTCATTTCTGTCATTTCTGTCTCAACTTTAAAGGTGCATTTTTCGCTTATGAATAACAACTTCAAAAAACTGATAGCATTTCTAGGCATTAGAATAAACAATCTTTGCATCAAGACATATTTTTAAAAAATGAAATAAATGTGAAATGTCACTTTAAAGGTACCCATGCTAGGTTGTCGGAAGTAATAAATAATATTAAAAAATATCGTATGCAATTATCAACCTGCATAGCTAGATTATCTCTATCAAAGGAAATTTCAAATGAAGTTCATTTTATCCCTCTAGATAAAATTTGTATCAAATTTGACTGACCCGGCATTTATATTTATAGTAACATTTATGTATGGGAAACTGGGGCTTTATCTAAATATAGTGAAAAATTTGGTAACAGGGCTAAAGTTCCTTTCTTTTTGGTGAGGTCATTCCTGACATGTACAATTGAATATGGAAGCACTGAAGGGCAATTTTGACTTGCGACTTATGATTTAGGACTTCGGGCTTGTGACTTGTGACTTTTGAGTTATGACTTGTACAATTTGGCTAGGTGCAACACTGTTGTAAGTATGTACGAATTCCACATGCCAATACAACATTGTTGCAGTTTCTTCTGGATGTCGCTCAATGACAGAAAAGTCGTGCATTTCCATGTGTCAACATTCTCATGCTCGCCCATTCTAATGGCAAATTCGAACGTTTATAATACGTTTGGAACCGTATCAGTAATAGTTTAGCAATTCACTTAAAATATCCAATTTCTGTTATTTTTAATAGCAGAATTACCTTTATCAATGCTAAAAAGTACAGTTTGAAACTAGTACACAACTAGCATTTTTTGATATTTACGACAAACTAAACCGAGATAAGAGCACATTGTTGGTTTATTTTTAGCCACTGTTGTTCTATTTTTAGAGTTACGAAATAAATCAATAGTCCAATTCAGACCAAACTTGGTAGAAATGTTCCATGGTTGGTTCTTTTCAAGATTTGGCAGTGCTAGGTTTACAAGAAATCAATAGATAATTCTTTTAACTTTTGCCAGTGGAGCGATTCAGGCCCTCGTGGGCGAGCATGAATGCACGACTTTTCTGTCATTAAGCGACATCCAGAAGAAACTGCAATTTTGACTTGCGACTAATGATTTAGGACTTCGGACTTGTAACTTGTGAGTTATGACTTGTGCATTTGGGCCATGTGCAACACTGCCGTAAGTATGTACGAATTCCTCATGCCAATACAACGGTTTTGCAATAGACATGGATGTCGCGAAATGACCGAAAAGTCGTGCATTTGAAATGTGTCAGAATTCTTATGCTCTCATGACTGTTGACACATGAAAATGCACGACTTTTCTGTCATTAAGCGACATCCAGAAGAAACTGCAACAATGTTGTATTGGCACTTGGAATTCGTAATACTTACAACAGTGTTGCACCTAGCTAAATTGTACAAGTCATAACTCAAAACTCACAAGTCACAAGCCCGAAGTCCTAAATCATTAGTCGCAAGTCAAAATTGCCCTTCAGTGCTTCCATAATTGAAAGAAGATTTCTGTACCATACGAATAGAATAGCATAGAATTATGACTGGAAAATAGTTGTGCGCGTCGTTAAACCACAATGAACATCGGATTTTTTTCGAGCGTCGTCGTTACGTATCCGAACTTATTCGGTCGCGATCGTAAAAATTTGGCGGTGGAAAGTTCCACCAAGGAATGTTTTCGATGTCGCCCTAATAAAGCAAATCTCATTAGGGGTATACTACTTTAATTCTATCAAATAATTTTTCCCATTCACATCGCGAAATGACGTCATAAAAAATCCCACATTTTCTCTTTGTCAACGCTCTAGGTAAATATAAAAAATATATTGATTTGGCAGTTTCAAAGAAGATATCAAATACCCCAAAAGTACTTTGTGATTATTGAATAATAAGATCATGTTAGGTATATTGCAATTTGATGGTATATTTCCTTTAATATAAACTCGTACATTTCCACAAAATATGGGGATTTCTTTCTAAAATCTTTCTAAGACGGAAATTTTGGCCTGACAGAAAAAAAAACCTGATGCGGACTTCAAAATGGAAATTGAAAAAGAAAAGATTTTATGTATGATATAGCTAAGAAAACATTTGATAAAAAAGAAGATGGTGGTTATTAGCGTTGTCTTCTTTTTCTTCAAAGTTTTCAGCAGCTTCAGTTTTCTTTAAGAAACGGTTAATCAATTCTACACTCGTACATTTCAACAATATAATTATGGGGATTTTTTTTCCATTACCTATACATAATTTGTACTGCAAATAATGAAATAGCGAGCTAATTTCGCGGCTCCAATTCCATGGTTACAAAATTTCCTGGCGTCATAACTATATTTGTATACCAATATGTGCGCAAGAGATATTTTAAGCTTTTGCAATATCATCTGTATTGTATTACAACAATACGTCTAGCTAAATGGGATAACGTTGTTATTTCTTTCACAAAGAACGGTGGCGAATCCAGATGGGGTTCGAACGAACCTGGTTATTTCATGTTCATTCAGAAATTCAGTCAAAATTGTGTAATACTGGTAAAACGAACTCCACTTTCTTTTTTCTTTCCTCCAAGCCCCTTCACAGAAATTCTGGATATGCCACAGAAAGAAGACCAGGGCGGCGTTTTACTAACATAGATTTTTGCAAAAACCTTGTAACAACACATCTGATTGAAAGAGAAATAATAACGGTAATTATTCGGCCAATCAGTTTTGTTGTTGTTTCAAAAATGTTCGTAAGTTTGTTAGTAAAACGGGCCCCAGGGCGCACTCCCTTGCACACGGTTCATTCATTACATTCACGTATGTTGCAGTACAGCAGAATTTCAAATATACAATGTAAAGGGGCGGCTTTCTATTTAATTTTCCCAAGAAAAAGAATTCTAACTTAGAACTCAGAATTCTTTTATAAGAAAACCACGGTGGATAATCACGTGATTTTACAACAGACAAAATGGCGGACACCGGAGCCAAATCTCCCGCTTCAGGTCACTATTTCTTCAATAACTTTGTCAGTACTTGTCCGATTTAAATTTGAATTGAAGCAGAGAAGGCGGAAAAACTCTGCGCATTCGATGGAGGTGGTGAATCTTTTCTAAACTAAGAGATAAAAAAGTTATTGAAGAAAAAGTTGATTATTTTTCCGTGATAGGGTTTGCGTCAAAACCAAATAAAACGCAAAAACATGCCACTTTTTATCTTTTATTGCATTTATTGTGTTCCCGTGTATCGTAAATGTGCAGAGCATAAATAAAACCCTTGGTAGCATATATCAGTAGGATCACGTGTGTTCGAGCTATAGAAGCTATACGATCATTTCGCAATGTCACGAGATATTGTATTACAACAGAATTTCAAATATACCAATACAGGGGCGGTTTCTAGTTAAAGCAGTAAAGGCACTAATATTGGTTCAGTTTTCCAAATATCCGCTGTCAATAATAAGGTCGATTGACAATTCAATCACGGTGTATAATCACGTGACTCAGAATTTCCGATAATCTTCCATACCTTTTTTAATACTTGACCAATTTGAATTCGGATTGAAGCAGAGAATGTGGGATAATGCCAGGAATAAGCTGGACTTGTTGTTTTTTTTAGAAATCAACTGATAAAAAAGTTATTGAAGACAAAACAAAATTTTGGTTTATCTTCAATAATTTTTTATCAGTTGATTTTTGAAAAATCAACCACGTGCATCTAATGAGTGACGCCTGTCCACATTCTCTGCTTCAAACCGAATTCAAATCGGTCCAGTATTTACAAAATTATTGAAGATTTTCTGAAAATATTGTATCACGTGATTATCCGCCGTGTCAATGGATTGAATGAACGAGTTTCAAGGTATTCAATCCATCACTAGATACCAAACACAAACACTTCGTGAAACTTCGGTCGTCATCCGTGATAACGGATATCGACGATGGCATAACGTCACCAATTTCCGGGCATCATCAGTGGTAACGGAAATTGACGAGAGATACCCTCGTCAATTCTCGTTGTTGTGGATGACGCCCGAAGATGCACGACATAAAAAGCTTTCGTTATTTTGGAAAACGTTCACTTGTCTATTGTCCAATGAATCAACAAATTTAACGAAATCCAAAATGGTTTTACAGTATTAATAAAACGTGATTAAAAGTTAAATGGTAATCTTCTGTACATGTAATTGTAAACTTAAAACTGATACAAACTTTATCCTCGATGTTTCCAAAGGTTTAATTTTATAGAAACTCAAAATCGGGCATTGTTTGGAAAGGGGTTAAATCCCTGTCTGAACGTGTTTTGATTCGTTTTGATTGTGTGAAAAACAACAACAGTGCCGAAAAAGCTGGAATAAGACAATCACGTGTGACGGATTATGACGAAATTTAGAAGAAGTTCATTTGGTCCTTCTATAAAGAGCAAAAATTCATATAACATTCGTATAAATTTTTTGCTTATATGTTGTCAGATGATTAGAACCAACACTATTTCTATATAGACATAGAGTGAAATCCAACCGGAACTACCTAGTAGATTCATGGGAGTTAATCCGATAGGTAAATAAGAGTTATCTTTCGAACCTGCTACTGTCCCATTTAGGGGTTCTCTTTTTTTAAAAGGAAACTTATGAAAAGAGCAGTCTGAAAATGTTCAGTGCTTTTGTACTAATTCTGGTTGAATACTATTTGCATGTATTTTTTTATCATACAGCTAAATGTCATTGTAAATGCTAAACATTTCCCAGACGGCCCTATGTTTTTATGCTTCTACAAGCGAGAAAGTTGGAAAACAATGTGGAAAAAGAAGAACATGCTGGTTCCGAACATGTCCTCCCTTTCATCCATTACTTTTCAATTTATAACATCGATATACACATAGAATGTTTATGCCACAAACAGCAAAGGTTTCGATGGTACCATAATTATCTCCATTTGGACAGCCGTAAAACGTGTTGTTTGGGAAATGTTACAGCTTTATTTATTGTTGGGTCGCCTACACTTAAAGGGCTAGACAGTTTTCGCTTCATAGATAGATGTGTCGACAGCTAACCCTTTCACAGAAAACAAAGTTTTTCAATTGTATGCCCTTTCGGGTCGATAGGGCCCACACAGGTTCCATGAAACGGGCATTTTTCAAATAATTTATTTGAAGTTGAACAGTACCTTTAATGTTGACACAATTTCTCCCGTACCGCCGTAAACGATGCAACGTAAAGTCAACTATACATTGCCTGCTTTAACGCAAATCGGGTCATACCTGTACAATAAATCGTGACGTTGATTCAGTTAATCGTGACGTAATTTCGGACAAACAACAGTAATAGTATTTCGTAGGTGTTGTTATAAAATTTCGTAACTTCGGCTTAAATCAAGCCGTAGTTACGAGATTTTGTAATAACACCGATGGTTTATCAAAAACATAACGGTAAATTAACACGGTCCATTTTTAGCAAAAAAAAAACAAACATCGTCATTCAGTAGCACTGTGCCTTTAATGTTGACCCAATTTCTCCTGTAGCGTCGTTCATGATGCCACGTAGAGTCAACTATACATTACCTGCTTTAACGCAAATCGGGTCATACCTTTACAATCTATAGTGACGTAGCGCGGTAATTCGTTTGAAGTTTTTTCGTGTAATAAAAAGGTAAATATTGGGAAAAAAACTTCCAATCATGTGGCACACAGTGTTATAAACGGGTGGATTTTTTAGGACGAGTTCGGACTTGGGTGATTTGTCTTTAAATGGGTGACAAAACCCATACAATGTGACAATTATACTTACATACATGTCATATATAAACCCAGGTGTATGTGGAATTCGTTAAAGCAGACCAATTCTCCTTGGAGTGCGAATAAAGAGGGATTAAAAGACCACGTTTTATGCTTCTTTTTATCGATTAAAGTAACACTTTGGGAATTACTGAATTTAGTGAATTAGTTGTTAAGACTAAATTGTGTAACATAGTTACTTCTATTTTTATTTTTAAACAGTAGTTATGTGCTACATTTATTATTGGAGTATATTTTGACTGGATTATTTAATTAAGTTTTAGTTAATTAAAGGAATTAACGTTTCTAAATTAATTATAAATTTTAACACTGACTTGGAGTTGACGCAGTGACATTATTCTGAGAAAAGGAAGGAATATTTAAAGATTTAAACCACCTCTGTGGAATATAAAAGGTAAATATGAATTAATTAATATTCATGCATCATAATTATTTTCTATAACACATTCCCACACAATGCCTCTTTTTGACTCCCCTCAAAATATCAAAATAATGACCTTGGAAAACATCGTGAGAAATGAAGAAATTGCTTGTAACAAGCAATTTCTTCATTTCCCACAATGTTTTCTGCATAAAAAAATATGTAAGATTCCATGCACTTGAAGTTGTCGTCTGCAACACCATTGAATTTAAATCTGACTAAAATTTTACCGTCTGCTGATGTGTTAGATATACAGTACAACAAGAGTGCCATGGTCACAATATACGCCGCCCCAGAGACTAAGTTTTAAGGGGGCATAACTCAGGCAAAAATCAATGAACCATAAAATCCTTCCTTCATGCACATCTACTAATTGAGGTGATAACATTGACCAAGTTTCAAGAAGATCCAGCCAGAAACTTAGGAGGAGTTGCGTTGACAAGAAAAGTGGACGGACGTACGGACGGACGGATGGACGGACGGATGGACGGACGGACGGACGGACGGACGGACAGACGGAGAAGATGACGCCAATATACGTCCGCCTCCGGCGGCGTATAAAAACTGTATGCCCAAGACGAGTTCATGTGGGCCTTCTAAAACTTCGAGATAAAGATAGTTCGAGTAATAGATATTCATAAATTGTTCACCGTCACTACATATTAGTAACCCTTTCCCAAACGACAAAATTTTATTACTGCTCTAATTTGAAAACTGGTAAAGATGGCAAAATTGATGTAGAATGCTAACGTAAAATATTGAATCAAAGTGGGTTAACGTATTTTCTTCTTTTGCTTCGATGTCTTACCAAGCCTTTCTATCAGGGACGTCAAAATCAGGTATTGTCTTGTTTGGGACGGGGTTCATCGTTGTTGTAATCATGGCGTATGCAGTAGGGCCTATAGATATTGAGAAATGACTTGGCAGAGCATCTCTAGCTATTAGCAATATCTACAGATGCTGTGCCAGGTCATTTATCCTGAGAAACAACACCTTAACCCATTACCACACAATGACTCTTTTTGAATTCCTACAAAATAATGGCCATGGAAAACATCGTGGAAAATGAAGAAGTTGCTTGTGACAAGCAATTTTTTCATTTATCACAATGTTTTCCATCCAAAGAGACTTAGAAATTAAAAATTCCATTCACTTGGAATTGTCGTCTGCAAGATCTTTCCATTTGAATCGCCCAAAATTTTTGTCGTTTGTTAATGGGTTAAAAGGTAGCAACAAGTCTATTTCATTAATGTTTCAAAATATGTGATGAAAGTCACGCGACCATGATATTTACATCGGTTAAAAGTACATTTCTATGCTTTATGGCAATAAGACGGCAACTTTTATGATATATCGATCAAGCGTCACAATTTTGAGGTAATTCAATGTGAAAGTAAATTGGTGTTGATAAAAAGGGATTTGTGTATTATAAAGCAAAGAAAGTATTGGGACAAAAGGATAAATGTTAATGATCAGTAACTGTATTATGTTGCCTGAATGTTTTCTCAAACATTTCTTATAAGGGACGTCAAAATCAGTCACAAATGAAACTACATTCAAATAATACCTAAATAGCGATGCATTTTGTGCTAAAAATAGAATGGATTTACCGTTATGTTTTTATAAACCGTCGGCGTTGTTATAAAATCTCGTTACTACGGCTTGAATCACGAAGTGATGTTGTTTGTCCGAAACTACGTCATGGTTAACTCGATAAACTCGTTCCCTATTAGGCCTACTACCCACAGCACATGGGAACTATTTTTGAATCATAAATAAATAAACATTGGATAAATTCGAAATCCTTATCCCTTCAGTTGCCCTGGGCAAAGATTTATCCCAAATTAATAATCAGTCAACGATCGACATCTGGGTACATTCTTGCTGTCAACTAAGTTGAAAAAAATGAATAATGACATCTTAATTAACCCTTACCCAAACAGGGACAACTTTTGATGGCCCTGCTGGGTAGGTCTTTATTTTAGAAAACATTGCGGAAACAGAAGGGAATCCTGATGACACGCAATTTCTCCCTTTCCTTCAATGATTTTCTACATGTATGATATAGCATGATTACATAAAGATTTTCTATAGGAATTTGCATTAATTCTGTCATCGGCATGCAACTACTTTTAATTTTGACCAGCCTTATAAAAGTTATTATATTGGCACAGGCATTTAGGAAAGGGTTAGTACTACTGTTTAGAACAGGGATAAAGATATGAAATCTACATCTTCATAATTTTCATGGAAGCCATCCTTCAATCCAACGCCATCTTGCACGTACTATTCTGAAGAAACCAAGCATTCAGTTTCATAGGCTATATATTCTATATCACTAGCTCAGCTTGCACATTCGAAGAAATTACATCGAAGAACAAATCATTTCAGAATGCACTTATTACATCTTTTTTATCATTATTATTTTTATTGAAACAGTGAATGTGTACAGTACGGTTGCTGTATTGGCTTTGCCCGATAAAAGTTCGGGTATTTTACTAAAAGTAGTAATAAAATATTTAGATCATCTAAAAGTGCATAATCGATAATCGATCACCCATTCAACATCAAAGTGTATCCAATCTGTCAGCCCAATCAAATGTAATAAACTAATCTTGCGCATTATAGCAAAGAAAATATTGAGGCAAAAGGAAAAACTGTTGATTAAAAAAATGAAGAAATACAATGCACGTGTAAAATGAAATGTTATAAGCTTTGGTATTTGTTATTTAAGTACAAGTAATAATAAAATATTTAAATTCTGTTTAAGTGCATAATCGATCACCATTCAACACCAGGCTGTATCCAATATGTCATCTCTCTATTAAAAAGTAGTAATTGTGTGAATTAGAAAATATTGAAAGAAAAGAAGAAAATGCTGATTATCAGCATTTTCTTCGTTTGTTTAAATATTTTCCCACTCATTTTCTATCATGTAAGAGTTTCAAAATCAAGTCTTTTTTGAGAAAGAGTCGAACAATCACAATTTTGCATCGTTTTTTGTTTGAAAACGAGGAAGAAAAAGATGCAATTTACGCAAAAATGCCTGGGTTTGTTGTTTAAGCTAGGGTATTTCAGTACGAGTAATAATAAAATATTTAGATCATCTAAAAGTGCATAATCGATAATCGATCACCCATTCAACATCAAGGTGTATCTAATCTATCATTTCAATCAAAAGTTGTAAACTCAGACGTGACCTAAATTTAGTCAATTGATGAATTATCCATTTTCCAAACAAGAACTGGTTGGCGTCCTTAATCATTCCTTTCCCCCAACAGACCTGGTTTTGACGTCTCTAATTGAAATGGCTTTGGAAAACATTGAAGCAAAAGAAGAAAATGCTGATGGCCAGCATTTTCTCCTTTAGCCTCAATATTTTCTATTCCATATCACAAACAAACCCTATTTTTTCAACACTTATTTTGTTGTCTGCAGAAGCTCTCAAATTGGACTGGTTCAAAATTTTGTCGTTTGGAAAGAGGTTAATCAATCTGGTCCTGAAAAGCATTGAGGGCAAAGAAATAAATGCTGGAAAAGCAGCAACCAGCATTTCTCTTTTCCGTAATTTCTGTCCACGCCATGGCATATTTCAAACATTTGATATCAATACAGATTTTGGCATCTGAGCTCCTTTCAAATGGGACTGGTGTAGTTTTTGTTTTTGTTTGGGGAAGGGTTATTGTATTTAATCAGCATTTTGTTGTCTTGCTTCAATATCATCCCAATGTTTTTTTTTTTTTTTGTTTGTTTTCTTTTTCTATTTGGATGCCATGAAAATTCATCATTATTTGAAATAGGGCTAAAGGTCTGCCCTATATCGTGTGTTGAATGCAAAATTGATGTAAATACATATGAAAATCATAAACATTTACAATGCTTTTGTTCTTATCTCTCAACATGAACATGGAATCAAGTTTTTACTACGAACTCTAATGAATTATTTAGACTCATTTAACCCTTTCCCGAACGACAAAAGCTGACGATACTAGTCAACATTTAAAAGTATTGCAGACGAAAAAATCAATTATTAGATGTAAAAAACTTGAAAAGGATGATTGATTTGTGTAGACAATATGGACTGAAAAGGCGAAGATGCTGGTTGTTAGAATTTTTCTTCTTACCACTATATTTTCCAAACTTTCCCTCACTCGACTGTAAAACCAAGAATTGTTAATGAAAGTTCTAAAGCGCTTATAATCGATAATCGATTAGATGTTTATATCAAGGCAGGTCGTACAATGAACGCCAAACTATCGTAACTCGATGGATTATCTTCTTTTTTTGCGAGATTCTTGCAGTCTGAATGTGTGTTGCATGTTGTCAATCAGGTCATTGGAAGAACACTTGATTCTGACCTATATTTAGATGAGCTATTCTATCCATCATTAAATACCAAGCACTTCGTGCATCTACGGGCGACATTCATGGCATCGGAAATTGACGAGGGTATCCCTCGTCAATTTCCGTTGCCACGAATGACGCCCGAAGATGCACGAAATATTGTGTAGATAATGTTCATTGTTGTAATCCTTTAGAAACAGATACGATATACTGTACAAAATGGTATTAAATTCGATGTTACAATGAAAGAAAACATCGAAGGAAAAGAATGGTCTGTAAACGACTACATTAGTTCCTGTGCAAAAAGTGCCTGGTTTCGACGTCCTCATAGAGGAGAAGTTTAGGAAATACTGTACGCCATCATCCTTCTTTTTCATGCAATGATTCCGATGAATTCTATGCACTAACTTTATTAATACAGACTTCCCTTTACTGTATTGTATTATCAATTCTATCTTCAGCAAGGTAGTTGAATTTGGACTAGCCGTTTAGCCGTTTGAGAAAAGAGTGCATTTATGTCAAATTAAAAGCTGTTGCAGGCGACACGTCAAATCAGGCTTAATTTATGTAAATGGGGCAGTAAGGCAATGTGGCAGAAAGAAACATTAATATTAACAACAACTCTTACAACAAAATTTGAACTGGTCCATGTTCAAAGGTGGTGCAGACGATAAAATTTATCAGAAGGCCAGAATGAAAAATGTCTGTCATAGGGTTGAAAATATTGAAGAAAATGGAGAAAATGCTGATCATCAGAATTTTCTTCATTGTCTTGAATATTGTCTTGAGCTTTAACACCAATGAGCGTCAAAGGGCTTCTCTGTTTGGAAAAGGATTCAATACCAACTGTTACAACAAAAACAAACAGTATGAACATTGCGACAAAAAAAAAACCAACTTTACGTGACATGCTTTGTCTTTTCTCCTTATTAGTGATAAGCAGTTTTCCCATAATGTTTTCAGATATTTAATTCTGCTGAACACAAAATTCTTTGTGATGCAAAAAATAACCACGAACTGTAATCTCAAGAATTCATAGAAGAACAGCATGGATCTTGATCAGACTTACTCTCTTAAGAACAGAGCACATTCTCTCTTCATTCCATTATAATAAAATGATGCTCTGTTCCCGTGGTCATTCACGTCTAATCTCGGGGCCTTGGCGGGATTTCGGTTTCCAATAGTTGGCTATACACAACAAAAACAATTGAAAAATCTGATTCAAACTTTCATTGGCTGACGCTTCAAATTACCGGCTTCAGCCAAAAATAGAAGCGACGTAATGTATATACGTAATCAAACAAGATAAAACTGAATGATTTTGATTCGATAATTCAAATGATGCGCTATAATTAGATTATGACGGCCAAATAGGCTGTTGGTGTATCAAAAACTGCAGAGGTCATATTTGATGGTTAATCAATAGACCTCGGCTTTGGAGAGTAGATCAGACTGTGTGTATGGACAGACTGATCTGGATTCATGTCGGTATCAAATGCTATGAGGGACTTTTTTTCCAGATACTAGCTCGATGTATGAAATGTTTTTGAAATAGCATGGAAAACATTTTCTCTCAATACTTTTCAAGTTTATTTATATAATTCCTCAAAAACCGTAAGAATAATGTTATCGTTTGCAATTTCTTATAATAAGACAACAATTCAGACTGTTAAAATTTTAAAAGACCTGTAAACCCCAAAACGAATCTTACAGTTTACAGAAAATTTGTACGTTAGAGAATAGAAACTGTTGAGCGAAAGAGAGAATTTGGATTTTGAATTTTGTTCTTTACTCTCAATCTTCTAAAAAGCCAACTTGATTGGGTACAAAACGCCATGTCTTGTTTGGGACTTAAGGCACCAAATCCTTTCCAATCGACCAACACAATTCCAGTAAAGGATAAACAAAGCTAAAATGGAACTTCTGATCAATACACGTTAGTTACAAATAGGTAAATTATTGATTCCGAGAATTTCGATTGATTTTCAACTTAGCTAGACAAAAACGTTTTCCAAACAAACGATTAACCCTTTCCTAGACTTAGTTTTGACGTCCCTGGTAGAAAAGGCTTCGGAAAAGATTGAGACAATAGAAGAAAATGCTGATAATCAGCATTTTCTTCTTTTGTCTCAATATTTTCAGTGCAATATTGTACACAAATACGATCTTTGAAAACTTCCATTTAGTCGAATGTTACTCAGTGCTTTCAAATTTGAACAGTCAAGCAGTTGCCGTTTGGGAAAGGGATAAAGCTCTTAATAGTTTAGGATTACTCTTACGATTTGTAATCAATGTTACCCCACACTTGCGTTAACTTGTGTCGATTTTATTTTTGTTCTTCATTCTAACCGTTTCCAAAGCGGCAAAATTTTAACCCCTTTGTTATTGAGACAAACGGAGAAAATGCGGATTAGCGTTTTCTCCTTTTTCTCTCAATATTTTCTAAGTCACAACATATATAGTTCTTGTTTGTTAATACTACATAATTTTATCGTCTGCAACTCTCAGTATTAACCCTTTCCAAAACGACAAAATTTTAGAGTGACCCACTTCAAAAACTGCCATAAATGACAAAATGGATTTTATTAAAGATAGGATTTTTGTAAAATAAGGCACAGAAAATATGGAGACAAAAGGAGAATTTGCTGGTCATCAGCAGTTTCTTCTTTTGTTGCAATGTTTTCCCAAGCCTATTCCACCAGGGACGTCAAAACCGGGTCTTGTTTGGGAGAGAGTTAAATTAACTCCTTTTTCTTCATTATTTCTTTTTCTTTTTTTTTTCTTTTTTTTTGGGGGGGGGGGGGGGTAAATTTCTCACAATTCCAACCTTTCGTCAGTGGTAATGCAAAACCTCGTATCTCTGACATACGAGGTTTTGCATTACACAGAAGCTTTACTAAATCTAACACATATTTTGCCATCTGCTTTAGCTTTCAAATAGCAACAACCATTTTTTGGCTTTTGGGAAAGGATTAAGTTGTTATGAATTTGTAAATACCATATCAATGTTTGTCTGTTTGACCAGACGTTTGTTATCGGTCAATAATGGGTGGTAGAACAAGATCAGACTGGTTGATTTTGTTACAAAAACCTTTTAACTATAGCTTGTTTGGAAATGAAGTTACGAGGTTTTCAAAGTAAAAGCGACGATATGGTCTAACGACCAATACAGCGTGATAGATCAAGATCAGATTCGCTCGTTTTCTTTAAAAACCTCGTAACTACAGCTTATTTAAAGCTGTAGTTACGAGGTTTTGGAGAAAAGCGACGACCTGTTCTTACAACACCAGGCTTCTCATTTTCTGTAGAAATTTCTTGACTAAAGTTGTAGTTAAGAGGTTTTGAAGGAAAGTGTTGTTATCAACCAGTAATGTTTGATATATCAAGATCAGACGCGTTGACCTCTGTGTTTAGTTTTTGACCCGCATTTGTTTGTAGACGGGTTGAACTCTGTGTTTTGATTTTGACATCCATTTGTTTGAATTTAACCCATCAACGTTTAACCAAACAATCTCCAAATTTGACGATATTTACTGTCACAGTGAGTTTCGGAAATTCATAGGAGGAGAGAGAACGAAATGTTGATATCAAACATTTTATCCTTCTTCCCTAAAATTATTTTGACAATTAGAATTTGTACTCAACTGAAATATTAGAAAGATGAGAGATACTGTTGACAATATCTATTTTCTTAACCCTGGTAGACTATGTTTTATTCAAGAATTCCAATCGACAAAAGCACATTATAGCATTTTTTTCCTTTTTCGCCAATACCTTCATAAGTCTCAGATGGGCGATTTGTAGGATTTTCATCGAAAATCAAGACTGATGAAATGATTCAAAAATAGTTTCGTATGATAATGACATAGAAAAATTCATTTCGGAGATGACTTTATATCATACTGACTTTATCAAAATGAATAACTCAGTATGAAATTAATCATGTTAGTGGTTAGGGTTTCAACGGTTAACCTTTCCCCAAATATTATAAAATGATACTGTTCATTTGAGTGCTGCTGCATATCAAAATTGGTTTTAATTAAAGGTAGGTTTTGTGTACAATATATCACATAATATATTGAGCCAAAAGAAGCAAATGATGTTTATCAGCATTTTCCCCATTTGCCTCGATATTTTCTCAAGCTTTGTCCAAAAGGGGCCGATAGTCACTAGGTCTCACTCTTGTCTTGGTAAGGGTTGGATTTCCATAATTCATATGACATATTCAATAGTGACCCCCATTACTAAAAGTAATGGCAATATTGGGTAGATTTGGAAGAAAATGAATTATTTCAGTTATGAAAAATAACAATTTTAATAGGGTTCTTACATCTTTCAACAATGTTTTCCAACGCACTTTTGGTTTGGAGTAAACTTTCTGTACATGATTCATGACATATTTAATAGTGACCCCATTTATAGATCGGACAGATATTGGAGCATACTTTTATTCGGGTATGAATACAAAATAGAAAAAATATGTAAATTTAAATTTTACTTATGAGACAAACGGCGAAAGAGACCGGTCGAAGGAGAGAATTAGAAAAAAAAAGACTAAATTGCCTAATTGATCTCAATAGACGAAAATATGTATACTACAGTACTGCATAGAAAACATTGGGGGAAATGGTAGAATGCTGGTCATCAGCATTTTCTGATTTTGCTACAATATGTTTCCCCAAGCATGTCCTATTGGAGACCCCAAAACAATCTTGTTTTGGAAACGATTTTAAAGGAATGTTTAAAAGAGGGTGTGGTCAGTGAAAGGTTTATCACGATAACCATCAATTTCTCATTTTGCATCGATACTTTATTTCTTCCATTGTATAGAAATTCCTTATTCGTCAATATTTTAATTTTTCGTCTGTAGCAAAAAAGTGCATCATTTTTTTAAAAATGGCAAATGAACCAATTTTACTATATTTTGAAATGTTGGGAAAGAGTTAATTTGATAAATCAAGAAAATAAAGTCATACAAAGCACGGTTGCTGTCGCAACAAGTTGTAACGCGATACTTATATGTTTCATTATAGCATTTCGTTGCTTTTCAACAAAAACCTCGCAACTGCAGCTTAAAACAAGCTGCAGTTACAAGTTTTTTGCTTAAAACCGACGATTTCTTAAGGAGTAACAGGTAATACCGGGATTATGATATTTTAAATTTGTTATCCCAAATCAAAACCCTATGTTGTGGGTACTCATTGGAATCGTCTCGACGAGACTATTCTGATGAGTATCCTCAATATAGGGTTTGGTGAAAAATAAAGAATATTTAAGAATTTTGAAATTTCATTAACTCCCCTCTTATCTGTAACACTGCCTTATCGCTGTTTTTCAACAAAAACCACGTAACTGCAGCTTGTTTTGAGCTGCAGTTACGATGTTTTTGTTGAAAAGGGACGTTATAAGATTATAGATATCGCCTGTTTTATTTGATCAGTACCATGACAACGTATTATGAGTTTTTACACAATTTATGGTCTTTTTATAGGTGTCAACCTTTTCCACAATCCGTTTTAACCTAGCTGGAACGACATTTATAAAGCTGATTCTATTTCAATGCTATTTCAAAAGATACATCGAATTTAACCTTTTCCCAAACAAGACCTGGTTTTGACGTCCCTAATATAAAAGTCTTGGGAAAACATTGAGCTAAAAGAAGAAATTGCTGATAACCAGCATTTTCTCCTTTTGCCTCAATATTTTCTGTGCTATATCGTACACAAATCCCATCTTTAACGATATTAATTTCGTCGTCTGCAGCAGTTTTCAAATAGGAAAAGTCCAAACTTTTGCTGTTTGGGAAAGGGTTAATTGAAGCAGTCCCATAGGAAGTAATTTCTCATGGGGGGGGGGGGGGGGGGGGGGGGGAGTCAAGCCCATGTCTGGGCCTGTGTCTAAATATTGGAGGGGCTAAATTGGATTTTCCCTAAATTTTCAGTGTAAATAAGAAAATTTCTACAATTTTTGCCAACTTTGGGGGCGGGGCTCTTTTCCTCTCGCCCCCTTGGACCTGTGAAGATAGAGCAATGTCAATTTGTAGCATGAAAACCCTTAATGAGGAATAAGAATTTTCTTATTTTATCTCAACGGGTTCTATTCAAATCCTACAGCGTCCAAAACCGGGTCTATTTCGGAAAGGTTTTAACTTGTGAAAATGGCAAAATTTAAACATAATTGTATGCACTTTCAAACTAATGAAATGTGAAATACGTGCACATGTACTGGACTTGTAGAGTGTAGAAAAATACATTTTCTTTTTGCAGATCTTGAATTTGAGGAAAGAGATCAGCTTAGATGTGAAAAGGGCCGCTTTAGCATTTATGGCCTACAAGGATTCCCATCAGCATGCATATACACCCATTCTGATCTGCATTGTTCTGTCACAACTTCTTCATAACCTTTAGCAAATATCAGATAGCAGCATGAATCCCGATCAAATCGAATTAAAGCACCAGATGCACTAGTCCTGATGGTTCTTAAATGTTACCACGATCTTTTTTGCAGCTCCAAATTCATAAGAATTAACCCTTTCCCAAACAAGGCCTGGTTTTGACAATCATAATTCAATCAGCATGGGGAAAATGAGACAAAACAAGAAAATGCTGATAATGAGCATTTTCTCCTTTTGCCTCAATATTTTCTTTGTCATACTTTACACAAATGTAATCTTTATCAACATTCATGTTGTCGTCTTCAGCAGCTGTCAAAATATTGCTGTTTTGGAAAGGGTTTAATATAGGTTGAAACTCGACATCATCTCAACATTGGTCAAGTCGTACTTCCGTCTAAGTCGAAGTGAAAATCCGGCCGTGTCCTCATCCATGTATACATAAAAAATGTTTAACAAATAAGAATCTAATGATGAAATGCAAATAGCAATTGGAAACTAGTTGGAAATTAGAGAAATAATCGCGTTGAGCAACGCCTTTCATTTTCCTACCACAGTTCGATTATATGCGTACTTGATGAGGAAAAGAGACGGTTATGTTACTATTTTATCGAACTCGAACAAAAGTCGGTTAAGTCGAACTCCGGATGTCTCGAGGTAGATTGGTTCCAGACTTTTAGAAGGTTGCTTTAGATTTGTTCATGAAGAGCTAAATATCGTGTTTTAAAATGCACATTACGCTGCTTTTCAACAAAAACATCGTAACTGCAGCTTTAAACAAGCTGCAGTTACGAGATTTTCTCTGAAAAAAACAACGAAGAACGTTAGATATTGCAGTCCCCCGCATTGATTTGATCGGTAGATTAAGTTAATAATTCAACAGCGGATTATTACTTGTAATTCGATGTAACATGATTTGGTTCTTTATTATTGATAAACTTGTGGTTTAATCTTTTCCCATTTTACAATATATTGGATTCGTCCGAATTTCAAAGTGTTGCTGAATGGCAAAATGACATTTTCTTTTTTCTGAATGCTTTCCAAAGTATTTTTAGGTAAGATTCCTTAAAATCAGGCTTTGAATGGAAAAAAGGTAATAATTGCATTATGCATTTGCAATTTCAAATAAATTCTATCCGCACTGCTTTTGTAAATTGACACTGTGAGCGAAGTACTAATTGCCGATCAAACAATACATTCTGTGTAATTTTGCATATTTCGACATTGAAATATTTTTTTCTTCCGGTTTCATTTTGCAATTCTGAAAAAAATGTTCAAGACATACAAGCTTATAATTTAAAAGTGAGCCTGGATTTTTGAAAAGGCTTCCTTTTAGCATTTTCAATCATCATAGATTCAAATCAGCTTTGTGTAGGTGTAAGTATGACCAGGATCCATGCTAATTCGAGTCTTCTCTGATGAAAATTCGCTCTTTGATATTTGGTTGTCGTAAATGAGCGACATCAACATAATTATCAAGGAGCGAATTTCATCTGAGAAAACTCGGATTAGATCCTTGCTTATGTCCAGCGTATCCACTGGTAATGTCGAATCTATAGATCTCGACCTTAATCACACTGAGCGTATGCTCAGGCTGATCTGGATTCATGTTTCCCAGATGCCATAATGCGTATTTTTCCAGATGCAAACTCGTGTAAATTTTGCGTTTCGTATTTAGGATTCATTTTCATTTACAAGAGTAAATTTATTCTCTGAAATTCTATACGCGTAAATAGCAATGTAGCATCCTAATAAATCAATCTAACTCCGCCAAGGGTGGAAAGTTTTATTAATAATTTATGACCTGTGACACAAAATTCATCGCTTTCCAACAAAAACCTCTCGTAACTGCAGCTTAAAACAAGCTGCAGTTACGAGGCTTTTTGTTGAAAAGCATCGAAGTACTACATCATTAGATTTTTTTTAAATAGACTGATCTGAATTTCGGAAAATGTTCACACGTGACGGAAAGCAGTACATGTGTCCGGGTAATCCGAGTCTTCTCTAATGCAAATACGCTCTTTGATATTTTGATTTTTCGCTATGTACATAGCGAAAAATCAAAATATCAAAGAGCGTATTTATATCAGAGAAGACTCGGATTAACTAGTGTCCGGGTAGGGGATTAATTGATTGCAAAGTAGCATCCTTGCTCCGTTTAGGGTGAAAAGTTAAATAAATAATTTATAAACTGTGACGCAAAATACTACATCATTCCATGCCTTAGCCCTTTTCTAGGTTACAAAGATCTTTCACTGATCCAAAGTTAAATATTTCTCATGTATGTACAATTCAGAAATTATTTGAAACATACCCGAATAGGTATCACCTTCGTACCATTTTGATTGGATTGAATGGAGTTTTACGTCCCACTCAACAGCTAGGGTCATATGGAGACGGGACCTCGGTTTAAAGTCTCATCCGAAAGACTGGAGAAGCGGGGGATCGAACCAGCGACCCCTGTGTTTCAAGTCCAGCGCGTTTCCACTGCAGCACCTCCGCCCATCGTACCATTTTGGAGAGGCGGATTTGATGCAGTGGTAATGCTCCTGGTTATACATGTATAGGGCCTGCAGAGGACGTTGGTTCGATCCACTGCTTCTGCTCCCAATCGGTTGACACTTTTAACCAGAGTACCGTTTCCAGACTATATAGCTGTTGAGTGTGAAGTATTACTCACGATAAATGACATGGCAAAGCATCTCTATCCATTAGATACAGATGCTCTGCCATGTCATTTATCGGGACATTATACGACTAACCAATGAATCTATCCATGTGAAAAGTTCAATAAATAATTTATGACTGTGACACAAATACGACATCATTGACCCATTTACCTTTCTCAAACATTTAGATTCAAAATACTGCAAAAAAATGCTAAATCCTTTAGCAAACGACTTAATTTTATATTGGTCCAACTTCAAAGATCTTGCAAACGACAATTTCAAGTTGGTGATTTTGTTTTACGTTTTTGGTCTTTCTTTGTAAAAATAGTATGGGAAATGAAGAAATTGATTATCACTAGTAATTTCTTCATTCCTACAATATTTTCCAAAGCCTTTATCATGTTGGGCGTCCAAAAACGCAAATGTTTGGGAATGTGGTTTAAAGACGAAAAAAGGAAAATGGACTTCATCCTTTCCCAAACGAAGAAAACTTGAGCTTAAGTATTTGAAAACTGCTGCCGTCTAAAAATGGATGTGGATATAAACAGGATTTGTGTGAAATATAGCGCTGATTCTTTTTAAAACAAAATGAGAAAATGCTGTTTGTCGGCAATTATGCACTTTTTGGGTGGTACAAGTAGTCAAAATAAACTTTGCTATCCAAATCCGTTGACCAAAATGACCTGCTTAACTCCAATAAATTATGGCGTGATTAATAGTTTTATTACATGATTAATCCTTTCCCAAACAAGAACTGGAATTGACGTCCTTAATAGAACATGTTTGGGAAAACATTGAGACAAAAGAAGAAAATGCTGATAATCAGCATTTTCTTCTTTTGTCTCAGTGTTTTCTGTGCTATATCATTGACATTAATATTATTTCAACTTTAGTAACAATAAGTTTGTGGCCTGCAGCTACATTCAAATTTGGACAATCCAATTTTGTCTTTGGGGTAAGGGTAAATGTCGGCTGATATTTAAGGCTAGAACGGCTCAAGGTCAATTAATCACTGTGCCAAAGGGATTACATACATAATCGCATTAGAGTTACAAAATTAGTTACATTCCCTTGTGCAACCGCAAATTAATTAGGCGTGAGTTTTCTTTAAAATTTTCATATTTAAAAATGATCATGAACAAACCTCTTCTCAAAGCGTCAGTTCCCTTTCAGGTGAGCGATATAGGGCATTCTTGGTTTTCTTGTTACGATTATATCACAATGTCAAATGTACCGAAGGGATTACATAATTAATCGCATTTGACAAAATCAGTTACCGTTCCTGTCGCAACCATACTTTAACGACATTGTTGGTCCTATGGTCATAAACAATCTTTTTCTACGAACCCGAGAATGATGCATGGTCATCTACTGATACCCTGGTTAAGTTTAGGCCGGCCCAATGTCAATAGGGAATGATTTCATCCAGTTAAATGTTGCGTGATTTCGGATAAACAAATAGTATTTCGTAGGTGTTGTTATAAAGTGTTGTAATTACGGCCTGAATCAATCCTTAGTTACGAGATTTTTTACAACACTGACGGTTTATCAAAACATAATAGTAAACCCAGTTTATTTTTAGCCCATAGTGCATTGCCATTAATGGCTATGGTATTGTTTCAGTGATATTTCTGGGACTGGAGCATAATGTTTTCTTGGCTTTACATTTCTCACTTCAGCAGAGTAACAGATAAGATGGGAGTAAATGCATTCTCTTGTCACTTTAAATTCAAACTCCGTGTAGCTTCTTCATGTCCTGTAGCAACTATAAGAGAGCAACAAGGGTATTGATCCAACCGCGCATTGGCACAGGCTGGTTTAAATCCGTGATTACCTCAAATGTCGGAAAGGCACCTTTTCCCAATCTTTGTTCCTTTGATTTTGCTGGCAAATCCTTAATAATAAAACGAAAAAGATCTCTTCTTGATACTGAACTTTGCACATATGTGCATTCTGATCAAGATCCATAAAAGTTTCAAATAACACCTTACTAGCTATTGTTGGCAAATGTCCTTTATGTAAAGGGTTTAATCCATTTGACAGACTGCAGACAGAACAATACCTTAATTATAAAAAAACGACCAAGATCTACCCTTGCTTCTAAACTCTGCACATACGTTATGTGCATTATGATCAAGATCCAAAAAATGCTGCGTATTCTTTGCAAAATTAAAGCCACATGTAGTTCAACTACATTTGCTGGCAAATGTCATATTTAAGCCATTTGACAGACGCAGACAAAACAATACCTTAATTATAAAACGATCAAGATCTGTCCTTGCTTCTAAACTCTGCGCATATGTGCATTGTGATCAAGATCCAAAGAAATGCTGCATAATATTTGCAAAATTTATGCTACATGTAGTTCAACTAGATCTACATTTGCTGGCAAATGTCCTATTTTAAAAAGGCTTAAATCCATTTGACAGACGCAGACAAAACAATACCTTAATTATAAAACGATTAAGCCTTGTTCTTGATTCTGAACTCTGGCATAAAATGGAGACATTTGATATTCCATTTGTCTTTGGCGCTTTTTGGTGGTGTTTATTAAATGATTTCACAAGATTATTCCGTAGGGAATGTAATAAATACACTATAAAATCACTTGCGACTCAATATTTCGGCGAATTGCCTTTTTCAAGATAAATGGAAACGCTTTTTTTACTACATAACTATTTTTGTACTGCTAGCAGCCACATTGTTTAGTCTAACTCATAATAATTATGTAGTATAGCGGACGAGAATTGACCTGGCAGAGCATCCCAGCCTATTGGCTAGGGCTGTTCTGCCAGTTCAATTATCATGGGCTATAAAAAAGCGTTTCCATTTATCTTGAAAAAGGCAATTCCCCGAAATAATTCCTTTGCTATCATAATACAAAAATGATCGTAGGACAATTAGATAGGCATTTTAGATATATATTAAATAATACTTTTATTTTTATCTGAGAGAATATATTTTATTATCAAAATTCTGAAACTTTCAAGCCAAACTATTGCGCCGTTTACGAGGAATATATTAATAAATATACAGAGTGTCCCAAAAAAAAACGGAACCCATTTTTGAAAGTATATTTCTCCAGTATCAGGCAATATTTCTCCACCAAATTTACATATGCAATAGCAACGACAGTTTTCTATAGGCAGTTAAAATTTGGTAGAAAAATAATGATTAGTTTTGAAAATATTGACATTAAAATGAATGTACCCGGAAAACCATTTTAACACGATATCGATCTTTTCGTTTTGCAGCGCGCGCATACATTCATTGAATAAATTGACGCTATACAATTGGTTAATATATTCAATACAATACAAAAATGATTTTGAAACACTGTATTAACAGTAGTGCATTTTCATTTCACCTTTTTGCTAATAAATAAACTGTTAATGCTGCGAGCTGCGAAGTAACTAAATACAAACAAAATATCCAAGTGCATCACATACTCATGAATAATAAGCATAGGCACTTATTTTATTTCTGACCAACATGCCGGTCACCGCTCAATTTAAAGTATTACGGGTTTCATTTAACCTGACACTGACCTTTATGCAAAACACAAATAACACAAAATTCACCAAAAAGAATTAAATCATAATCCACAGAAATGTATACTATGCAAGAAAATTAAGGCTGGACTAATTTTAGGAAGCATACCAAGCTTGTAATTTATGAAAATAAAAGTTAAAACTGTGCCATGTGAAACGAATCACATAATAATTTGAAATTAATTCAAACAACCACCCTATGGACTCAATTTGAACGTACAGAACGTGTACATATTAAATTTTGAGAAAATCGGTACATACATGAACAACGGTACAGATTTCATAAGCTGACCGTTAGTGAGCTTTCACGAACAAACAAGACGCAGAATTCAATATCGTGTCAGTTCGGTATTTTAGTGTCATTATTAATTTGCTTATAACTTTTGAACCGATGCATATTTTTAAGTGAAATTTGGAACACAAATGCAAAAATAATGTATCTTCAGTACTGCAAATTCAAAAATTAGATTTTTTGCTTACGCTTTGAAATATTTGACTTTGAATTAGGGTTCCGTTTTTTTTTGGGACACTCTGTAGATATAAATAGTATTTATAGATTAAAATGTAAACTAAGTGTTGTATACAACATTTTATAATGTAAATGGAATTCGCCATTTCCGTCTCAACTTTAGATGCGTTTGTCTGGCTTATCAGGAACAATTTATATTTAAAAAATGATAACATTTAACCCTTTCCCAAATGACAAGATTTTAGGGTGATCCTATTTGAAAACCATGGCAGACGACAAAATGAATGTTGAAAGCGATAGGATTTGTGTAAAATATGGCACAGAAAATATTGAGACAAAAGGAGAAACTGATGGTTATCAGCAGTTTCTTCTTTTGTTTCAATGTTTTCCTAAGTCATCTCTATTAGGGACGTCAAAACCAGGTCTTGTTTGGGAAAGGGTTAATTAAGCACATTAGAATAGCCAATCTTGGCATCAAGATATTCTTTTTAAAAAGATGAACTGGAAATATGATAATAAAATATCGAGGGGAAAGGAGAAAATGTTATACATCAATAAAGTGTTTATTTGGGGACAGTTCGACGTTCACAGTTGAGAAAGACTAATACATGCATAAAGAATAATTTGGAATATAATACCAAAATTTGGCCTTGGACCTAGTTCTATTGTAATTTGATTTGTATTGAACAAAGAAAATCGTGATATACAAAATAAAGAACTGCATTATGACTACTTTAGGACCTTTGACTTATATGCACAAAAACTGTAATTATCGTATTGATCTTTTGCAATATTTTGGTCATTTCCAAGTAAGACCTGGCCCCGGTTTCTCGAAAAAACTTAAGTATGTTCTCATGCTCAAATCTGAGCATCTTGCTCAAATCGCACGAAATCCACGTGAACTTCAATAGAATACCAATCAACGTTGATTGGTATTGAATAGAAGTTGAGCATGAACTCATGAGAATATACTTAAGTTTTTTCGAGAAACCGGGGCCTGGTTTTGATGTGTCATTATATAAAGGGCTGGTGAAAATATTTGAGCAAAAGGGGCGTCCGTGGCCGAGTGGTTAGAGTCGCTGACTCAGGAGCACCTGCCCCTCACCTCTGTTGGTTCGAATCCCGCCAGGGACGTATGAACTTTCATGTGAGGAAGCTATCCAGCTGGCTTGCGGAACGTCGGTGGTTCTACCCAGGTGCTCACTTGGGGTCTTCCTCCACCATTCAAAGCTGGAAACAGGTCAAAAGAAGGGAGTTCCTTCCTGGGCACGCCCAGTCTACTACTCGGTCATATGGGCAACCGGCAACCGAGGATAAATAACCAAAAAAAAATTGAGCAAAAGAGTAGTAAACAAAATGAAAGAGTCATGTTCATCATAGCTATTTTAGAATATTTATTTTGTCTGATAGACTCAAAGTGTAATTTTGCAATTTATCTTGTGGAATAATTTGTTTGACCCTTTTCAAAGCAATCCATGGTTTTGATGCTACTTGATGAATATGGCTTGTGGAAACATTTAGGCAAAAGGAATCACAATACTATGTATATAAAAATGAAAAGAGCCGTGTGCGTTACGAATTTATTTTAGGACCTTTGTTAGATACAAAAATAATTGAGCCAGGATCTGGAAAAACGTCCCTTAAGGCTTTTGAGCCCAACATAGATCCAGATCAGCCTGTGCATACGCACAGTCTGATCGGGATCCATGTTGTTCTCTAATAGCTTCTTCGTGACATGTAGTAACTTGAAAAGAGCAGCATGGATACATATTGGACTGCATTTGACAACAGGTTGATCTTCAAACTCAATTTCTAAAAATGCTTTAAGGGACGTTTTTCCAGATCCGGCTCATATAATTCGGCGATTGATATTGTGCAATGATTTGTTTAGCCCTTTCCAAAAAAGGTCATTGTTGTGGATTTCCATATATAAGACTGGGGAAGAAAATGCTGATAACCAGGATTGTCTCCGTGTGGCCCAATATGTTCTGTGGCATATTGTGCGAATCCTATCTTTGACAACTTTCATTTTATTGTCTGTTTTAGAGCTTTTATAAAGGGCTATTCTATTTTTAGCTCACCTGAGCACGAAGTGCTCGAGGGGAGCTATTGTGGTCACTCACCGTCCGTCGTCCGTCTGTCCGTCTGTCCGTCCACAATTTCTTCAAACATCTTCTTCTCCAAAACTAACAGGCCAATTTTGACCAAACTTGGCAGGAATGTTCCTTGAGTGACCCTTCTCAAAACTTGTTCGCGGATTTTTGATTCGTCAAAAAATGTTGGCGTGGCAGGGCGGGGTTTATTGCACTTAGAGAAATCCTAAGAAAATTCTTTAAAAATCAACCATTGTTCCAATTTGAACCAAACTTGGCAGAATTGTTCCTTGAGTGACCCTTCTCAAAATTTGTTCTCAGATTTTTGATTCGTCAAAAAACGTGGCCGTGGCAGGGAGAAAGGGGCTTATCAGACTTAGAAAAATCATAAGAAAATTCTTTAAAAATCAACCATTGGGCCAATTTGAACCAGACTTTGCAGGGACGTGCCTTAAGCCATTCTTTTTAAAATTTGTTTACAAATATTTTCATTTGTAAAAAATTGTGGCCGTGGCAGGGAGAAAGGGGCTTATCAGACTTAGAGAAATCATAAGAAAATTCTTTAAAAATCAACCATAGGGCCTATTTGAAGCAGACTTTGCAGGAATGTTCTTTGAGTCTCTCTTTTCAAAATTGATTCACAAATTTTTACATTTGTCAAAAAATGAGGGCGTGGCAGGGAGGAAGGGGCTTATCAGCCTTAGAGAAATCCTAAGTTAATTGTTTAAAAATCAACCAATGGTCCAATTTGAACCAAACTTTGCAGAATTGTTCCTTAAGTGACCCTTTTTAATATTTGTTCATAAATTTATAGTTTCGTGGGTGTGACAGGGCGGGGCTCATCTAACCAAGAGAAATTGTTAAAAAATTCTTCAAAATCTTCTTCTCCTTAACCATAGGGCCAATTAAAACCAAATTTGGCAGGAATGTTCCTTGGGTGACCCTTCTTAAGATTTGTTCGCGGATTTTTTATTCATCCAAAATTGTGGGCGTGGCAGGTCAGCATTTACCGGACTTGGAGAAATCATAGGAAAATTCTTTCAAAATCAACCATTGGCCCAATTTGAACCACACTTGGCAGAAATGTCCCTTTGTTCTCAAATTTTTTATTCGTCAAAAAAAATGGGTGTGTCTTAAACTTCTTTCAGGTGAGCGATATAGGGCCATTCTGGCCCTCTTGTCTCTTTGTCGTTTGTATAAATCCATAAGTGCAAGGGTATTTCCATAACTAAGGCCTAAAAATGGAACAATTTGAAACCATAATACTTTAAATATTTGTTTTTGAAACGGCTCTTTGAGATCAATATATATGCAATTAAAACCTATATAACCCTTTCACAACCAATGAATTATTTTTGACGATAATTGGGAATCAAGCCTTTGAAACTTTTGGTGGGAAGCAGAATCGCTTGTGATTAGCATGTTCTCATTTTCTGCACCAGTGGCGCTCTTGTGGAGTTGAAAACAATCAAATTCCTTTTGCTTTGGGGTTTTCTGCGACTCTTTTCTTTCTGTAAAATGCCAAATATTTTATAGTGGGATAAAATCTTAACCACAAAGTTTAGGATATGCCACCCAGAAGGTTTTCAAAGAAAAAGTATAAAGTATCATAAAGATGTCAAAAGACCATTATGTTACAAAATGGACAGTGTTGAATTTTCAAAAGAGAAAACACATAAAGGAATATCGAAAAAATAGGTCTTATTTAGCGAACCACATCGACCAAAAAGTGCTGGCCCCGGTTTCTCGAAAAAACTTAAGTATATTCTCATGGAGCCAGTCTAATTCTCATGAGTTCATGCTCTACTTCAATTCAATACCAATCAACGTTGATTGGTATTCAATTGAAGTTCACATGGATTTCGTGCGATTTGAGCACGATGCTCAGATTTGAGCATGATAAGATACTTAAGTTTTTTTCGAGAAAACGGGGGCTGGTCTCCAGCATTTTTTCCCACAATGTTTCATAGATTCGTTGACTTAGGTGTATTTACTCACCGCCGTGTTTAAAGAAAAACTTGTAAATCTGTTAGTCATTATTATCAAAACTTTGCAGGGGAATTTACTTAAAGTGACATTTCAGAATTTTTTGTCATAAATTTTACTTTTATTTTTATCTGAAAGAGCATGTTTCCTTATGAAAATTCTGAAAATTTTAAGCCAAATTATTGCGCCGTTTACGAGAAATTTATATTTTTGTGTTAAAATTGAACAAATTGTTGTGGACAACAGTTCGGATTTATATGCAATTTATTGATTATGTCTCAACTTTAAATGTGTGTTTCTCGCTTATTGGCAACAACTTCAAAAAACCAATAGTATTTATACTCATTAGAATAACCAATCTTGGCATCAAGACATACTTTAAAAAAGTGAAATTGGAATGAAATGTCCCTTTAAAGAAAAACTTGTAAATCTGTTAGTCATTATTATCAAAACTTTGCAGGAGAATTTACTTTAAACATTTTGTGAACTCGATTTCCTTCCGTTATGAATAATAAAGATCGATGGTTTTGTGGCATTTCCTCTGTATTAGACCGGTCTACTTTGCTATCTCATGATTCATGTGGAATTATCAAAGTTTTAAAGCCATCACTGCACACTGACATATTTTGACTCCTTCACAAGGAATCGCTCTGGAAAACTTTATGGGAAATGAAGAAATTGCTTGTGACAAGCAATTTCTTCATTTTCCAAAATGTTTTCTAATTCAAAATGGAAGGATTTTTAAAATTTCAGCAACTTGAAATTGTCGTCTGCAACATCTTTTAAACAGTCCAACGTTTTTGCCGTCTGGTAATTGGTTAAAATGAGAAAAGCACAATGATTGAGGATACAAATTATCCGTGATAATAGCAAACTTAGAGCATATTTACATTAAAGTTTGTTCCTTTTTCAATGAATGTGCAAAAAGATGGGGAGCGTGCATTTTTCTCCATTGACTCGTATTGATGATTTTAATTCTAATTTATTATTTTCAATTCATTTCCATATTTCGACTTCGATATAAAGTTTTTTTTTTTTTTTTCAGAAAAAAAGATGTCGAGATAACAACAATAACAACCGTCCGTATACGCCATTATTTATAATTTGACGTATATTTTGAAATATTCCCCGTTTTTTTCCCTTTTACGTTGAATGTTAAGATGTATTGTTTTGAAATGATATGCATTTAGCAATAATTTTGTAATATCAAAAGTTTAAATCTATCGCGGATGACAAAACTTTACACTTGTCATAAATAAATTGTCACAGATGACGAAACAGATGGTCAATTTAAAGCTGGCGGGTAACAGATGGTCTAATTGCAAAAAATGATTTTTTTTAAAAAAATATGCAAAACTTTTGTGTTGGCCACCTCAAAATGGTTAATAATAGGCGATTCAGACAGAGATTGATCCGAAATTATAAGAGAGATAGCCGAATTTAGGGAGAATTCAAACCCAAATTCAACTCCGTTACAGATGCGGTTGAATTTATTTTTTAACTGTCACGCATGCGCATACAGCGCGGACCAAGATTCAAACGAGATTCATACTTGAATTTCAATATGACGTCATCATGTATGTTGTGACGTCATTTAAGAAAGTCGCATGTCCTACTGTTTTTGACCTACTTTCGACATCGCTTCATGAATTTGGTATCAAATTGCGAAAAAATGAGTCGCTGCTTCAATAGTTTGTCGTAATCATTTAATCAGGTCATGTAAAGCTTAAAAAGTGTACATTTCGTTTGTTTTTGACAAATTTTGGGTCGAAATCATGGAAAGAGTAGCTTTAAGGTAGAAGACCCATAATTAGCGCAAAAGAGCCAGTGGCGAAATTTGAAAATGCCAGTAATTCCTAAACAGTGTTACATTTCCATTCAAAATATAAACATAAGCATTTTGTACAGTTTAGAATTTTGAATTCATGTATACTTATGAAAATATTTGACAAAAATGTCCAAAATTACCTCCCTTGCATATGAATATAAAGTAAAATGATATTTGTAAATTATTTTCTTCTTGGAGCATAATCTTGAAATCCGGCACGGTGAACCAACTTATGTGAACTGTATTTACAAGTGCATGTAATTTGATGCACTTCGTATGGCTAGAAAGTGGTGTTTTTCATTATGGGTCATATACCTTAAGTCAGAAAATGTGTGAATCATAGCATGCAAAAGACGTGCAGGGAAAAAGGCAAAATGCGGTTGTTTCCCCTTTTCCCTCAATCTCTACTTGGCTTACAATTGAGTAACAACTATATTGGCTTTTGCATCACGACGTCTTTATAACGTTTTGTCAAGATGGGAATGTATTAATCCATTGCCAGACAGCAAAGATTTAGGTTGGTCCAAAATCAAAGATGTTGCAGACGACAATATCGAAGGGATGAAAGCTAAAATAAATTGTCTGTCTGGGTAGAAAACATAGTGGGAAGTGATAAAATTGCTTATCATAAACAATTTCTTTATCTTCCATTATGTTTTCCAAAGCATTCATTCGGTTTCAGTAAACGACTAAATGTGCAAACTAAGATCAATCGAGATAACACCGGAATGTCTTTATTCTTTTCCCAAAAGACGATTTTCCGTGCTTGGCCAAAGTCACAGTAAATTCAGTCTCATTCCATCAAATGACAAAGTTAATGTGTATTTATAAAATTATGAGTATGGAAAGAATTTGGAGAAAAATGGATAAATTTTATACTGGTTATCAGTATTTTCATCTTTTATTTCAGTGATTTTTATTCTTTGCTAGGGACCTCACAATCAAATTATAACAAGGACTCGTTTGGGAAAGAGTTAAAGGGCAAACGTGATGTTTTGTACGCACGGATTCGGTTTTATCGGATACTTCCTTGTTTGAGTCAAACAAACCACTCCATTTTTCTGCGAAATCAGTAAATTAGTAATCTCAAACCTGGCCGACCTTGTCCAAAGAAAGACAAAAAACAAACAACTTATTTCTCGTATTTTAACCCTTCTTCCCAAGACAAAATGCCAGGATGGTTCCAAAACATGAGCGCATGAAGACCATAACTGTGACAAAATGGATGTTGATAGAGATGGAATTTGTGTATGATATAGGCCTAGCACAGAAAATGTTGAGGCACAATGAGAAAATGCTGATGGTCAGCTAATGTGTGGTCGGTTTTAAGGGAAATACAATACATTTCATTGCCAAATTATTAGCGTTCCTTTATTTGCGAAAGAACTTTTGTTTTCACAGAAAACATAAAGGGGGTTTAGCAAACACAGATGTTTCACCCTTCCCAAACGACAAAAATAGGTTCGGTCCAATTTTAACCCATTTCCACACAATGACTCTCTTTGACTCCGTACAAGATAAATGGCTTTGGAAAGGCTTAAGCATTGCGGAAAATGAAGAAATTGCTTGTGACAAGCAATTTCTTCATTTCCTACTATGTTTTCTATACAAAAGACCAACAATGTTTAAATTCCATTCATTTGAAATTGTCGTTTGCAACATCTTTGAATTTGGAACAACCGAAAATTTTGTTGTTTGGTAATGGGTTGAACTACTTTAGACGACCAAATTGATGTTAACAAAAAATAATTTGTGTGACATAGGCACGTAACACGGAAACATTGAGGCTAAATAAGAAAACGCTGATCAACTAAATTTTTATCTTTTGCCTTGATATATTTTACGGGTTTTTAGCTCACCTGAGCACGAAGTGCTCAAGGTGAGCTATTGTGGTCGCTTTTTGTCCGTCGTCCGTCTGTCCGTCCGTCCGTCTGTCCGTCCGTCCGTCCGTCCGTCTGTCCACAATTTGTTGTTACCACTCTAGCATCCACAAATATTGACCAATCTTGACCAAACTTGGTCAAAACATGTATGACCATAAGTTCTCGGATGAGTTCGATTTTGAGTCAGATCGGACCAGGAAGTCCAGAGTTATGTGCCCTTGAACGTCAAAAATGGCTAGTTTTGACTTTGTTACCACTCTAGTATCTACAAATATTGACCAATCGTAACCAATCTTGGTCAAAACATGTATGACCATAAGTTCTCGGATGAGTTCGATTTTGAGTCAGATCGGACAAGGAATTCTGGAGTTATGTGCCCTTGAACGTCAAAAATGGCTAGTTTTGACTTTGTTACCACTCTAGTATCTACAAATATTGACCAATCTTAACCAAACTTAGTCAAAATATGTATGACCATAACTTCTCTTATGAGTTTGATTTTGAGTCAGATCGGACCAGGAAGTCCGGAGTTATGTGCCCTTGAACATCAAAAATGGCTAGTTTTGACTTTGTTACCACTCTAGCATCTACAAATATTGACCAATCAAGACAAAATTTTGCCACAATGTTGGTAACTATAAGATCTTGGATGAGTTCGATTTTCAATATGATAGGAGGAGGAAGTCTGGAGTTATTTGCCCTTGAATTTGACAAAATTGCTGTTTTAGACTTTGTTTACACTGTAGCATCTACATTTATTGACTAATCAAGACAAAAATTGGCCACAATGTTAGTGACCATAAGATCCTTAATGAGTTACATTTTCAACTTGATTTGGCCAGAAAAACAAGAGTTATTGGCCCTTTAATTTCATAAAATTACAGTTTTCAACTTTATTTTCTCTCTAACAAACAAATATGGACCAATCAAGACACAACTCGGTCTCAATGTTGGTGACCATAATATTTTAAATGTTTTAATTTGTCAGATTGATTGGACTAAAAATACAGAGTTGTGTGCCCTTGAGGGTTACAAAATTGCCGTTTTCAACTTTGTTTTCTCTCAAACAGCAATAAATATTAACTAATAAAAAAACTTGGATATAATGTTGATGAGAATATCTTTATCAGAACAGAGTTATGTGCCCTTTACTGTGACACAATTGTTGTTTTCTTCCACTTTGTTTTTACTGTAACAGATACAAATATTGATCATTCAAGATTATGAAAGCAGTTTTCAGCTGGATCATAATCTCGCATCTTAAATTATGTGCTTTTGAACTTGAAAACATTGGGACTTTCATTCTATCTAGGTGCAGGTGAGCGATTAAGGACCATCATGGTCCTCTTGTTTTTTTATTAGAATCAGGTAATGGAAGGGGTTTAAATGAGCTGGAATATGGAAAAAATGACTCGATGGCCTTTGACTCGGTGGTTAATCACCTGGCCAAGAATTTCAGAAACCATGGATATTTTTGTTTTAATACTTGGCCCATTTGAATTTGGATTGAATCAGAGAAGGCATAAAATGCCAGGAATAAGCTGGCCGTGTTGGATTGTTGGAGAATCAACTAATAAAAAAGTGGTTGATATTCAATTACTTTTTTACCAACTGACTTTTCAAAATCCCTTCGCGTCCGTCTACTTTGTGGTGTCTGTCCACCTTCTTTGCTTCAATTCAAAATCAAATCGGGTCCGTAGTAACAAAATTATTGAAGATTTTCTGAAATTGTTGTATCACGTGATTATCCACCGTGTTAGAGATTATCATAGATCCGGATCAATGCCGAAACGAAGTCTGATCAGGATCAATGTCGATCTTTTATAACAATTTTGATTTAAGGTAGTTCACCCCTAATCAAAATATGATTCACGCTACGCCGGAGTTATTCGGGCGACGTCGTAAACATTCGGCGGTGGATCGTTCCACCGCCGAATGCTTAGGTCGTCGCTCGAATAGGTTCGGATACGCAAGGAATGTTATGACGAAGTTTCATGAAAAAATTCCGACATCGCGTAAATCTTATTAGGGGTGTAATATCTTAAAAATTGCTTACATCCACGACTAGAAAGAGCAACTTTGGATCCGTATCAGACTTTACAGAGGTGCATGCTGATCTGGGACCATGTTAGTCGTAAGGTAGTCCACCTGTAACATTAAATTTTGTTTCTGTACAAGATCCTATTCGGTCTACACCGTAAACATTTGGCGATGGAACGTTCCTCTACCGAATGTTTATGACGTCGCCCGAATAATTCCGACTTCGTATGAGTCTCGTTAGGGATGGACTACCTTAAATACAAAAAGGCCTTTTCACGAAGTCCTGTCTCAAATTAATATATTATGTATTATTTAAATATGACCGTCATAAATTTTCACCCTAATGGCTTAAGCCATAAACTTTTGACTAGGTGAAAGGGGAATTTAATTCACTTTTAAGGATAAAAGAATCCTTTTAACGCTTTTCCAAACCAGATCTTGTTACGATGTCCCTGTATAGTCTACCTACCAATTCTGAAAAAGTGGCTAGAAAACATTTTCGTAGGCATTTTTTGAACATGGAGTTTTGATGTATTATTTGCAAAGTATAAGGCTTGCCTGATTTGCTTAGACCGGTAGTCGCCTCCAGTCGGCCGTTTTAAGGTCACAAAACAAGGTCAAAGGTCATTGGGTGCAAAATTCACATAAGCCCCCTTTAAATGCGTAAAACTCTGTCAATTATATGTCTAAATGCACGGAAACGGTTTTAAATGAAAGCCCAATAAATTGTCTTGCATATAAAATATAGTTAATGATACTTTTCTCATTTCCACATTCATTAATATTTGGCAAAATGTAAAAAATGGCAAAAAATGTGCAAAATTTGAACGCAGTGTAAATGGAAATCATGCTGCATGTGAAAAATTATTGCGATTTCAATAACACAAACATGTTAAAAAATGTATATAAACCCTTAGCAAACATTTAAAATCACGTTTGATGGTAAAAAGTCACCATTTCTATATGCAGGTACAGCTCGAAGTCAGCTGGGGTCAAGATTTGTAACGATCATTGCTTTTACACAGTGTACACGGCATTTCAACAGTATTGATGGAACTTAAATGATATCATTTCTTTTGTCTGGATATTGACTCTAAATAGATCATATTAGTATATACCTACAAAAATAACATTTAAAACACTGACTTTCACGGTGTAAATGTTAAATAAGTGAGTAAGAGTTACCCCACCCACTCAAATAACCTAGGAATTTGGTACAATTTACTTTGGCGACCAAAACATTACAAGTAATGTAATGAATAAACATTTAACAATCTAGAACAATTTGTCTTTTGTATAAAAAAGAAAAAAAATCACTTGTTCGGAAATGGTTGACATTGTTTCACGAAGAACACATAGACCTAGGCCTACTACGCCTCCCCACCTATAAATTCTGATGGGTTACTGTACACTTAAAAGCCTCAGATTGGAAAGACTGGATGCATAACTACAATCCATTAGACAAAGAAAAGCTTATTCAATAAATAAAAAATGATGATTGGCATAGTAACTTGTTACGTTCAGGCCCGTAGGAACAGTGGGCTCGGAGGCTTTGTCCCCCCCCCCCCCCCCAAATTGGCCAAAAATGCCGATTTTTCCTTAGTTTACGCGAAATTTTAGAGAAAATCAAATTTAGCCCGATAAATTTTCAGAAACAAGGGCTTCAGCCGTCCCAATATAAAATTGCTTCCTACGGTCCTGACATGTACATGCATGCAGAAGTAGCAAAAATGGCATTTTCTTTTTATTGAAAATCGACTTTTGGTCAAACCAAAAGATATTTTTTGTTTTCATAAGAACTGAAAAAGTAAGTCAATTTCATCGATGCGATATGCCATTAACTTGTACCTTCATATTTTTTGCTTAACTTCAGAGCGTGTTTATAGATTTAAAGAACAGAGTGGGATCAAACACCAAAATTCCAAAATATGCAAGAGAGATCTTCAATATTTTAGGCATGTTTCAGCTAAAAGCAGTAGAAAAATGATATATTTTATGAAATCAGTACTGTTAATGATGCATTAAAGCAACATCCTGTATTCAATTCTTTCTAGCATTGTGCTATCTTGAAACAGTAGAACCGGGCACAGGGGAGAAAAATATAGAAACTGATGGATTTTTTTTTCTCAATAAGTGTTTTTTAACAAAATTAATTTTGATTGCTTGGTCAAAATTTAGATTCAAAACACTTTAACAGCGTTAAAGAAGGTGGGCCCAGGACAATTCTTGTACTAGAAAGTCCCACAATTCAATGACCTAGTTTGATAAGATTCGAGTGGCTAGGATCTTTGTTCAATCATCCTTCCATAGGCCTACACATTTCACAAGTGAAAAAAACTTTTAAGAGCCAGCCAGACAATCGTTCTTTTATGACACAGGCACATCCGATAGCTGTATCCACTATGAACCATTCTTTTAAAAGCAATATAGTCTGTTTCTACGGACAATTGACAGAAAGTATGTCCACAAGAACCATTGGAATTATTTCCAAGATGTGTTGAAGAGCAATTTTCTGTAGTTTATGACGAGTCCTCTTCTTTTTGCTACCACCAAACACTGGCTAACTAGATGGGAAAATAGTATTGTATGGAGTTTGAAGAAGTCTAAGTGGAAAAACAAAAACGTTTTAATACAAATATCTGGTTCTGTCTGTGCGAGGCTCAAAACGTTTTGATCCCCCATTAACACACAATGGCAGAATCACGGTACAGATTGGAGACTAGGCTCCCCAACTAGCACCTTCACGGTGCTCTGTGTTATCAGTCCCACATCTCAGTCAGTATCAGTCTATGTACATGTAGAACTTAGTGTCTAGCCTGGGTCTAGTCATCAGTATACAATGTGAAGAATATGATTCAAAGACATTGATATTATGTAAAATTGTGGTACCTGTGAACAGGAATAGAGAAACGGCAGGACATTGCTATACTAGAATCCAGGCTAAGTTGCATGGTGCACTGCATTATCTCGAGAGAATACCCAGAGTTAACGTTAAAACATTTTGAGATCACGAAACAAAACTGCCATGCGATTCTAGACTTTTATCGTACTCCAACCCTTTCAAAAAAAGAGGTCTCACCGAAAGCGCTGTCAAATCTGGCAGATGATTAAGGTATTCCACCCGTTATTAGATACCAAACACTTTGTGTAATTTTTCCTCCATCTTCAGCATGTCCCGTTACAGTGCAAGTCAATACCTTGTCAATTACCGTTGCCACTGATGACGCCGAAGATGCATGATATATTTCGCATCTATTGACGTGTGAAATATATCATAATAGTTATGCGACATAAATAGTTATCCAAGAATAACTGATATGATCAAGCCTTCATCTTTTTGACCTTCTGAAACAATATCTGTTGTTGAGTCTAGCAGTTAATGGAATAGAAGAGCACGCCCACTTCTTAAGTTCTTTCCCATTGGTGCATATTCAAAAATATTTGTAATAACGTCTCTGATCCTACGAAAATACGTCCAGGTTTTTGTGACCTTAAACTTCACAAATGGATGTGTATGCTGATAATCTCTTGCATCGACGAATGTTAAGATTTCCAAGCAAATGGACTTCGAGTTGTGGTAATAATATAGGATTAAGGTATAATTTTTATATGAAAGAACTCGATTTCTGCACAATTGAAATACAAAAGCCATTTTATTTTACTTTTATTTATTTCGGCATTCACAAATACTGACCAATCAAGTAAACAACAACACGATCCTGTTCGATTTTCTTAATTAAATCGCATGATCTGAGTTATGATGCAAAAAAATGTCTGAGGTTTTTAACATACGGATTCACTTTTTTCGTATGTTTTATGATAAGGCACAACAATACTCGTATACAAATGAAAGATACACATTTGATTACAACGAAAATTATAATTGAATGAAGAGTTTTTAGTTATGTCATAAGTTAGTCAATGCCCAGAGGCTTGTCAGGTATATTGTCGTCAGCATACTTAAAAGCAACCCCAGGTTCATAGATTTTCCTTATTTATGTACAAAGAGTTCCTTTGTGCCAACTCCACAACCCATTTGTTGTGTCTTTATATTTTTATATGAACCAGTAACATAATGTAACGTTTTATTAAAGATCGAGTGATTTGCATAATTAGAGACACATACAGAATCATATTTAGTTTAATTTCTAAAACAATTTAAAGAGTATTGGTAACAAAATCAGATAGACCCAAAGACTGAATCTCCTGTTGTCTCTAATGGAAGCATGTATATATCTAAGTATATACATGTATATATACCTTCATGGGCACTTAAGATTTTCATGTCGCATACCATAATCGCATATCAGATCTGCAGTCAGACTTATGATTGTGATAAAAAAAAAACATAGAATGGAATGACCCGTTCCTAATTACATTTTATGTACATGTTCGAAAGTTCTCGTAAAGGCTACCAGATGTAATCACCCAAATTGCAATAATGGAATTAAACGCCCGGTTTACAAAGTGAAACTACACCATTAATGAACAAAACATGTTGAAACATAAATACTTTCCTTCAATGTCGTATGATCGTATACCTCACGATAAATGACCTGGTACAGCATCCCAGCCCATTGGCTAGGGCTGCTCTGCCAGGTCTATTATCGCGAGCTATAAGATAGTGAAATGACTACTTTCAGCTGCTGATTATGCTTAATTTCTGTTTTATTTTGAGTCTGTATTTATTTAATTGCACTTTTAATGACTATGTATTCGTCAAAAGAGGCAGAGATTTGACTAAGTGATGTTGATATAAGCTATATATAGTTCTAATGTTGTTTTATTAGAGCAATGTTTTTGCCCCTAAAATTCTTATCATATTTTAGGAAAATGCATCGAAAGCTATAAAAATTCATGAAAATATTATTTTTAAACAAGAATTTCCAATAAAACATCATAAAAATGTCGTAGAATATCATTTATGTGAAGTTCGTATTGCTACACCAATGTTTGTGTTTTTTGTATTTTTTTGGAAAATTTACCCCACCCACTTTTAGCTATGGCTACACGGGTAAGCCAAAGACTAATTCTGTAAGCAAATATATTTCAGTAAACAACAGGTGTCTAGGCAATTTTTAATTATAATGTCATTCATCCAAACATACCGTTTGTATTTTTTAGGATTTTTTTACTTTTCGAAAAAACTTATTTTTGTGATTTTTTGGCCATTTTTTGTTATATTTATCAAAAATTACAAAAACACAAATTCGTAAAGTTGCATATTGATGGTTTAAGTGACAGTACAAATCGTTAGCTTTATTTAGGTACCAAAATAATTGTTTTAGCTTAATAAATGTGTAAGTTATGAGGTATTTTAGGGGGCATGTCTGAAAAATGTACCGAATGACCTTTGACCTAGTTTATTTCAACCAATATCGCCTGCTAGAGGCGACTACCGGGCAAGCCGTACGTACCATGTCTTGAAGATATCATTGGGCATGGTAGTCGCCCATGTTCAGAGAATGCCTACGAAAGTCACATTTTTTGACTTTGTAGGCAGACTAGTAAGTGTAATTTTTAGATGCATCGGCGAAAACATTAGCTCCTTTCCATTTTATGCAGTGTTCTCCCCAGCCCAATAAGCTGTATCGGCCCCACTACAGCTTCATCTAAATCAGTGTTATGCCCCTACAGCTTCAAAAGCACCCCACAGCTTAATTTGTTCAAAATGGTCACCAAATTGAGGAATTTGAGTCATTGAATGTCAAAACTGATAAATTAAGGTATTTTATACAATAAATATGCATAAAAACATTATGGGAAAAGAAGAAATTGCTCATAATGAGCAATTTCTGCTTTTCCCATTATGTTTTTATTCTCAATTATTTGCATAAACAGTATATTGTTAAGCTTCAAGCTTCAACGATACTGCCACTACAGCTTCAAATTATTCTGGGGAGAACCCTGTTATGGATTGATTGTTTTTGAAAGGATGATGAAGAAATGATGTTACATTGACGTCAATTTCGAAACAAGGATTCCTTACTTTTGACGTTACTCTTTGACGTTCATCCATTTCCCAAACAAGACCTTTTATGTCTCCAATGAGAAGACTTTGAAAGAATTTGTGGGAAAAAGAAGAAAATGCTGGTGAATAAAAAGCGTGTATCACACACAAACCCTATCTTTATCAATATCGATTTGTCGACGGTCTGCAGCATCGATCAAAGATATTGTTTTTAAATGAAATCATTATCACTTGCGGTTGCATAAAAGCACTTTTTCGGTTAACATGATAAGAAATGAACACACGTATCCTGTTTGACCCAATCCCAAGTGGGTTTTTGTTACAAATTTTATTTGTTCTTGGAAGCACACAATCCTTTTACAAACGAGACCTGCATTTGGTGTCCCTATAGCAGAAGGCTTGGAAAAAAACACTGAGGCAAATGAAGAAAATGCTGATGATTACGCTTTCAGCAGCATTTTCTGCGTTTGTCTCAAATTTTTCCCATGCTTATTTTCTATTAGAAATATCAAAACCAGATCGTATTTGAGAAAAGATTAAGTAAGAGATGTACTTTCTTCAGCGCTTTTCTTTTCCTCTATATCATTTTAATGTATATCTTATGATCCTTTTTATCGACTAGAAATGGGTTGAATTTATAAACATTATTTATGATCATTTTGGGGTATTCGCCGAATTTATTCATAAAATGTGGCAATTATAGGCCTACCGTCAAAGTGCAAGATCGAAGATTGTTATCAAGTTGTATGTTTTGGATTTATGCATTAAATCATTTGTAACTTGGATTTTATAGATTGCTAATCCTTTGTCATATATTTACGAAATTAATCATTTTTCAATCGTCAGTGCTATTGATTAGGCTGGAGTTACGAGATTTTGCAATACCATCGACGAATTTTCGGTTGACGTTGGTAGCTAAAAAGATCCTCATTTCGAAAATAATAAGAATATATTATGACAAGGAACTTTTTTCTCTCAAACGCAAGTGTCATAGTAAGAAAATTCATTATTTCGTTTATCAGCTCATTGTCTATTCACTACGTTTCTAATATAATTTTAATTTTGTATAATAAAAATATTTTCTATCCCGTCTAGCGTGATTTCATGATTTCACAATATCAACATACACAATGGGTAAGAATATTGACAAAAGGGGGCTTTTATGACATTTGAGACCACATGGATCTAGATCAATCTGTAGGCTATATACGCCCAGTCCGATCAAATCCATGTTATTCTCCTATACTAGCTTCAGTTGTTTTTCCTACGAGATCCTATTTTGAATTCACCAGTAGGTATAGTTTTGCAAGCATGGAGTCGAATTGAGAAAAATGCGGATGATCTGCCATTTCTGTTTTTGTCTCAATTATTTTCTGTGCTATATTGTAGACAAAATCAATCTTCATAGACAATGACTTTGTCGTGTGCAGCAACTTTCAAATTGGATCACTTCATTATTGATTTTATCGTTTGGGAAAGGGTAAAGGGAATTTATTCATACCATATCAAATTTTCTCTACTTCTATTTTCAGGTCTGACTTTTTCGTGACGTTTGTAAGGCCAAGGTCGTTTCCATGGTGAAGTGCATCTCCATGAACCAAGACGATGAGTTGTCACAGGATGCAAGGACGTTGCTAAGGTTACTCAAAGAAGATGAGGACAGCCTCAACGACGCCGGGAAAAAGCTCGTGAAACAGCAGCGCGAATATGCGCGACAGGTTTTTGTTTACGTCGTAGACGGGTGGACACCATTCCACGCATTCGTGCTCAAAGGTGCTCGGAAAATGGTGAAACATTGTTTACGCGCGGGTGTTGATGTTGATTTGACAATGGGCGCGCCAGATGGGCTTCCTGGGGGATGCTCGGCGCTTCATTTAGCCGCTCACAGGGGTGATGTTAGCATTATAAACGTTCTCATACAATTCGGGGCGGATATAAACCTCAAGGATCAATCTAACAAAACACCGGTTATGTACGCGTCATCAGCCAATAACACTCTCGCTGTGAAAACACTCAAACGCGCAGGCGCGGACATGCGCGGTTGTGAAGAAAAGCATGACGATATTTCGTCGTCGCGGATTTGTTTTTTACCGTTTGTGTGTGCCGGTGTGCGTAGATAGTATAAGCTCATAGTGATCTGTAGTCAAGGCATTCCACCCATAATGAGATTCGCGTGACATCGGAATTATTTGTGCCACATCGTAGACATTCGGCGGTGGGATGTTCCACCATCGAACGTTTAAGACGTCACCCGAATATTTTCGGATACGTAAGGAATGTTGAAGACGCCGGACAATGGTTCCGCGGTCGCGCGATCGTCGTTAGGGGTGGACAACCTTAAAGGTATTCCGTCTCTGAAGATCAGTTAGCTAACACTTTCCAAATGATCCATGTTTATGCCATTTACTTGCTTAATAAATCATTAGATACCAAACACTTCGTGCAATCTCGCTATTATCTATGACAATGGAAATTGACGAAGTTACACGGATTCGTCAAGCGGTTTTTGAAATCCGGATAATTTCGAAACTTTCCATTGTCAATGATAACGACGAAGTTGCCGATGAAATAGTGTTAAGTATCAAATATCATGTTATGAATGGAATACAAGAAAACGTGTTACAAGCAAACATCAACATACATTGAAATTAGCAAAGGCGTGCCAGATGCCACATTCCCTTATTTGGAGAATAGAGTTTGTCTAAACTCTTGTCTCGGAAAGAATTGAATATGATCTAGATGGAGGATCTCGCTCCAGCCGTTTCAGGTTTGGCTGAATTAAACATGAAATAGTAGGATTGATTTCAACATGTTCAATAAAGGAAGAAAATTACAATCGATTTTCATGGTCGGAATACCTGTAAGATTGTGATAATAAATGCATATTTTGTAAAAGACTTACAAATTAGAACCAATTATGTATATATTCTATTCAAACTTGATAAGAAGAACATCTACGTAGGTGTTCATACTTACTAAAGCATTTCGTTGCTTTTCAACCAAAACCTCGTAACTGCATTATTGTTTTAAGCTGCAGTTACGAGGTTTTCATTGAAAAGCGATGATTTGATCGTTCGAAGGTCCTTGTACGAATATTGAAGCGAACACGTGTACCTAGATTTAACCATTTCCAAAACAAGACCTGGTTTTGACGTCCCTTATAGAAAAGGCTTGTGAAAACATTGAAACAAAAGATTTTTCATGCTATATTGCACACTAATTCTATCTTAAACAAAGTACATTTGTTGTTTGCAGCAGCTTTTGAAATAGTTTTTTTTGAAAATTTGACGTTTGGGAAAGGGTTAAAGAATCTATAGAAAATATGATAACTTTTGAAAATAAAGTAGGCCTAATTATTTACCACCCACGATACAAATTAGCCGAAATTTGAAATTAGGTAGGCCTATATCGAGGCATATGAGATCAAAATGGATTCAGATCAGCCTGCGCATTCGCGCAGTCTGATCAATATCCACGTTGTTCTCTTTTATTAAGCCTTTTGTTTGCAGTAAGATTTGAACGAGGACATCGTGGATGCGGATCAAACCGCTTTTATGCACAATATGATTTGGTTTCTTGTTGATTCATTTTGTTGAGAAAATTTTGTTTCTTTTAATTTCAGAACTTTTAAATGTAATTCTAGCTTTGATTTATTAAAGAGTTAGACGAACCAATAGATTTTCTGAGAATCATGGATGCATAGTGGTACTTCTATTTGGCAAATGTACTTTCAAAATATGCATTTTTATCACAATACCATGTATAAGACACAAATTATTTACTTCTAAAGTAGATACATAGCATCTCTGTGATTTTTTCATTTTCGTATTTTTCATATTTTCATGCCCCCGTATCGAAGGTTCGGTGGCATATTGTTTTACCGTTTGTCCGCCTGTCTGTCTGCCCGTTGATGTCTGTCAGAAACTCGACGTTGGCATTTTCTGCAAAAGCATTAGACATGCAAACCCCAGATTTGTTATGTAGGCCTATTTAGACTGTAGGGCTACAGGTAATAGGGGATGATGTCTTTTCAAACTTAAATATTTCACTTAACCCTCTCCCAAACGCCAAAATTTTAGGGTGATCCACTTCAAAAACTACCACAAATGACAAAATAGACGTTTTTAAAGATAGAATTTGTGTAAAACATGGTATAGAAAATATTGAGACAAATGGAGAAATTGCTGGTCATCAGCAGTTTCTTCTTTGGTCGCAATGTTTTCCCAAGCCTATTCCACCAGGTCTTGTTTGGTAGAGAGTAAATGTCTATCAAACCCTATGTTGTTGGTATTCATTAGAAACGTCTCGTCGAGACGATTCAAATGAGTACCCACAGCAAAGGGTTTGGATTTGAAATGAAAATGAAAAATAGAATATCTGCATCCTATCTTATCTGTTGCTCTTTTCATGTACAATGGAAATGATTTGGTGACAATATATAGATAACGTCTATGTAGGTCAAGGTCATATATCATAATTTTAGAACAAACATATTTTGGGTAGGCCTACATTTGTGTTTCACAAACACATTTTGTTTTAAACGTGTTTTATCTGTTATAGTTCTGTACCACAAATAAAAGATAAGGAGTCGGGATTTTGAAAAGGGAGCCTTAACACGGTGCATAATCACGTGACACAACAATTTTAGAAAACCTTCAATAATTTTGTAAATGTGAGATTCATTTGAATTCGGTTTGAAGCATGTCAGGCGTTAGATGGTCGTGATTAGTATTTTAAAACGCATAAGATAAAAACTTATTGAAGATCAACCAAAATTTTGGATCAAAGTGAATTTAACCCGTTACCTTAAGAATTTATTGATGAATTCAATTAAGAAAGTAGCTCTTTGCAGAGAAGAAAAGAAAACCTTTATATATTTGACAACTGTTTTAATCATGACTAAGTACAATCAATTCCATTTCAATCATTTAAATGTTTATTATCATTTTCATCATTTGTTAAGGTTTTATATCGCTTTCAGCATTATTTATTGTGAAGTTGCAATGGCGGATCCAGGAATTTTTTCCAGGGGGGTCCAAGCATAAGGTCCAAGCTCAAATTAAGGCTTAAAATGTAATAAATATGTAACGTTACACTAAATTTATAAATTTATATAGTAAAAACTTAATTTTCGGCCAATGCCAGGGGGACGGGGGTCCGGACCCCCCGACCCCCCTCTAGATCCCGCCATGAGTTGTATACAATTATTATGTAGATTTGAGAGTTACATATGTTTAACAATTTCCAAAACCTTAAACAATTCCCGCACGATGACTCTGTTTGACTCGCAACAAGATAATGGCTTTGGAAGACATTGCACAAAATGAAGAAATTGCTTGTGACAAGCAATTCCTTCATTTCCCACAATGTAATCTACCAATAAAGATAAAACATTTAAACTTCATTCAGTTTAAATCGTCGTCTGCAACATATTTGAAATTGGATCAGTCTAAAAGTTTGCTGTCTGATAATGAGTTAACCCTTTACCAAACGTCAAAATTTTGAAGTGGTCCAATATGAAAGTGGCTGCAGACGATCAAATAGATGATGATAGATCTATAGCTATAATTTGTCTAAAACATAGCACACAAAATATTTGGACAAAAGGAGAAACTGCTGGTTATCAGCAGTTTCTTCTTTTGTTCCAATGTTTTCTCAAGCCTATTCTCTTAGGGACGTCAAATCCAGGTCTTGTTTGGGAAAGGGTTAACGAAGCCACTGCACGTATGACGGACATGGCTGTTATGCAGTGTCGACAGCGTGTCCGCCTATTTACGTCTGCGGAAGTCCTTGCAAAGAAAAAGATGCAATGTTCTAAATTTATTCGATGCTGCAAAAGAATTGGATGATGACTAAGAAATCATTTCGTTCTTTTAACTTCTTCATTTAAAGATTTATATTTTCTTGTTATGTGAACTTTTTATTCTTGGTTCTTGATTTCTCCTTTTATAAAGATGTTTGAATATACTTCTATACATTCCGCTTTTCTATGTCCGAAATGTGCTATATCTATGTATGTAATGTTCTCGTGGTATGTCTTTTTAACCCTTTCCCAAACGACAAAATTTTAGTGTGATCCACATCAAAAACTGCCAAAAATAACAAAATGAAAGTTATAAACAATAGAATTTGTGTAAGATATGACATAGAAAATATTGAGACAAATGGAGAAACTGTTGGTTATCAGCAGTTTCTTCTTTTGTTTCAATGTTTTCCCAAGCCTTTTCTATTAGGGACGTCAACACCAGGTCTTGCTTGGGAAAAGGTTAAACTGATTCCCAACAAACCTGATTTTTACATTAAACCCTTTCCCAGACCTGGTTTTGACATGTCATCTACAAATAGCTTTGAAAAAGACATTGAGGCAAAAGACGAAATTGCTGAAAACCAGCGGTTTCTCCTTTTAGCCTCAATCTTTTCTGTGCTAAAGAAGAAAATGCTGATAAAGATCAGCATTTTCTTATTGTGACTTAATATTCTCAAATTTGATATTATACATCTATCCTTTCTATATTATGATACGTGCTGTCCTTTGCAGCATCGCGTATGTGACCAGCCTAGAATTTTGTCATTTCGTCGGTGTAAATGCAAAACCTCGTATGTCGATTCTTGCGATTTTCAAAGTACAAACTTGTGTGCCCAGTTTAGACAATTCTCGCAGGTTTTGAGACATTTTCACTGATCGGTATTAATGATACATTATTTGAGAACAACATGTCCAAATTTCAAGTAAAACATTTCAGTTTGGGAAAAGTTATTACACTTTTTTCCATCCCATTTAAATTTATCCCAAAACGAGATACGAGGTTTTGCATTTACAACGACGATTTGGAAAGAATTTAACCAGTTTCACAACAACACCAAGTTATGACATGTCAATCAGTGAAAGCCATAAAACATTGAGGGAAATTGTGTGTTTGCTGTTTCGTATTTCATAAACATGACGTCCCATCATTTTTTATTTTATACAAAGTAAACTATTTTTATTACTTAAATAATTGACACAATTTATTCAATGTACTTTCCATAAAAACGTTTACTTCAAAAGTACTTTTAATGTATTCCATTTAGCATTAGATATCAAACATTCCGTGCAACTTCTGAAGTTATCCGTGGCAAAGAAAATTGACGAGGATATCCCTCGTCAATTTCCGTTGCCACGGATGACGCCCGCAAATTGACGATGGTAAAACATCGGCAATTTCCGTTTCCACGGATGACGCCCGAAATTGCACGATGTGCTTGGTATTTATTATTTAATGATGGGTGGACTGCCTTACAATAGTCATGCAAGAAAAAATGAATTAATGAAGGATAATAAGAGAATAATGCTTTTAGCACTTTTCCTTTTCATATTCTCTTTTTATGAAATGACGATTTCTTTGTCATCTGCAACATACTGTATTACGTCGCTTTTCAACAAAAACATCGTCATTGTAGCTCGTTTTAAACTGCAGTTACGAGGATTTTCTTGAAAAGCAGCGATTTTATTCCTTTCGTTTGTTAACGGGTTGAAACATGACAACCAGATAGCCATTACAAGGGTGACCCGTGAAACTGCAAGGGACTACATTTATAACATTATCATAATCAAGAGGTTTTGATGTCCCTAATTGAGACGACTGTGGAAAACATAAAATACGTAAAAAAATGGGGGAAAAGAAAAACTGCATTTTCACATTTGGTTTCAACAAATTCTGTTTTTAGCTCCACTGGCCTTTCAGGCCAGCGGGCTTTTGTCATGGCGGTGTGTCCGTCGTGCGTGCGTGCGTACGTCCGTCCGTGCGTCCGTAAACTTTTTCTTTAAAAATCTTCTCCTCAGAAACTACTGGATGGATATCAACCAAACTTCACAGGAATGATCCTTGGGTGACCTTCTCTCAGATTTCTTCAAAGAATTTGGATTGAACCAGAATAACCTGAGTTATCTGCCATTGAATGTAAAAAAAGCTGGATGTGACTTTATTTTTACTGTAAAATCTACAAAAAATAACCAATCACGACAAAACTTGGACAGAATATATATAAGCATGATATCCTGCCTGGGTATAATTTTCAGCTTGATCGGAATTTTACATCATGAGTTATGTGCCCTTGAATTTGACAAAATTGCCATTTTCGACTTTGTTTTCACTCGAACAACCATAATTGTTTACCAATCAAGATGGTATTGGGACAGAATCTTGTTGATAACAAGATCTTGCTTAAGTGTAATTTTCGGGATGATGGCATTGCTACAAACTGAGTTATGTGCCCTTGAAATTGACAAAATTTCAGTTTTCGACACTTTTTTTTCACTTTTGCGGCCACGTATATATAATAATACTGACAAAATTTGGACAGACCATAAAATCTTGCTCAATTTTAATATTCATCTTGATTGTTGTGGTGTTCAAGAAATAAATTAAAAACTCAAAGTCATAGTTTTAGATCAAAATGTCTCTTTATTTTCATGACCACCATGTTACATGCACAATCGCAACTTCTTGAACTAATTATCATAAAGAAAAACAACTCTTACTTAACTTTAAATTGCTCATATCAAAAGTTACTTCCCTTAGTCTACCACAATAATTAACTCACATACTGATTTATGTGCCCTTAATTTGGCATAATGACAGTTTTCAACTTTATCATCACTCTAAAAAATCCCCAAAATATTGGTCAATCATTTACCTTCTTTTCACTTCGACCACATGATTGCTTCTTTTTACTTTGTTTTTGCTCTAAGAACCACAAGTCTCGAGAAATCTAGATTTTCTTTGAACACATTGCTGTACGTATTTTACTTTGTTGCTGCTCTAAGGATAACAGGAATTAAAAAATATATCAGGTTAAGCATTTAGATAAATTTGTCAATTTTTTTATATTAAACCACAAGAAATTCAGGCCTGTGGAGCGACTCAAGACCTTCAGGTCTTTCTAGTTGTGCTATTTCACACACCAATCCTATCAAAATCAACGCAGATTTTATCAGCTGTATAGCCCTCGATAAATACATTGTACCTGGCAGAGCACCTTTAGCTAATAGTTAGATATACTCTGTCATGTCATTTATCGGGGCCTATAGTGGCTTTAAAATTGCCTTTTTTTGGCGTTTGGGAAGGGGTAACAGAAATGTTTTGTTGTAAAATGTCATTAATTTGAAATTTTAGATTGTCTTTTCCTGATACAATGTACAATGGTAGCAATTGGTACTATTCATACAGGTTTATCCATGCTTTTCTTCGCAAGCCTCGTAACTGCAGCGTATTTTACGCTGCAGTTACGAGGTTTTCGAAGAAACCAGAAACTAATGTATCGCTGCTTTTCAACGAAAACCTCATAACTGCAGCTTGTTTGACGTTGCAGCTACGAGGTTTTTGAAGAATCCCGACGATATATAGACTTCTGTGAATGTATCTATTATGAGGGGTTTAACCCAGTCCCGAATAGCACAAAATGGACTCTTCCTGTTTGATAGATGCTTCAGACTAAAAAATGGGCTATAAAATATCGCAGCTAGATCGTAGGTAGATCGCAGTAAGATCGCAGCAGTCGTGCCACAATGCCAATGGATGTCCCTTATTGTTTTGCGGGTCACAAGATTCTACAAATATTACGTATTTTTCATTACTTGTTTGTTATTTTTTATCTGAATAAAAAAAGTATAACTTTTAATGAGTTTACTCTCCTTATTTTCTTACCTAAGTCACTTAGTCTAAGTCCAAGACTTAGTCACTAAATCTAATCATGCTACCGCTTCCGTGGCCTAGTGAATAGGGCGTCCGCCTTGGAAGCGGGAGGTCGAAGGTTCGAATCCCGGTAGAAGCCGGCCTGCCAGGTTAGAACTAAAGCGACCGGATGGTGAGTCGCCAGCTAATTAAACTAATGGTTACCGTAAAACCCATCTCTGCCAGACGCCCGGCATCACGAGTGGGGAATCAGGAGGTACTGTGCATTCAGAAGAGAGTGTCTCATAAGCCAAAACTGGCTGCCCCTTTAAATAGGGGTGACACTATAATAAACAAGCATTTACTTTTGTATGATTGACATCAAAGAGCGACGACCCAAGCACTGTTGGATAATCGACGAAGACTGGCGAGGCCTCGACGATGTCCGGTAACAGCCCGGTGTCACACCGAAAAAAGAATACAGTTGACACTTATCATGTCTATCTATCGCCCCAACAATCATTTCATTTCGAACTTGAAACCATACATTGTTTGTGGAATGGTCGAATCTTTACCAGGCGCATTTCCAGCAGAAATTTGATATTTTCAAAACAATTTGATATTGTGTATAGCTCACGATAATTGACCTGGCAAAGCAGCCCTAGCCTACAGACTGGGATGCTCTGTCATGTCATTTATCGTGAGGTATATTTAATTTGAACAAATACCACACTAGAAGTTCAGTAACACAGTTTTGAAATTAAAACCCAATTTCTATTTTCAATCACGCTGCGTCAAAGGATTTTTTCATAAGGATGAATCAGCATCTTTCAAAAACCTCGCATTTTTTCTCAATGTAGTCCACCCTAAATGAGATTCACGCGACGTCGGAGTTATTCGGGCAACGTCGTACACATTCGGCGATGGAACGTTCCATCGCCGAATGTTTACGACATCGCCCGAATAGTTTCGGATGCGTAACTACTGTAAACGATTTCGCACGAAAAATACGACCGAATATGTTCGGATACGTATTTCGAATGTTAACGACGTCGTGCAAAAAAATCTGACGTCGTGTGAACCTCGTTAGGGGTGGACTACCTTAAGTTTGTCTCAAATAGAACCACAACAAAATTTATTTATTTTTTTCATCGCTGCACCCCATCTAGATTTAACCCTTTTTATTCAAACAAGACCAGGTCCCTAATAGAAAAGGTTTGGAAAAACATTGAGACAAAAGAAGAAACTGCTGTTACGAGGTTTTCGAAGAAAAGCGACGTTTAATTAACCCTCTCCCAGACAAGACCTGGTTTTGACGTCCTTAATCGATGTGATTTGGGAAAACATTGAGACAAAAGAAGAATCTGCTGATAACCAGCAGTTTCTCCTTTTGTCTCAAAATTTTTCTTTGCCATATTTTACACAAATTTTATCTTTCATAATTTCCATTCTGTCATTTGTGGCAGTTTTTGAAGTGGATCACCTTAAAAATTTGCTGTTTGGGAAGGGTTTAATTGACTCTTCGGGTACATAATTGGTACGGCTGAACGAAGTATAGACCTACCGTATATCATGCTAAATTGCATTTTTGTATGGCAAAGCAAATAAGAGACGCAATTTGAAATAAATCTTGTAATAAATCTTGTTCTATTTAATTGCGTCGAGAAATATAGCACGGTAATCGACTTTGCACTTTGTTTTGTCCAACAAGGTTAACCCGGGACAACTTCATTTTCGTGCGCAAAGTCCGTTAGTGGAGCGTCTTAACAAAACAAAGCCGAAGTGGGGTCATTACATATGCAGATGTCCCGGGTTAATCTTGCTGGACAATACACTTATGTCTTTCTATTGTCCCATACAAATACAAATATAACACAATTCGGATCAAAATGAAAAGGGACCAAAACTCCCAAACATGCTCGGATTTTGACGCCCCTACTTCCGGTACATAAAGCGGGGGAAATGGAGAAAAAAGAAGAAATTGCTGAAAAGCAGCATTTTCTCCTCTTGTCTCAATATTTACTGTGTTTTATGAAATGATATATATTCTTTGGGAAATAGAAAGCACTGATAATTGACTTTGTCGTCTTTCCCATCCACGTTTACTAGGCCACGATACAGAACTTTGATAAAATTTATAATATCTAAAATCATGTTCATTGTTGTCTACAACATAGGATCTGTAATTTTACTCTTAGCACCTCCTACTCATTATTAATAAATAATGAATAGAAGGTGCAAAGAGTCAGATTACAGATAGTCCGTGGGCCAGGAGGGGTCTGCACGCACCCCCCTAAGGGCAGTCTGGGAGTGGTATAGAAATGTTCATTGGAACCCCCTGAGTAAGAATCAAGATGTTAACAGTCGATATCCTGGGATGCACTCGCCATTTCCGGTGGTTTTCAAGATGGCCGCCATGAAAAAAGACAATTTGACTTGGTATCTAACATCAGCAGCCTAACATTTGTTTTGCGTTGTAAGATCATATTTTAAGGATAATTGAGTCTGGAAAAGGTCAGAGATGTGTTCTCATGTTAAAAAGTGGCTCAATAGCCATCTCGTATGCTAGAATTTTTTCAAAATGGCCGCCAAAATCGCAAAAAATCAATAAAAACGTCAAATACTTCTCGTTTTTGGACATATTTTGGTCTAAATACTGTGAATTTTATGTTTTAAGATTTAGATAAACATTTCATGAAGTAAACGGGAGCATTACGGAAAAGATTTTTGAAATCATTACCGTATAAATGGCAATAAAACACAATTCAGTACAAATCATCAAGTATATAATAGCGATATAAATTATCATTATTATTACTTCTTGGTGAAAAACAGCTCTTATTTAAAGCATTATATTGATAAAGCTATGCTTTCCGAGTAAATTGTTAAATTCACATTGATAATGATTCGATTTTTGGTTACATTGACAATAAATATGCTTTCAAAATGGCCGCCAAAATCGCAAAAAATAAAAATAAAAATCTTCGTTTTTGGACATGTTCTGGTCTAAACGTTGTAAACATTATGTTTAAAGACTTTGGTAAACAGTTCATAAAATAAATGGTTGCATTGCGAAAAACACATTTTAAACCATTACCGTATAAATGGCAATAATTACAATTTGGCAGAAATAGTCATGTATTATTATTTTCATAAATATTGTTATTATATTTGGTCTTGGTGAAATGCAGTTCTTTTAGATTGCGTCTTTTGACAAAGCTTAGCCTGCAGAGTATTTTGTAAAATTGAAATTGATTATGATGCCGTTTTTGATTACAGATGCTATAAATCGGCTTTCAAAATGGCTAAAAAATGTAAAAAAAATCAATAAAAATGAAAGTAATTCTCGTTTTTGGACATCTTCTGGTTTAAATAATGTAAACATTATCTTTTAAAACTTAGATTAGCAATTCATGAAGTAAATGGAATCATAACAGTTGACAATAAAAGAATAGATAATTGAAAGGATTACCGTATCAATGGCAATAAAATACAATTAAGCACAAATCTTATATAATAGTATATAGTTTTGATATACATTGTCATTATATTTTGTTCTTGCTGAAAAAACGGTTCTTATTGATAGCATTATTTTGACAAAACTAAGCATTCAGAGAATTCTTTAAAATGAAATTGCTTATGAACCCACTTTTGAATACAAATATCATAAATTTGTGATATTTTATTATGCAATTCAAGACTACCCTTGCACCAATGTCACATCGTTTCAAAAGACAAGCTAAAACTATCGGTATCCCTTTCTGGAGAGAAAATTACTCCCTTTAAATTCACATCCATTTCTATCAAACAATATGCAATGTCCTCAATATTACGGAAAAGAGTTTTACCGTAATAATTCTTACGAACAAAAGTTGTATGTATGTATTTCCTTTTTTCACTCTTACACATACATTATCAAAATGCTTTTTATTTGTTATATTTTATACTTAAAGAATTTTAACAATTTGAGAATAGAAATGAAGATTAATGAAGTAAGACCAGCCTTAAATTTATCGTTTCATTGATATCGACATACACTTGGTAATATCTGTCAAACATGTGATACAAACTTCGTATTTCTCAAATTGTGCCTTTTTTAAGTAATAGTTATGATAATCACAATGCACAATTCATCCCAATAAGTCACATACTCTATCATGATTTCCCAGTTTCACATTACCATGTATTCAAATACCATTTATAACTGTGTAAAACGAAACAAGATATGAGAAAACTATAAGATACTACGTGTGGAGTAACGTAATAATATAAAAGCTATGTAACCCCGATTTCTATATTTTTCAGGATACTCGTTTTAACTGGATTAGTAGTTATAAGGAGATGTATTATGCATGCAAATCACCTAAAGTGCTTTTCCAAATGAAATGCACTGAAACGCCATAAAATGGTTTGATTATAACATACTATAGGCAGATATGCTTTATATCTTAGAATATGTATAAAGAATACAAAGTTTAAAATGTGTGCTTTCTTCGCACGTTTTACTTTAATTATATTAGGCTGCATCAATTACTTAATCCAACAGGTGTATAGATATTGTTGAAAACACTTAGAACATTAAGAACACATGTATTCATGATAAAAATTTACAATGACACTTTATTGGAAGCCGATATCACTTTTGCGGAATTTGTTGCAAAAGATAAAAGCAGGAAATGGTCATTTAAGTTCTTCACGTGTGGTTGTAAGCAGTATTTATGTTTGATGTCATTGTGATACTGCAATGATTCGCTTTTTGTTAATTTGTAATGTTTTAAGTATATTTTGATTTGCTTTATGTGCAATATAATGGGTACAATGGCATGAATTTCCACAACTTGTCACATGTATTTGTATGATATTTTTTGGTATTAATTGGTATGGGTATGTCCGGGTGTAATTCTACATTTGGAAATGGATGCACCAGAGCTAAAGACCATGAAAGACCAGTGATTACCTGAATTGACTGTGTGAGGTCTGATATCAGTGAGTGCCATCTGAATGCCATAGATCAACACATTAAACAAGCCTAGAATTTGGAACGAGACTATTTAGTCGCCTGATGCATACCCCTATTGTATATGGACACCTGCTGCAATAATAAATAATCTCAGAAGCAACAAAAAAAAAAACTCGACAAACTTGGCAAAAGTTTGAGTTACATGGCCACCGAAAGTCTGATAATTTATGTAGACTGCATGTGTGAGAAGACGACTTCTATAAAGATATAAAAGTATATATAAATATAAGGTTTCCATAAGTATTATGTACTACATACTGTTGGTTTTCGAAAAAATTATCCAAGGATAAACATAAGCAATATTAACAAACCACAGCCGCAACCACATACAACAACGAAGATTGAAACAGGAGGACCCATAGAAGTCTACGACGTACCACTCAACAAGTAAAAAACAAGTCAGAAAAGATAAAAAAAAGTCCAGAGAGATTAAGAATAAATGCAGTTATATTTAAATGTGTAAAAGATCTTATTCAATAAAACTAGTATATAGTGATCATTGTCCTTAACCTAAATATTTTTTCATGTGCGACCTTATAGAATTAAGATAAAACAGCTGAAGAAATTTGAAAATTTAAATTTTGATACGAGCTTCAGACAAAATATTCTTTATCTGTATACTAAGTCAAATTGCAATTTTTTCTTTTGAAAGTAACAATGAAAATATTGCATGATGTGTCAGAGCTTTATATGAATCACTTCTGGTCTTTTGCACTCAAGATACAGTTCATTTCAACTACTTATTCAGTTAAACCGATTATCTGAAAAAAGAGAGAAAAGAAATGGACATTGCAAACCCTTTATTTAATTACCCCACCCTACATGGAGTCTATAATGTTTCCCCACATTTCACTTAATTTGAGAATAGAATCATGATGGAATATGCGACGCATAAAGATGACTTTAGCATTGTCATTATCATGACTATGAGTCAATACAAGCCATTGTGAGAAAAATAAAGAGTTTATTATATTCTTTTGACAAAATATTACCAAAAGTAAGTCGCTATCAATTTAACCGTCACACAGGTGTATACAAAAATTCATTTATGTTGTTCGATTGGATAACATGGATATATTTTAATTCTTAATTTTCACCATTCTACAAATATCAAACATTATACATTAAAAATGTTTTGATACATATAATATTAAGCAATTTCAATTATTCTCTGGGGCAATTTTGGATTAATGGTACGTGTTAGAGTACAAAAAAGAATAAGCCACATTCAACTATTGTTTATTAGCATGGATACGTTGAGGTCTTTATCTAAATGTTTGGGACATTTTATATTCTTTGGTGATAATTAATATGCATTTCAAGGGAGTATGTTCCTCCACAATTTAAATTTCATTAGGACGGTTAAACTTATCAGAGCCTGCTTGATATTCGAGTTTTGCCCCAAAAAGACACATATTAATTGGATCTATACTCAAAAGTGGGTTCATAAGCAATTTCATTTCAAAGAATTATCTGAAAGCTTAGCTTTGTCAAAATAGTGCTATACAAGAGCCGTTTTCTCAGCAAGAACAAAATATAATGACAATGTATATCAAAATTATATACTATTTTATAAAACTTGTGCTTAGTCGTATTTCATTGCCATTGATATGGGATTCCTTTCAAAGCTTTATTCTTTTTTTGATGTTGCTGTTATCTGCTATGATTCCATTTAATTCATGAACTGCTTAGCTAGGTCTTAGAAGATAATACTTTCGTTATTTAGACCAGAAGATGTCCAAAAACGCGAATTACTTACATTTTTATTTTTTTTATATATATTTATGTGGCCATTTTGAAAGCCGATTTATATAGCATATGTTATCAAAAATAGAATCATAATCAATTTCAATTTTACAAAATACTCTGAAGACTAAGCTTTGTCAAAAGATGCAATCTAAAAAAGTGCTTTTCACCAAGACCAAATACAATAACAATATTTATGAAAATAATAATACATGGCGATTTCTGCCAAATTGTAATTTATTTCCATTTATACGGTAATGGTTTAAAATATGTTTTTCGCAATGCAACCATTTATCCTATTATGAACTGTTTACCAAACATAATATTTACAACGTTTAGACCAGAACATGTCCAAAAACGAAGATTTTTTGTTATATATTTTTTTTTATTTTTTGCGATTTTGGCGGCCATTTTGAAAGTATATTTATTGTCAATGTAATCAAAAATCGAATCGTTATCAATGTGAATTTATCAATTTACTCGGAAAGCATAGCTTTATCAATATAATGCTTTAAATAAGAGCTGTTTTTCACCAAGAACTAATAATAATGATAATTTATATCGCTATTATATACTTGATGATTTGTGCTGAATTGTGTTTTATTGCCATTTATACGGTAATGATTTCAAAAATCTCTTCCGTAATGCTCCCATTTACTTCATGAAATGTTTATCTAAATCTTAAAACATAAAATTCACAGTATTTGGACCAAAATATGTCCAAAAACGAGAAGTATTTGACGTTTTTATTGACTTTTTGCGATTTTGGCGGCCATTTTGAAAAAATTCTAGCATACGAGATGGCTTTTGAGCCACTTTTTAAAATGAGAACACATCTCTGACCTTTTCCAGACTCAATTATCCTTAAAATATGATCTTACAACGCAAAACAAATGTTAGGCTGCTGATGTTAGATACCAAGTCAAATTGTCTTTTTTCATGGCGGCCATCTTGAAAACCACCGGAAATGGCGAGTGCATCCCAGGATATCGACTGTTAACATCTTGATTCTTACTCAGGGGGCTCCAATGAACATTTCTATACCACTCCCAGACTGCCCTTAGGGGGGTGCGTGCAGACCACTCCTGGCCCACGGACTAAGACCCATATGGTCTTCAACACCTTTGCGTTTAGAAAAGCCCAATTTTAGCCGCTTTGGAAATGGTTAAGTGCACATAAGAGGCCAGGGTATGTTAATAAGAGCTTATTATATAAGATCTATGAAGTACGCTATATTTCAAAATAGCAAATCAAACAATGATTTAGACGTTTTGATGCATTGTCAGTGATATATTAGGTTAAGAAACGTTTTAATGTTTGCCTTATCATCATAATTTAGAGCGAACTAATTTGAAAGCAGCTCCAGACGAAAAAATGAAAAGGGAGTGGTATATATTTATATTTTTCTATCAGATTTTTTGTGTTTTGTCTTGTATTTTCCAAGTTTTTACTAAGTACTGTGGGACAAGAGTACGCGTGGGGGGACCAAAGTATGTTAATAAGAGCTTTTCATATAAGATCTATGAAGTGCGCTTTATTTCAAAATGCAAATTAAACAATGATTTAGAGGTTTTGTAGGAATTCAATTTGTGCCAATAATATCTCATGCGTGTTTCTTTACATAGAAAGGACAACCTTTTTTTTTCTTTTTTTATTTATTCATTTAATTTTTTTTAAAGATCGAACTTATTTGGAAGCTGCTCCAATCAAAATCAAATGGGAGTTGGGATAAAATGTGTTTATTCAGGTTAAATTGTCGTCTGTAACATCTTTGAATTTGGAACACTCCAAATTTCTTACGTCTGGTAATGGGTTGAAAGATCAAGTAAAGCAAGCTATTTTTCAAATGGTAGATCAAACGACGATTAGACGTTTTTGCAAGTAGTGCCAGTGATATATTTTGCGTGACATAAGTTAACCTTTTCCTTCAACAATATTTAGACCGAACTAATTTGAAAGCTGATCCAGACGACAAAATTAAAATGGGGATGGGGATAAAATTTGTATTTTTAATAAAAATTTTCGTCTTTTTCTCATAACCACATATTGACGCTTTTCGACGACCCACAAGAGAAAACCTTTGGGAAACATTGTGGAAGTTGAAGAAATTGCTTGTGACAAGCAATTGCTTCATTTCCCACACTATTTTCTATACAAAAAGGCTCAAAAATGTAAATTTTCATTCAGTTTTAATTATCGTCTGCAACATCTTTCAATTTGAAACAGTCCAAAATTTTGTCGTCTGGTAAAGGGTTAAACAACAAATCAAACAATGATAATACGTTTTTGCAAATATTACCTATGTCTGAGAGACAAAGTTAAATAAAAAGCAGACCAATTTGGGACAATTATTCTCTTGTTATTTGAACTAATTTTCACAAATAAATGTAATGCAATGTACATTCAAAATAATACCTTATCCTAATGGCACAAACAGGGCATACCATTTTGTTTTGTTCTTATCTTGTATTGTACGGTTTAACCCTTTCTAAACACAAAAAATGGACTGTTCAAAAAAAGTTGCTGCAGACAGCAAAATAGATGTTAATACAGAAGCATATTGTGCTGAATTAGCACAGAAAATATTTAGACAAAAGGAGAAAATGCTGATGTCAGCATTTTTTTCTTTTGTCTCAATATTTTCTTAGGCCTTATTCTTTTAGGGACGTCAAAACCAGGTCTTGTTTTGGAAATAATTAACATAAGATTATGGGTGATCAGGTGTCCTCTTCAAAAGGAATATTTCAAATGACGTGAACAAAATTTGACACTTAGGCTAATCATTCACTAATTTTGCAGATCTATTTCATGTGTTCACTTTTTGCCCTCCTATATTGGGGTGGATTTAGAACATTATATTTTTTCCAAACGGCAAATTTTTAGGCCGGTCCAATTTAAAAGCTGCTGCAGACGACAGACTGGATATCGACAAAGATTAGTGTTGTCTAGCGTATGACATAGAAACTATTGAGACAAAAGGAGAAAATGCTGATTGCCAGCATTTTCTTCTTTTGTCTCAATGTTTTCCCAAGCCGTTGTTTTGGAAATGGTTAATATGAGACAATGGGTGATCAGGTGTCCTCTTCGAAAGGAAATTTTCAAATGACGTAAACAAAATTTGACACTTAATCGTTCGCTGATTTTATGGATCCATTTCACATGTTCACTTTTTGCCCTTTTCTATTGGGGTGGATTTAGAACATTAAAGTGACATTTCAGATTTTTTTTTCTTTTGGGGGGGGGGGGGGGGGGGTAAATTTTACATTTATTTTTTATCTGAAAGGCCATATTTTTTTATGAAAATTCTAAAAATTCCAAACCAAGGTGGACAGCTATTACTTTTCTTTTTATTCACTTCAAACAAAAGAATTGGAACTTGTTGGAAAGTTACAACTATTTCTTTTTTTTTCTTTTCAAATAGGTGTGGCTAGCGTTAGACATATATCGGTTAAACGATTTATTTGGGCTCAGTTCCAGAAAAATCTCTACAATAGCATTTGAGGCGACCGTGCTAATGCATGGGCGGATCTAGAGGGGGTCGGGGAGTGGGATGTAACATTACATATTTATTACATTTTAAGCCACTACATATTTATTACATTTTAAGCCATATTTTGAGCTTGGACCCCCCCCCCCTGGAAAAAAAATATCGAGCTTGGACCCCCTGGAAAAAAATCCTGGATCCGCCCTTGCTAATGTATGTATTGATAATCAATAAGATGCGTAGTCTAATCAGGATCTATACTGAAATTGCAGAAGGTAATAAAGAAGCTATTTGAGAACAACATGGATCTTGATCAGACTGTGCGTATGCACAGTCTGATCAAGATCTATGCTGATCTCAAAATCAGTAAGGGACCGCCTTTCGATACCTACCCATTTTTATTTCAACAAAATGGCAAAACCTTTCCCAAACAGTGAAAAAAAATTGGGCTGAGCAAATTTGATAGCTGCAGCAGATGACAAAATCAGTATTTCGTCGGTGTCAATGCAAAACCTCGTATGTCGATTGGTGCGATTTTCAAAGAACAAACTTGTGTGCATTGTGTAGACGATTTTCGCAGATTTTGAGATATTTTTACTGATCAGTATCAATGACACATTATTTGTGAACAATATGTCCAAGTTTCAAGTAAGACATCTCAGTTTGGGAAAAGTTACTACACTTTTTCCCTCCCCTTTAAAATTTTCAAAAACCGAGATACTAGGTTTTGCATTTACAACGACGATTTAAGAAAATAGAATTTGTGCGCAATATAGCAAAGAAAATATTGAGGCAAAGGGAGAAAATGTTGATTATCAGTGCATGTATTTGCTTCTTTTACCTCAATATTTTCAAATCTTTTCCTATTAGGGTCGTCAATACAATGTCTTGTTTGGGAAATGTTTTTGATTAAAAATACCATTTGGATACCTTTTTCCAGACCAGACCCATTTATGAATATTGTTTTTCTAAAAAAAACTTAAGTCGTGCACTATGGTTCATCGGCATGACATTGAAAGTATTGAACTATGAAATTCCACAAGTCTTTGATTATTCAACCCTTTTGTAAAATCTTTCTTCTAAGATATTTAGAACATGCTTGTTATTTTCCTAACTAGTACGAACGTTAATAAATAATTTTGACATTTTGCTCCTGTTTTTCATCATGTTATTCTTATTTTTCTAGTAAAAACCAAGTTATGCTTGGAAAATGTTTAACCTTTCGCAACAGCAAATGTTTAGACTGTTCCAATCTGAAAGCAGACGATAAAAAGTGTTGATATAAAGATTATGCTTAATTGCTTATACGAGATTCACTAGACTGGGTTTAGTCCAGTCAAAATAGCATGAAAGGTCAAACTAATTCCAACAGAAACTTTTTTGCGATACTTACGTAGTAAGTAACCTCCTGCTGAACACATAAAAAGTCCCGAAGGAAATACCTTGCCAAATGGTCATAAATGGAAATCTAAATTTCGTAATTTCAATAAATTGAAGATGGCCCATCTGTTCACCGTACTTAGATATTTTGCTATGACAGAGAAGGATGACGTCACAAATGTCAAAAAGTATCATAGTATTCGGATAGTTTCTACTACGGATGGCGAAATCAACGAGTAAAACGTTGGACATTTTAGCATCAACTTACATGTAAGCATTTGGCATATTTTGTAGCTATTCTGAACAAGGCAGGTATCCATTATATTTCCCGATAACCTAAAGTTTACAAAGAAATTCTTCGAAATAATAACACATGGTCTCCGTTTTTGTGGCTCTGTTTGCACGAAATGTCATTTTTAAAAGATTCTTTTTATGAAAGCGTCTCTAATAGACTTCTTTTATTTCACAATGCAATGCAATACATTTAGATTTACCCAGGAAAAAACAGCGTTACATAAAATTGAAGAATCTTCGATCTGTTCATTTTCTGTGAATTTTTAAACTACGGAAGCCTATTAGTGACGTAAAACGTAAAAATATGTAAACTTAGGGTAATTACACAGAACATTCTCATTGTGTTGTAGTTTTGGTCACATATTCAACGCTGTCGTGACAGATCGGGGTTGACAATATCTTCCATGCATTAAATAATGTTTCGAAGCAAGAAAACTTAAGCAATGCATGCTCTTTGTATCGTAAATTTACAATTAAGTGCAAGGGAGATGAAGAGGTCATATTGAACTCATGGTCAAATGCCATTAGCTCAATACTTAAAATATCTATATTATGCAATGATAACCATATATAACGATTCTCGGTTTTTCTTTTTATACAGGACTCACACATACATATTTTTTTCATTTGATAAGGACAAGATGACAGTTTCTGACCTCAAAAATATATGCTGGAAAATGAGAAAAGGGTATCAATGGGGCCATGTCTGGCTGAACATTATCAACATATTTGATAAAAATAGAACAAAAAGCTTGTCGCATATTTAATGGAAGGATGAGAAATTAATAATTGGTCTAACTTATTCCGGTTTGAGTTTTATTTATTCCTTTTCATTATAATTTCCATCCAGGGCTGAGCCCTTGGACAAACAGTGCTCAAATGCCATCATCCCAGAAGTAAAAATCCCGAAACGGTCTAACGACGTCTTGGTCGTGCTTGAAATGATGACCGTGCATGTCCCCGTTCACATTTTGCAAACGTGAAGAAGTCACTATAATCCAGGTTCTTTGATTAGTAATTTCTATCCATTTTGGTCGACAGCATTGATTGCAAATGTGCTGTTGTGGGCAAAACAGAGAGTTTTCAATGGACAATGATCTGTTTCAGTTGGTGTAGCAATTTAGAATACATAGTAAGCTCCTATCAGGTTATTGTACTTTTCTTTGGTGAAAGATCTAACAAAAATGCCATTAGCGTCCCAAAGTACCATTAGTTACTATCAATGAAAATGATTAAGACTTAACCTTTCGTTTTTGAGACTAAGACAGACCTTGATTAATCTTATAAAGATATTCTGTGATAACTTTTTTTCTTTAAGTTCGGCTTTTGCATTAAGCTTTGCGCATGCGTCTGTGACCATACTATCAGTCTCTAGGTAAGGACTTGTCACACTGATATTAAATTGAATGAATCTTTTTATCCTTTTCGGACTTAGAAATTCTTGGTTAAGTTTGTACGTGCAGCTTTCATATATCTGTGTTATTGTTTTCTGTACAGCTATTACTTTCAAACTTTGCACATGCGTCTGCGACCATAATATCAGCACCTAGACAAGGACATGTTACTCTGGCATCCAATTTAATGGAATTTTACCCTTTTCGGACTTAAAAATTCTTCGTTAAGTTTGTACGTGCAGCTTTCATATATCTGTGTTATTGTTTTCTGTACAGCTATTACTTTCAAACTTTGCACATGCGTCTGTGACCATAATATCAGCCCCTAGACAAGGACATGTTACTCTGGCATCCAATCTAATGGAATTTTACTCTTTTCGGACTTATAAATTCTTGGTTAAGTTTGTACGTGCAGCTTTCATATATCTATGTTATTGTTTTCTGTACAACATTTACTTTAAAACTTTGCATATGCTTCTGTTACCATAATATCAGCTTTTAGGCAAGTATCAATTAGTCTGGCGTTTAATTTAGTGAAATTTTAACCTTTCTGGACTTAGAAATTTTCACTCGTATAAATCTGTTCTCCAACAACTCTTGTTACCTTTTAAATGCAAGTAGCAAATTTTATATTGTAACAACATAAACAATAACATGCATAGCAGAACTTCCTCTAACGCAACAACATATTATTCATCAGGTATAAAACCTGATTAAGAAACTCACATTCATTTGAATGGTGCGGGGAAAAATTATCAAATAAATGTGTAGCAATTGAATACACCATTATCCTGGAGCCTTTTTGAAGATGGTTCCATGTGCCTGTAAACAGAATTGTGCTTCTGTAACATGCACTTTCATTAAATAAAACACAGACCTTTAGGGGAAACCCGGCGGTATACATACAAATTATGTTAATGAAAATATCAATTTATGGATTAGACATATTATTTATATATAAGACGAGGCTTTTGGCTGACCTTAAGCAAACAAATGACAAAACATCACCCAGGATTATCTAAATAGCTAAAGTGTAAGTACATGTGTCTCAAATATAACTCAACAGTAAGTCTATCAAAAATTGCACGATCCGTTTGAAGTTCAAGTTTTCTTAAAAATTGTGATTTGCAGATGGTTTCCGGCAGCCATCTCTATTTTTTTTGTACTTTTCTGATATTCGTATACTGCATGTAGCATCAGATTCTGATTCAGCATAGCAAAGAACCCATAGATAGACATTTTTTCACGAAATTTAGGACAATTTGACAAAAAAAATCGATTTCTCCAGTAGCGTTTGGTGGCCATCTTGGATGTTACAGATTGTGAACGCTGTCCCAGGTTGCCATCTGGAAACAAAGCTAGATCTGCTCTACATCATCCTTACAATGCATAGAAAACATAAAACTACATTGCACTCGACATTGCAAGGTTGTCATTTAGGTCATAGAGTAGCGTCAAACGGACCATCACCACACTCGGTACTTTTTGCAACTTTCAATGGCCCCTTTTTTCGTGACAAAACATTTTTTTAAAAAAATTCGGCAGCGAAAAGTCTAGAATACATTATATGGCAACATAAGATCAAAATAAACTTTTTATCAAAAGGCATCATTGAAAAAAAATTCATAGATCTACACCTGTATAGTTATGAAAAGGTGGATGGGGTAAGTTTCAATTTCTTTTATGATTTACATATTTTGGGGGATTTAATTTTCTTCTTATGAGTTGTAAATGTATTTTGGTTACTATTTTTCGCTAAAATTTTATTACAAAAGGGCTTAAATTCATCGGCCGATTAAACAAATTGCCCCTCTTCGGATGTTTTGGAACTCTTCTTTGGAATGGCCCAAGGGTCATACTTAATACTGGTAACAATTTTTTATTCTGTTGGAATTTAATGTTGGGTGCAAAAATCGGCTATTGTGCTGCGTGAAGACGCGATCGGTTTTGAAATCCGCATATTCTTACGGTGGTCAACATTTTCTGCAACTTTAGATGGCCCCTTTTTGCATGACATGGCAAATATGTCTCTAATATATACTGTGACAAGTCTAGAATACGTCACCTTATGACTAAGTGCCAAAATCATTTAAAGGCAAAATCAAAATTTGAAAATATTAAATATTCATGTACATAAAAAGTGGGTGGGGTAAATAGATATGATTTGTAGATAACAAAAGACTCATGTTGGGATTTTTGTTTGAAATATCTGTAATTAAGATAGCAAAATCATATTTATCATCATTGCTTGTGATATACAGGGGATACGGTGTGTTTTATATATCAAAATGTGTGATCTCTACATATCACTTTGATATTTTTGACAAAATCTTTTTTCAACAGGGCCTTACTTCATCGGTCGATTTCACCAATTTCCGATCATCGGATTTTTTGGGACTTTTTTTTCTGGGATGGCCAAAGGTCCATACTTGATGCTGGAAACAATTTCATTTCTGTTGGAATTTGTTTGAGGTTGAGCAAAAAATCGGCTAATTTGACTGGACTAGTTCCAGACTGATCATTCTTTCTCCGGTCTAAATATCGACACGATCAAAAACGGGTGCCGCAATATCTAACGGGTATTGATTTTTTATGCGTTATCTTAGACCAAATTGTATATTGACGACTGGACCCAGGCTAGAGATTCACAAAAGAGAGCAAAATGCATTGAGATAAAATGAGAAAATGCTTACTATATATCAATTAAGCATAATTATCTGTCTTTTGCTTTAAAGGGACATTTCATTCCAATTTCAATTTTTTAAAGTATGTCTTCATGCCAAGATTGGTTATTCTAATGAGTGAAAATAATATTAGTTTTTTAAAGTTGTTGTCAATAAGCGAGAAACACGCATTTAAAGTTGAGACATAATCAATAAATTGCATATAAATCCGAACTGTTGTCCACAACAATTTGTTCAATTTTAACACAATAATATAAATTTCTCGTAAACGGCGCAATATTTTGGCTTGACATTTTCAGAATTTTCATAAGGAATTATGCTCTTTCAGATAAAAATAAAAGTAAAATTTATGACAAAAAATTCTGAAATGTCCCTTTAATATTTTTCCAAGCTTCTATTTTTTTTTCTTTTAAAGACGTCATAACTCGGACTTGTTCGCGATATAGAGTTAATCACGAGGACTGGCAATGCCACTTTCTAATGTTACGTTTCATAATTCGGTTAAATACATGGTAGGGGTGCAATTTCAGTGCAAAACATAATAAATTAGAACATTCACTCGCGTCGTTACTTTAATTGCCCCGTACATGGTATTTTAATAATAAGCTATATATACGCTCGTACATGCACGATTCATGGTATATGTTTACAATTTTTAGCGATATGATTAAACGAATGACGTCTCTTATATCCCAAATAGTTGTGTATGTTTTGTCTAGAATCTTGAAGGTGTGACACACCTGCAAGATTTAAAATATTACATGCAAAATTACGGTTCGATATTGCGTTGTTTTACAAGATGTTGCAAAAATGTGTCATAATATCGCAGGAATATCGTTGCCGGACTATAGATATTTATGTCATTATTTTAATTTCACTATACAAATGATCACGGTAGAGAATAACGTGACACAACAATTGCAGAAACTCTGTTTAAACGTGACTGATTTGAAAACGATTCGAAATAGAGGAGGTAAAGATATGTTGGGAATACGTTAGTCTACGTGGTATACTTTTTTTAAAAAGAAAATAAACCAGTCGATAGAAGAATGAAACTTTATTTGGTCGTCAATAACTTTTTTATCTGCGAATTTTTAAATAAAGATTTACAACATCCACCAAATCCCTGATGTATTTCCATCATCTTTGCTTCAAACCGAAGATTTCCTGCAATTGCTGTGTCACGTGATTCTCCACCGCGAATAATACACGTTCGGCCTATTTAATTTGTAATCGTCATTCTTTAACTTCTCCCAAACAAAACATTATGTTGACGTCCATTGCAGAAACAATGAAAGTCATGGACAGAAGCTATTTTCAAAAATGTTGTGGGAAAAGTAGAAATAAATGTTATAAGTAGCAATGCTTTCTTTTCTCTAAATGCTTCCTTTGTTACATATAGGACAATACGTGCATGACAACCGCGTTGTCTTATTAATTAAGGATGTCGGGTAATAATTCTCGTCCAGCATTTTCTCCTGTCCCTCAATATTTTCAATGCACTAATGCACATATTTTTTTCTTTTAACCCTTTCCCAAACAAGACCTGGTTTTAACGTCCCAAATAGAAAAGGCTTGGGAAAACATTGAAACAAAAGAAGAAACTGCTGATAACCAGCAGTTTCTCCTTTTGCCTCAATATTTTCTATGTCATCTTTTACACAAATCCTATCTTTGATTACATCCATTTTGTCGTCTGTGGCAGATTTTGAAATGGAAATTTCGAAAATTCTGTCGTTTGGGAAAGGGTTAATACTGCCATGAATAGTCTGCTGCAGCTTCCAAAAAAGAACAACAAAACATTGTGCCGTTTGGGAAAGGATTAATTTCGATAAAAGTTTTAAAATTCGAAGTTTAGAAAACTGCAAGGGAGACAAATTTCGGAAGAGAAATAACATAGTGATGTTCAATGTATTTCCCTTGTCCCTTCCTGATATTAAGAACACTTATGGCTTAATTCATGAAGCTTACTCTTACATATTTGAAGTTACCTCAAATAGAATTGCACGAGTTTCTTACATTTTATCGTGCAGCCAGCACGATGTTTTCATGAGAGTTTGCTCTTGAGGACAGGTTGGTATTCAAAGACATAAGGAGGGTTCGAAGCGACTTAACTAAGTTAGGATTTCTCGAGGCAAGAAGGTCGGACCTTGAGCTTAACTCATGCTTGTTTTCTCCTACATTTTACGGATTTTTGAAAGAAAATTTGCTGGAATTCGTGTTTTTGAAACATATTCTTCCATTATATCAAGTTTTTTGTGATATGAAAGTAAAATTTACAATTTTTGAAAATGCCAAAAAAACGCTTCTTCTTTTGACACATTTTTAATTTTCATTCTAATTGTTAAATTTTAGACAAGTCCTATTTCAAATGTGCGGCAACTAACATTATGAATAAGACAAAAATGATATCGGAAAACTTTAAGAGAAAAGAGGAAATTGTTGATGATCAGGAGTTTCTCCTTTTCATCGATATTTTCTATGCTAGATCTATAACCCAATCATTTTCTTTTTATGCATCAAATATCTTGTCATCTGTAACAGCTATCAACATTCAATTGAATGATTCTAACGTTATCAGTGGAGTTGTGATATTCGGCTTTTTTGTGAAAACATTATAAGAAAAGACGCGTATTTTAAAACCGCATAATAATTCTTTTCCATTGAAGTTTTCAGAAGCATTGGTCAGAGGATTAAAATTTCGTATTTTGCCCAACGGATTTATCTATGATGACATGAACAACATTTCCTAAAAAAATAGTTTATCTATGAAAATCACTTGAATCAAGCGATGTTTCGACGAATCGGGTATGAAGGGTTGTATAAGATTATAACAAATTAAGAAAAGGGTTAAGAAACATTTCCTCTATAAAGAAAAGAAAGATTTTGACTGTGAATACTACTTTGTTATTGAGTCTTTCTGGTCCGGGGATCCCGTGCTAACGGCGTAATCAGTAGCTTCAGGCGTCCTTTGTTGAGTTTGACTGAAGTTTGAGTCAAGTAAATGTTCATGATTTAAGCCATTAGTCTAAATACTTATTTTATCAAGTCAATATTGAAATAAATGGACAAATTGTGTTTTTCGACTTTACATGTTTTTTATCAAATGGTTTCCTCGAAAGGGACACCAGTATTTCGGGGTATCGATCGTCAAAAGCAGGCACTGCGGTGTCTGTGGTCGGCAGCGTCGGCTTCACGAGTAAGGGGTTCTGAATTCAATCTCCGATAGCGGGGTTGATCTTGACTTCTTATTGGCCCACTCATGCGGCGCGAGTTCTGATTACTTCATAAGTGAATCGTAATCCTGAGTTTACAAGATTTTCAGGTCGCCCAAATTCAAAAGCATTGTACAAGAAAAAGCAAATGCAGATTGGAGACTAGGCTCCCCAACTAGCACCTTCACGGTGCTCTGTGTTATCAGTCCCACATCTCAGTCAGTTTCAGTCAAATGGAGCCTAGTCCAGGGACTAATGTGTCGGGATCTTAAAGGAGGACTCTTGAAGCATTTTTATATTGCAGTATATCAAGATAAGCCTGTGTTTATGTGAAGTATGACCAATATCTACATGTATGCTAATCTTCAACAATTGTTATGTACAGGTCATAAAAAAGCTGTCAGAGATCAGCATTAAATGGATTCTGACAGGGTGCGTGTATACGCAAGCTGATCTGGATCTACGGTGGTCACATGCAGTAAAATATTTCTACCAGATCCATGTTGCCAAAATCAGATTTTGTATTATAGCACTAGGGGACATATCGCTGCTTTTCAACAAAAACCTCGTAACTGCAGCTTGAAACAAGCTGCAGTTATGAGGTTTATGTTGAAAAGCGACGATATGCATCTCATCGTTTTCATAATTCTCCATGGGGTACGTTAAATCCAGATAAAAGTAAAATATGATATTAATTTGACTTTATCTGTGAGCCAAATTCCTATATCGGGGAAGAGGTCAATTCTTTCCCAAACAAGCTCTGGTTTTGACCCCATCCTCACCCCTTATATAGAAAAAAATCGTGGCAAATGTTAATACAACAGAAAAAAATGCTAATGATCAGTATCTTCTCCTTATGCATAAATATTTTCTTGGCTAATCTGTCCACAATACCCAACTTTATCAACCTATAAGTTGTCTAAAACCGCATTAAAATTCGTCGGTCTATGTTTTTCGTTTGTTTGAAGAAGGGTGAACAACGGTTGATACTTGATTGACATGATCACTGGATCTTGTAATAGATAAGTTAAGATAAAGATCGAATAATGTTTTAACCCTTTCCCAAACAAGACCTGGGTTTGACGTCCCTGATAGAAAATACTAGGGAAAACATTGACACAAAAGAAGAAACTGCTGATAACCAGCAGTTTCTTCTTTTGTCTCAATATTTTCCATGACATATTTTACACAAATTCTATCTTAAACAAGTTCTATTTTGTTATTTATGGCAGTTTTTGAAGTGGATCATCCAACATTTTTGTCGTTTGGGAAAGGGTTAATCCAACCACAAACTACAAAACTAGGACTGTTCCTATTTGAAAACTGCTGCCAAGGACGAATTGATGTTGATTAAGGTAGATTCTGAGTACAACAAAGCATAGAAGATATTTAGACAAATGGAGAAAATGCTGATTATCAGCATTTCCTTATTATGTTTCAATGTGTCTTTGAGCCTTTTCTGTTAAGGACAATAAAATTAGGTCTTGTTTGGAAAAGGGTTAAGACTTCCCAAAGTATGCCTAATTTTGATTGTGCCTCATTGTAATCGCATTGAAGCTTTGCTCTCGATGTTTTTTTTTTTTTTTTTTTTTTTCTTTCTAATTATACCACTTGGAACAGGGTTAATTGCACCACTTTGTATGATCCGTCTCCTGTACTGCGAAAAGGGAACTTTTGAAAATTCCAAAAAAGTGGCATGATACTAGTAGTCTGCGAAATCAGCAAAACCTCTATTACAACCGGTCGAACGTGCTCCTGTGAGCGGTCTGCGTCTTAAACTTAGGCAAAGTTGTGCGATGCACGCAAGTGCAACGTACGATTTTGGTGGACGCAACCACGACGCAGACTGCACGCAGAAAAGAATTTACCGGACAATTCTTTGCTACAACCATTCTGCGTCTTAAAGAACGTTAGGAGCACAGACAAAAGTACTGAGCACGTATTACAGACGTACGTGTGTGACGCCAAACATAGAAATTGTACTTGAAGCGCAAATTTTCTTTTGTTTCGTATTGGACTAGTGTACCTATTCTCACAATCTCAAGAACTCTTAGCCCTTTCCCAAACAAATCAATAAAAATGATTTTTGTCTAAAAATAAAGAGTCAGTGTTGTTATAAAATCTCGTAACTACGGCTTGAATCAAGCCGTAGTTAGTGGATTTTATAACGACAACAACGACATACTATTGTTTGTCCGAAATTACGTCACGGTTCAGTGGATATAATCGCTCCCTATTCCAGACCAGTCTAAATGCAAAGACTGGACAGACGACAAAATCAATGACAAACAATTCTCAACATTGTTATTTGTTTGATTTGGATTGAGAAGTAAATCCGCGTCCCCATTGCCGACCAAATCAACTCGATCGCATTAATTCCCCGATCAAATCCGAGTAAATTCGATCAAATGTATTTCACGACTTCTTCTTTATTTCTTGTCGACTAATTACCGATCATTGTTCGCCGACCACGCTCGATCGTCCCGATCACTCTTGTTGACCAAGCTCGATCATTACTCAATCGCTTGATCGAGCTTGATCGAGTTGATTTGGTCGGCGATGGGAACGCGCCTTAAATGATGATTATCAAAATTCTGCATTTCTAAAGACTACCAGGATCATCAAAACTATTCTGTTTGAAAAAGGAGAAAATCCCCCAAAAATACCTGGTTTTGACGTCCCCAGTTGACAAAGTTATGGATAACATTTAGAGAAAAGAAAATTTTGCTGATAATCAGCAAGTTTTCCTTTTCCCCTAATGATTCCTGCGCTATCACATACAAATCTTCTTCGCATCAATTATATTGTCGTCTGTAATTCATTTTAAATTTGACTGATATAAAATTTCGTCGTTTGGGAAAGGGTTAAACAATCCACACAAGAGGGTGCAGGATAGTTGAATCTTTGTCGTGTTTAAATCTCAAGATCAGATAAGTATCATTAAATCTCTATATGATGTCTATCAAATATCTTAAGATATACCCGCCATGAACAAATTGCCTTTGTCTTGATATTTTGCTGTCACGGCATATACTCATCAATGTCTGTTGTTGTTGTTGTTGTTGTTGTTGTTGTTGTTGTTGTTGTTGTTGTTGTTGTTCTTCTTCTTCTTCTTCTTCTTCTTCTTCTTCTTCTTCTTCTTCTTCTTCTTCTTCTTCTTCTTCTTCTTCTTCTTCTTCTTCTTTTTCTTCTTGTTGTTGTTGTTGTTGTTGTTGTTGTTGTTGTTGTTGTTGTTGTTGTTGTTGTTGTTGTTGTTGTTGTTGTTGTTGTTGCTGTTGTTGTTCGAACGTTCGTAAGGAAGAAAGTGGTGGTAGTGACCATTGGCTTGCGAAGATATACCCCCCCCCTCCTTTCCCGATTCCTACTCATTCCCTCTTTAACGTGACGCGGCGGATTTATTTTATAAGTCAAGTTTTGACAAAAGAACGGGCTCCTTTTTGTTTTATACATACATATTAATTACGTAGAGGATGGTGGTATTCTATTGTTTTAAAATAATTTGACATGATTCTATTAACTTTTTACGATTTACAAAAAAAAAACTTGAGACTTTTTTACCACGATTTGAGAAAGATAATCAAAAGATATTATAGAAGTGAAAAGTGCATCGGATGTTGGAAGCAGTTACATAAATAAATATGTTTACAAAAAGTTGTTTATTGCAAAAATGATATATACGCCGTATAATTTGTGTACTGTCATATAGTTAATTATAACGACAGAGACGAAAATAACAGTCGTTAGCTATGTCTAACCATTCTTACGTAGACCAGGACGATATATTGTGGGAGCTTAATAATGAAAAAGCAAAGCTATTCATCCCGGCTATCGTGTATGTTGGGATTTTAATGATACTTGGAACTTTTGGGAACTTTGTGGTGTTGTATTTCTATGGACACAAGACGAAACCAACGCCCTCTACAGGATTTATCGTGGCGCTGGCTGTGTTTGACGTCATTTCCTGTCTTGTCGGAATGCCGATGGAGATTGCAGATCTTCGGTTTCATTATAATTTTAAAAGTGTTGTCGCGTGTAAGATACTGCGATCTGTGACGCATTTTGCTTCTATTGGATCTGGACTGACTCTCGTAATTATTGCAGTTGACCGATATAGACGAATATGCAGACCATTCCAGCGACAGCTCAACCGGAAGCACGTGAAATTTGCTTGCGTCATTATCGGAATAATGGCGGCTGTTTTGTCTTGGCCAGCAGCTCTGTTTAACACCCCTGTCGAGGTGGAGGTCGAGAATAACTATAACATTATCGTTAAAGGTCGTGACTGCACGACATCTAAAGAGGACAGCCTGCAGATATACATCTTCGTGTTTAATGTTGTGTATCTGTTGTTGTTTGTCCTTATCACCTCAATACTCTCCGTTCTGTACACATTTGTGGGCAGACAACTGTACCGACACAAAAAGTTTAGATTCTATGTTGCCAAGAAACGAGCCAAAGCAAGGAAAATAAGAGTAAGCCAAGCGCCGAATGTGATTCCAGAAGAAGAATTACTGTCACCACAAAATGGCAACCCACCTTCAAACCAAGTGTTCGAAGACCCACCAGATGCCTGCGAACCGGTTGTTGACATGAAGGAATTTGTTACACGTGGGATGACCCAAGTGGACGATTTCCGACCTAGTTCGAATGACATAGTTGTTGCCAAAACAATCACAGTGGCTCAAAATACAGGACTTCATAACAAAAGTAAAAGTTTAAAATCCGTGACAATTTGCGACCCTTCATTAAATCAAATTATTTCAATAGAACCACAGGAATCTACTAAAAAGGACATTGAACATAATGCAAACGGACAGAATAGCCACATCACTTACAACCCAACAGTGGGTAATAATGATAAAGATATAAGCGGCCAGACAAATGGAATCGCAGACCAATATCAAGATGACGATAATGATATGGACACATTCAGCCTGCCCAAACCAAGACCAATATCTGCTAGTAGTTTTGCTACATTCTCTAGCAGACCATCGAGCGCTTCAATATCTAACTTAGGAGACAATGACGAAGACGCAATGTATACGGGTGATTTGGACGAAGAGGAGTTTGATTTTCCTAATCTGGTCACACAGCGAGATGTCGCTATTACAGCTTCATCATTTAGCAGAAATTTGGGAGATATTGCAGAAAACAATGGTGATGCTCTGGACGATAATGGAATAAAGATACAAAGACACCCAGTAGATCTCAGACTTGAGAAGGAGAAAACATATGTCTCAATTCCTGATGAGACGATCGATCGTTCGGAAGATGGTCATATAATGTCAGACAGCCCAAGGCCGATAAGTCAAGCTAGTGGGGAATCGAAATCGTCAAAGGCGTCATCAAGGCTGAGACGGCTAAAAAGGAACACAATAACGCCCGTGAGTAGCGTGGATAGTAGCGTCATCAGCAGTACGGCAACGGATATAACGTTGACGTCAAGCGTCGCTTCGAGAGCTAGCACCGTCAAACGATTCAAGAGATTGTTTAAGCATAGCTGGAAAGGCGGGAAAATGGACACCGACACGGACAATATCAAAGACCTGCGGACAAAAATGTTGGACATAAACACGATCAAATATACAATGATTATGATAACAGTGACGGTCGTATTCGTGTTTAGCTTTTTACCATACCTTTGTTTGGTAATATGGCGGTACTACCAGTCTGATGATGCAGTCAATAACATGTCGGATGCTGAACTTGTATTCTTTAAGATAGGACTTCGATCTATTTTCCTACAAAGCTCTGTTAATCCGATCATTTATGGAGGTTTCAATTCGAAATTCAGAGCGTTCTTTTACAGCACATTCTGTCGATGTTGCATCCTTAAAAGGAAGCCTAAGAAAATCACGAAGAAGCCACGTGATCACTCAGACAGCACTTCTGCTTCATAAGGTGTCCCATCTTCGCTAGCCAAGGTTGAACCCACCTACCTTTGTATTCACCCTTGGCAGATTTAGTCCGATTTTCTTGAAATCGCGAAACACCGCCGAGCGGTTGCCCTGCTGGTTGTTATGGAGTAGCAACAAATCAAATCTACTAAACGCATAATGACGTTTTTTTCTTTCGCGTTCGTCATATGAACTAGGTAAAAGTTAGCTGTTTTTGTCGAGTTGTCGCCAGTATAATAAGTTCGTCGAATTAAAATAGAAAATTGCTGTCAATTGCAGTAAAATTCTTAGGAACAATCGCTCATCTTCGGGTTTTTGAGTTGCAAATTCAATGCCTTTTCCTGCCCGTTGTCATGAACTGTTTACTCATATGTTGACAAATAAAATTTCCAATTAATCTGATTGGTTCTAGCGACGTTTCGCTGGAACCAATGAAAACGCTTCATGTTTATCATGGGGGAAATCAATGTTTATTTTTTTCTCTTCCGGATGTTATTCTTAAGTTCCTGTCAGACTTTTATAGCTTATCAAAGTTAACAGTATTAAAGTGACATTTCACAGATAATTTTTCATAATTTTTACTTTTATTTTTATATGAAAGAGCATTATTTTCTGATGAAAATTCTGAAAATATTGCGCCATTTACGAGAAATTTAAATTTTTGTACTAAATTTAATCAAATTGTTGTCCACAACAGTTCGTATTCATATATTTGAAATATCTTTAGATAGAAATAATCTAGCTATGCAGATTGATCATTATATACGGTATTTCTTGAATATATTTTTTACCTCCGAAAACCTAGCATGGTTCCCGTTAATATATAAATAAATCTTTAACAGGAACCCATTTTCGATATTGCGACCCGTAAACAGTTTCCATTGCTCAGGGCATAGGGGTCTATATAATAAGTTGACTCCCAGCACCTACAGTTGGCGCCACATCGTATGACACGTGTTTATGTTTTGTTTAACGTTCAATTACATTTGAACAAAATATAAACATTGTGCCATACGACGTGGCGACAACGGTAATGGGCCTTTATATACTAAATAAAGGTTCATTATGTGCTGGAAGTCAACTTATAGACCCCTATGGCCCAGGACTATCTCCGTCAGCCTACAAATAACAACATGTAGCTACACCAGAGGTTGGCTTTATTAGCACACTATTCACGAGCACCAGCTGTCTGCTATTTTAAAGAATCGCATTGTAGTGGGGGAGCTTATCCCAAAATACTTCACTTTGTGATACAAGCACCAAATTTGGCACAAATGTTCCTCAGAGTGTACTATTTTCAAAACAAATGGTATCCATGATGAAAAACCAATATGGCCGCCATTTTTCCAAGATGGCCGCCATCTCTTGAGATAAAAAAAATCAGAAAAATACTTCATTTCGAGATACAAGCACCAAATTTGGCACAAATGTTCCTCAGAATATACTCTTTTCAAAACATATGGTATCCACCATGAAAAACCAACATGGCTGCCAATTTCTAAGATGGCCGCCATCCCTATATGTAAAGAAAATCAAGAAAATCCTTCTTTTTGAAGATACATGCACAAAATTAAGCACATATGTTCATTAAAGTACACTATTCTAAAACATATGGTATCCACCTAAAAAATCCAACATGGCTGCCATTTTCCAGAATGGCCGCCATCTTCATAGAAGAAAAAAATCTGAAAAAATCCTTATCTTTGACATACAATCACCAAATTTGACACAGATGTTTCTTAGAGTAAACTATTTTAAAAAAGCAAGATATCCATAGGTGAAATAAACCTTGTGGCCATTTTCCAAGATGGCCGCCATTTGTATACTCAAAATATTGGAAAATATTTCTTTTTGTGATATAAGCACCAAATTTGAAACTCATGTTTCTCAGAGTAAACCATTTTCAGACATAATGGTTTCCACCAAGATAAAACAGCCTCATGGCTGCCATTTTCCAAGACGACTGCCATCTCTGTACATCACATATGGGTCAAAATAATTTCCTATGTTACAAGTACCATTTTTTTCAAGTTTTTGTTGATCAGTTATTTTTTGGGAAATATGATATCTTACATAGCCATATTTTTGTCATAACGTGATAATGACAATTTATAGTAAAATTGTTCTTGTGCTCAATAACAAAATAATTTCCAAATTTGACGGACTAACTAGAATTCACTGTTAACCAAACAATTTTGTCAGTATTGCTGTTCTTGTGAAATTGTCTTGGTCAAAATGTTCACCATGGTGTGTTAAAGAACTCCTTGGCTACCACTTTTAAAAAAACATTCCTTTAATTTGTAATTGACGATTTAATACAAATAAAGCCACAATTATGTATCAACATCTGCTGCAACATAGTGTCATTGTGATCATTTTGTAGATCTTTCAAATATTTGAACCTTTAAAAATTGTATACAGTTATCTCACAAATTTTGCAGTAGCATTGTTAGTGTTTCATGGGAGATACTATGTACGGTATTTTGAAGAAAATATAATCTTAAAAAACATTTGTGCGAAATGGGGGCTTGCATGACAAAATCAAAGACCACTATTTTGACTTTTGTAAAGGTAGACCTATTTGAAATCAACAAGGTGTTTTGACGTTTCAGATCGATACCATGCATTTTGAATAATTTATGTTCTACGAATTATATGTGACTATCTATCAAAGTATACAGTAAGGAATATTTTGTGCATGTATATTTTTATTAAGTGAAAGATTTATCAAATATATCTAAAAAGGCCCAAAACTGTTTTTACATAAAATGTTAAGCGTTATTAATTCCCTATTGAACTGACAACAGGGTTTATTTTCAATTTTAAAAATATGGAAAACTCTATTATTCTATCATCATTTGATGTTTATTCTTTCAGAATTGTATTTAAGGCCTCTCAGCCCATTATATATTTTGCACAGAATAACGATATACGTAGAATACGTAGAACGAATAAGTTACTTCCTTTATATTGCAGAAACAATCTATATTTTGTATTTCATATTTTGTAGTTTATGATTTGTCATTGGCCACGAAGAACCAATGTCTTTAATTTTATACTAAGACAACTATTTTGGTGGGAAGCAAACTTTTTACGATGACAAAGCTTGTTAAGAGATTACTTCTTGATGTTTCAATGACTATTTATGTAGGATTGAACACTATAAATTTGGTTATATTGAATTATAGTTTAATACTTGTATAGATGATAATCGAAATGGTCACCATATAGGCCTATTGAAATGTCAGCTGTTTCTCTTCACCAACAAGGAGAGTATTCCATGAATAGGACCCTGTTATTTTCAAAACATGCACAAACTTTTAGGCGCATTGCAAAAAACAAAATGATAACATATTTAGTTACAATCCTCTAAAAACACAAACATAACCAACAGCAAAAAACATAACTGACATAACCCAAACTAAACGTTACAACTGCTTTGCAAATGTTATCAAAGTCAGGTTATACATGATATTTTGAAGAAATATGTTGTAATGAATGTCGAAATGAATGTTGAAGTAAGGCAAATTGAAAACTAGATTATCTACATGTATATACATACTAAAGCCTTTTGAGAAAATGGAAGCAAATTCCGATACCTCACGTATGATAACATATTTTACAAAGTACATCTACTCCACAAGAAAACGTTTGTGTAAAAAATCTGTTTTTTACATCGAAAATGGTTTTACCCATATTGAGATCTATATATAGATGGCAGCCACCTTTGAAAATGACAGCCATGTTGTTGTGTTTTCACAGTGGATACCATTATTTTTGAAAATGATACACTCTTAGAAACATGTGTGCCAAATTTAGTGCTTATATCACATAAAGAAGCATTTTCCAATATGTTGAGTTACAGAAATGGCGGCCATCTTGAGAAATGGCCACAATGTTGATTTCACTATGATATCTTGCTTTTTGAGGACAATTAACTCTAAGAAACATCTGAATCAAATTTGGTGATTGTGTCTCAAAGATAAGGATTTTTTCAGATTTTTTTCTTCTATGAAGATGGCGGCCATTCTGGAAAATGGCAGCCATGTTGGATTTTGCGGTGGATACCATATGTTTTGAAAATAGTATACCTTTATGAACATGTGAGCTTAACCTGGTGCTTGTATCTTCAAAAAGAGGGGTTTTCTTGATTTTCTTTAAATAGAGGGATGGCGGCCGTCTCAGAATTTGGCAGCCATGTTGGTTTGTCATGGTGGATACCATATGTTTTGAAAAGAGTATATTCTGGGAAACATTTGTGCCAAATTTGGTGCTTTTATCTCGAAATGAAGTATTTTTTCTGATTTTTTTACCTCTAGAGATGGCAGCCATCTTGGAAATATGGCGGCCATATTGGTTTTTCATCGTGGATACCATTTGTTTTGAAAAAAGTACACTCTGAGGAACATTTGTGCCAAATTTTGTGCTTGTATCACAAAGTGAAGTATTCTGCCACTTTTTGGACTTAAGCTCCCCCACTATTGCAAGTGTTTATTCCTTCTCTTACATTTGTAACCTAACGAGAAAAGAAAAGAATCAAATTTGAATCGAAATTCAGTTTGGGTATGCCGGACTACAACCCGGGCCCAGATGAAAATGTGCTGTAGCACTAAAAGCAATGAGGAAAAAATAGAAATAGATAGTCAACATTTTATGTTACACCAATGCTTTCAAATCCCTTCACTGTCCGTGGCGTCTTAAACATCCTTTGGTTTGGGAAAGATTAAAACAAATAAACCGTCAAATCAATCATACATATTTCCTTTTCTTTTATAACATTTTGGTCGCTGATTATTTATTATCATGATGTAAGTACGTAAGTACTGACAGGAAAACCGCAACGCCTAACATTCAAAGTTCGGGTCGCACGGCACCAGTTCAACTTCATATATCTTTTGTGGAAAGTCCGGCATATACGTTACTTTCAACCCTTTGATTTTCGAAACGTTTTCCATGACACGACCAAAAACATTGGCAACATATTTCATGTGTTTCATCGTGTAGAGACGGTGTGGAACAGCCAATCTGATGCAATCCTCGTTCTTAGTGGAGTCGGTTATGTTGCAATTTCCTCTTACCCCACCCTCGATAAATAGAGCGCACGCAAGCGTCCATGATGGATGTCTGTTCATATGTACGTCTGGTAGAACCTTATGTGCGTCAATGTATATAGCGCTGCTTCCTGTGCCGGCGACTGGTACGCCTACTTGTGTAAGATACCCTGCGAACTCTTGCAGACTGACAAACCGGTATTTCAGGTAGGTTTCATCCATGCATTCCTCGAGGCCTATCGCCACGGCTTCCATATCGCGCCCTGGCATACCACCGTACGTGAAATGACCTTCGTAAGTGATGCATTTCTGTCGCGCTTTGATGTACAGGTTCTCTTCTTTCATACATACAAACGCACCGGAATTGCACAACCCGTTCTTTTTCGCTGACACGTAGACATCATCAAAATAGCTGAACATTTCCAGGACTATTTCACGTACTGATTTCGATGAAAAATCATCTTCCTTTGTTTTAATATACCATGCATTTTCAGCGAAACGACACGCATCCGCTACCAAAGGTACGCCATGACGTCGACAGATATCTGCGGTTGTCTTCATATTGCGCATGCTCACTGGCTGCCCTAACACGACGTTGTTTGTGATGACAATAACAACACAGGCCACCGCATTCTCGCCGTCTTTTATGATGCTTTCAAGTTTCTCGCAGTCGATACCTCCAGTAAAATCTTTATCCTTTTCCGCTGGAATTGTGATATCAATAGGTTTACAGTCGAGTTCTCTAATTATTCTATCGGTTGTTTCAAAAACGCCATTGCTCAGGACAATCGACTTCCGTTTATTTTCCAACATAGCGGCAAACAATATTTTCTCTGCTCCCCGGCCTTGGTGAGACGGGACAATAAAAGGGAAACCAGTAATACGGCTAGCGATGTTTTCCAACCGTTTGAAGCTCCTTGATCCTGCGTAACTCTCGTCCCCAGTCAAAAGCCCCGCCCATTGGTTGGAACTCAAAGGCCCGACACCAGAATCTATGGCGCGCGAATAGGGTCTAAAGTCAAGATAGCGCTAGACCGTTAATTAAAATAGGGGTAGACCGGTAAAAATACCGGTCTACCCTTATATTTTTACCGGTCTACCGATAAAAATATCGGTCTACCCATAAAATAAGGGTAGACCCCTATTTCAAATATCGGTCTACCGGTAAAATTAACGCTAGACCGCTATTTTTATCGGTAGACCCCTATTTTTTTCGATAGCCAATCACAGAGCTCGTACTATAGCCCTGTCTACGATCACAATATTTATCTCCCCTATCGCACTCTCTATCGATTGGAGATAAGAGAAGCCAAATCAATCAAAGTACGCAAAGACAACAGTTATTTCACTGTTTTTGCTCTAATTATCGGGAAAAGTAAGTTTATGGACGTCAAATTTCTTTGCATAGGTTACCAACGCATGAGAAAATAAGGCTGCTTGGATTCGTCGAATCAAACTAGCGGCGAAAGGCTTCAGATACAACGACACTTATCGTCTATGCTCAGAACATTTCATCGACGGTTGCTTCGTGAAAAATCTTCAACAGTCAGAATCTGTTTATAGTTGTTTATAGCTCATAGGCGTAGGCAGGTTTACAATATTGGGGGGGGGGGGGGGGGGGGGGGCAAATGTTTAGATGAATGGAAACCGACCGAGTGTATCGTTGCTAGAGGGGTCTGGGGGCATGCCCCCCCCCCCCCATAAAATTTTGAATTTTGAGAAGCCATTTCCTTCAATCTGGGCACTTTCAGGCAGCATTTTATACCTAAACCTTTCGTGAAGGAAAATCTTTTTTTATGGGTGAATTATTGGGGGCCCCCTTTCTAAATTAATGAGGGGGGGGGGGGGGGAGGGGCTGGCCCCCTCTTCCTACGCCAGTGTAGCTGATATATTGCCATGAATATTGAATAATTCCCGAACTGCAAAATATCAGACTGTTCAATTTAAAAGCTGCTGCAAAAGATATAAATGTGTGTTGACATCTATATAGGTCTAGATAGAATATTTGTGAATTATAGCGACTAAAATATTGAGACAAAAGGAGTGTTGGTTACAGTGGCGATCCAGATGGTGTTCAGTGGGTAAATAAACGAAGCCACCTCTGTAGTCTGATTATTTCGTTTTCATACTAAAATTCAGGATTTCTGCATGGAAATGAAATAATCATAACTCTAAAATCAATTGATTTAGTGTAACTTTTTATTCCAGATTGAGGACAATTAGCTCATGTGACACAGATGACATACAACCACCACCACAAACCACCGTACAACAAGACGAAGATGAACAATACGCTGAAGTACAAGAAACCATATGTATGAATTCATCAAGTGTACTATGTTCAAGTGTCATCACTGTACCTTCATAATTACTGTGGCCAGATTGTTCTTTGCTTCTAGATAAAGCCTAGCAAACAGAGCTTACTTATAGACGTTCCGTGACAATCGAAACTCAAACTGTTCAAAGGGAAACATGTTCTGTATCTACGCAAACCGAAATGTGTGACGAAACTACTCAATGATGTTCAACATTTGTTGAACTTGATGCCTAAGTCCAATGTAACAGGCCTGTTTTCACATACGAGTGACACAAACTGTTCGAAAATTTATGTTTTATGTATACACAGATTCCAAACGAACAAATATTTGAGGGTCTATTTGATGAAATGGATGATGGCCATCAGCAAACAACACGGACTGGAACAGAAAAGAGGTCAACATGGAAGGAAGGGCCAGCCCTGAAGTTTGAGATTAATCAACAAATTCTTTCTTGTTCTCATGCAATTTAGATTGTGTCTTTTATTTGGGGACATTGCGGATATGTTTAACACTTTCCCAAACAACAAAATTTTATTGTAATCCACTTCAAAAACTGCCACAAATGACAAAATGGATGTCATTAAAGATAGGATTTGTGTAAAATATGGCATAGGAAATATCGAGACAAAAAGAGAAACTGCTTGTTATCAGCAGTTTCTTCTTTTGTCTCAATGTTTTCCCAAGCCCTCTACATTAGGGACCTCAAAACCAGAAGCGCCTTTGTATAAAGTATGGAGCATTCGGAACACCGCGGTTTATGAATTATGGAGTGTTGGGAACGACTCGGTCAAATCTCTTTTATATTGTTTGTACAGAGTTGGCTGAGGGGTTCCGCACGAAGTAAAGGGTAATGGCGCCTCCCATTGAGTGTCTTAAAAATCTTGGTTGAAAGAACGCTTTATCCTAAAATATCTTAAGAAATCTCAAGATATCTTAAGAGACCTCGCTCTAAAGAACGCACCTCCGGTCTTGTTTGGGAAAGGGTTAATATCGATAAGTCAACCTGTGGTGGTATTTGTGATAGGTGGATCAGTTATTTGTATCCAAACTCTCTTTTCTGACTGGCCTGAACAAACATTGATTAAATTTAAAAGCATATGCCAAAGAAATTCAAGTCAACGTATCTGAATCCCAAGGTTATAATCAAGGGCTTGGTGCAAAATTATTGTAACTACATTTTGTAAAATTTACTGTATACAGAAGAGGGAAAAACTTATTGACTTTCTCAAAGTTTAAGAGGAAAAAATGTCTTTAAAAGTCAAATATCTTTTTAGGTATACAGATTTGAAACCTAATATTAGAACACATGATGTATTCCTTCCTAAAGGTTAAAAAAAAATTTCTTGAAAATATGTAGTTACAATAGTTTTGCACTGAGCCATCTTAAAAGACTGCACGGAACTGTTTACAGAGACCCCTCTGGCCTGAGTCACTATCTAATAAATCCGGTTTGTTTTCTAATCAAAAACCTCATATGACATACAAAGCTTTGATAGAAATTACTCCCACTGGATATATATATTAATGATTTATCATGTGATGCCTCAGATTGATGGTCATGATCTCCTGTGAAAATGGAACAATCTATTTTTTTCCATTTAAGATAAGGTAAATTGGAACAGTTTTGATTCGGTCTGGAACACATGAAAATGAGAGATTACAGAACTAAATGCCTCTAATCGGATCTGAAATACATCTAGAATGTATTTTGAATTCAAATATATATAAAATATTAAGAGAAAAGAAGAAACTGTTGACAATCATCAATTTTCTTTTAACTGTCAATATTTTCTTTGATGTATTTATAAGGTCTTTTCAAACATATGTCTAATTTGACCAGTCTAAAATTTTAGGGTTCAGGAAAGGGTCATTCTGTACCTACAGTACAAGTCATGAGGATATGGAAGTCTTTGGAAAACATTGAGGCAAAAGAAGAAACTGTTGATAAAGACATCAAACTCTTCTTTTGCCTCAATATTTTCTGAGCTAAAATGTGTGCAAATTCTTTATTAATCAAAAGTGATTGTGTCATCTGCAGCAGCTTTTAAATTTGATCACCCTCATTTTTTCTGTTTGAGAAAGGGTTGATAGATGAAAAAAATAAAGTGAACAAATAAAGACATTTACAATTAAATTTCAATATTTATTATCAATTACCTATAGTCCAATAAAGTTCAATATTAATGTAATTGTATACAAATCTACCTTTACAGTATTTGTCAAATTGGCTTGAGGAAAAGAAGAAATTGATGTATCAGTAATTTCTTCTTTTTCATCAATATTTCCTAAAAGCTGTATTACAAACACATTTTTCCTGTTGACAAAAATTATCCCGTTGTCTGCAACTCCAATCAAATTGGAGCAATTGTAACAATCAATTTTCTCATTACCCACAACATAGTCCAATTCAACATGCCTGGACGACACAGTGATCCATAATGAGCCTTGACATGAGAAAATTGGAATTCGGGGATTCCTACTGAAATGAGTCTGTGCAGCAACAGAAAATGGTTACAGGGTTGAAATTTTGTATTCATGAATACAAATGATTGCTCTTTCCTAGAAGCGAAAACATGGACACTGATCATATACCCGGTTACTGCGAAGCTGATCTGCGTCTTTGTTTTTTGCATGTACCAAATTCCCCTTTTCTCGCATCGCAACTCATATGTTCCGTCTTCGATGGTCACCCATATATTTCAGTCCTGTTCTAAGTGAAGACAAATTGATTGAAACTGTACAATTTTTCTTATCTTTGATGATTGGAAAAATATGTGTGAAATAAAGAAATTGCTTGTCACAATCAATTTCTTCATTTCCAACAATGTTTTCCAAAACTTTCTTTCAATTTTACCAATTCTAAAATTCCATCAGTGGTAATATATATACAATGCACCTTACAAGTCTAAATATTTGTCACTATGTGAAAACATTGAGGAAAAGCAACAAACTTTCATCAACCATTGATCATCTTCCCTGAATGACAAAGACATACAGAAAAATTGAGACAAAAGAAGGAAATGTTGATTTACAATCAGCATGTTTTTTCTTTTTATCTCCATATTCTCTGTAATATGTAAATCTAATCATTATGTACACTGCATTAATTTTTTGTCTGCAGTGGCTTTCAAATTGGTTATCCAAAAATATTTCCATTTGGGAAAGGGTTTAAATAATTGACCATACGCCAATCATCAGATCGCTCCGCCCAACATAGAACTTAAGACAAACAATGGGGATGTGATCGTAAATAGGGAACGATTTTATTGATTCAATCGTGACGTAAATTCGGACAAACAAAATAGTATTTCATAGGTGTTGTTATAAAATCTCGTAACTACAGCTTGATTTAAGCCGTAGTTACGAGATTTTATAACAACACCGACGGTTTATCAAAACATAACGTTAAACCTAGTCTATTGTTAGCACAAAATTATTTTTGATTTTTTTAATTGTCAGTCGATAAATCGATACAATAACACATGCAACGAAGAACAAATGGGGCATTACATTTTTCTTATCGTCCATTGGCTAATCGATGTTTTTGATTGACAGTCGGCGTTTGGTCAATTACTCCAGTTTTCACTGGCGGCTCCAGATAAGAATGGTTTGGGGACTTTCGAAACGCAATGTCTCAATGTTGGCTATCAAACACTATGTTGTTGGTATTCATTGTAATCATCTTGATAAGACCACAGCAATAAGTACCCACAACATAGGTTTAGATTTTAAATAACAAATTTGGAATATATGTAACCCGAAAATGAATATCCTATCGACTCCTGTGGGGATTCGATCCTGGGACCTCTCACACCCTAGGCGAACACTCTACCACGTCGCTATAAAAGCTAGCTTATAGGGCGAGATAGTATAAGTGCGCTTTATACTACACCCGGCTACATATATTTACCCCTTCTCGTGATAAGAAGGAGAGAAGCCATTCTAAAGGTCTTGTTTGAGAAAAGGTTAACCCATTACTGCATGGTAATGCCTTTTGACTCTCTCATAAGAAAGGACTTGTGAAAATATTGTGTAAAATGAAGAAATTGCTTGTTACAAGCAATTTCTTCATTTTACACAATGTTCTCTAACCCAAATTGAAAATGTTTTTAAAATTTCATCAACTTTAGATTGTCGTCTGCAACACCTTTCAAATTGGAACAGTCCAATCTTTTGCCGTCCGGTAATAGGTTAAACAACAAAGATTTTGACTGCTCTAGTTCAAAAGCAGCTGCAGACAACAAAATAGGGGAAGATAAATTTTGGTGAGGGAAAAGGAGAAAATGCTGGTTATCAGAATGTTCCTCTTTAGTATCAATGCTTTCCAAAGCTATTCAATTAATGGTTGAAACTAATAACTTACATTTATGTACATTATGGCAATGAATACACTATGAATTAACTCTTTCAAAAACAACAAAAATACATCCATTCCCATTCTGCTTACTAAATTGGTGTGAACTCAATAATTCTTTTCAATGTGGAAAAACAAATTTCACAGAGGAAAAACAAGTGCATGTCATATTGTGATGCAATAAAGGAGTCCCCCACCGGAAAACAAAAAGTCCTGTCTTATAACATATGTCCTACTTACTAGATCTATAACTGTATACAAAGTTTGAAGTTGCTAGCACTTTAGGTTTTGGGCAATATGTCCCTAAAATGTATAAGGGTAAAAACAACAAAGGGCAATAACTCAAAAAGTGGGAGTGGCATAGTAACGGTTCTTAAACATGACACTTCTCCTCAATGAGATCTATAAGTGTACAAAGTTTGAAGTTGGTAGCACATATAGTTTAGGAGATACATGTATGTTCTGGACAAAAATGTAAGGGTAAAAACAACAAAATGGCAATAACTCAAGAAGTGGGCGTGGCAGAGTAACCATTCTTAAACATGACACTTTTCCTTAATGAGGTCTATCAGTGTACCAAATTTGAAGGTTGCTACCACATATGGTTTAGAAGATATGACCCGTACAAAAGTGTGATGGATGGACGGACTGAAGGAATCGAGCAAACCTATTGTCACCCAACCGGTAACCAGTGGGGGTCTAATTAAATGTATAGAATACTGGAAACCAGCATATTATTCTTTAGGAATTGGAAGGGCGAAATAAAATCAATTTTCAAATGCACAACACAAAGCCATGTAATCAGGAAATTAAACAGTAAAATCATTGTGGCAGACGGGAAAAGGCTTTTTACAATTTTCTCCAGCTGAGCATGCAAGACAATATTTATCAAAGAAAATGGAGAAATAGCTCATTAGTTACAACATTATCTGCTTTTCTCTAAATCTTTTCTCAAAACATTTCTACTAATGGCCTCAAGACCAAGTCTTGTTTGGAAAAGAGTAAATATCTAATCCCTTCAAAAACATTACCTAACTAGAAATCTATCACTGAAGGTGATAAAAATACCCCCAACATCCTATTTGTTCAGACAAGTGTTTTTGTCAAATCAGAGGCCATAACTCATAAATTGTCAATTGGACTTTCTTGAAATATGCATCGTGCACATGTACCTGTCATAAGGCAAACTTGTGCCAAGTATGAAGCAAATCAGAAAGTAACGGTAGGAAAAGTTGTCCGGACAAGCATTTTTTAAATAAACCACGGGCCATAAATGTAAAAACGTTGGTCTGATTATCGTGGAATTTGTGTCTTGCACATCTACAGGTCCTATTGCACACTTGTGCCAAGTATGAAGCAAATCTGACTGTAACTGTAGAAAGAGTTGTCCAGACAAGCACTTTTTCATCAAATCAGGGACCATAACTCAGAAAGTATCAGTCTGATTTTCATGAAATTTGTGTCTTGCACATGCACATGTCACAATGAACACTTGTGCCAAGTATAAAACTAGAAAGACCTGAAGGTCTTGAGTCGCTCCACAGACCTGAATTTCTTTTAATATTTAATTCAAGTTTTGACTACTAGATATTTCAATACTTGTGGTTCTTACAGCAAAATCAATCTAAAAAGCAGCAATCATGTGGTCAAAGCAAAAAGAAAGTAAATGATTGACTAATATTTTGGGGGTGTTAGAGCAATAATAAAATTGAAAACTGTGATTTTGCCAAATTCAAGGACAGATAATTCAGTATGTGAGTTTAAAATCAAGCCCAAAATTAAACTCATGCAAGATCTTATAGTCACCATCATTCTGTTTAAAGTTTGTCTATAATAGTCAATATTCATGGCTGCAAGAGTGAAATAAGTGTCAAAAACTGAAATTTTGTCAATTTCAAGGGCATATAACGCATATTGTAACAGTGTGATCATGCTGAAAATTACACATAAACAAGATCTTGTTGTCAACAAGATTCTTTCCAAGAATCATCAGGATTGGTTAATATTTGTGGTTGTTATAGTGAAAACAAAGTCGAAAATGGAAATTTTGTCAAATTCAAGGGCACATAACTCATGATGTAAGATTCCGAAAATTACACAAAGGCAGGATATAATGCTTATATACATTCTGTCCAAGTTTTGTCTTGATTGGTCAATATTTGTAGATCTTGTAGATCTTAGAGTAAAAACAAAGCCAAAATTAGCTTTTTTTGACATTCAAGGGCAGATAACTCAGGCTATTCTTGTTCAATCTAAATTCTTTGAAGGAATCTGACAGAGGGTCACCCAAGGATCATTCCTGTGAAGTTTGGTTGAAATCCATCTAGTAGTTTTTGAGAAGAAGATTTTTAAAGAAAAGGTTTACGGACGCACGCACGACGGACACACCGCCATGACAATAGCCAGCTGGCCTGAAAGGCCAGTGAAGCTAACAAGTGCCGTCATAGACGGATTATTTTTCGGGGAGCATAATAAATCGGTCAATAAGTGAAGGAGTAGTGGTCAAGACAAAGTTTTTGAGACGCCAACCAACAAATCACTGGACCGACAGGCTGATTCCAGTATACCCCCTCCAAACTTTGTTTGTGGGGTATAATGAGGAGAGTGTAAAAATTATAAGGAAAATAAGAAAATGCTGATTATCAGTATTTCCTCAATTTCCTTTAGTGTTATTTTTGCTACTCTTTAGGGAAGACAACTCTTTATCTGTGGATCAGGCTCCCTATTTGCTATGGTTTCCCTGGATATCAGTAAATTATGACAATATCACCATTCTAAAGTATTTGGTTAGTTTTTCAATCATCTTGTTTTGTAAGTATTCATCTGCTATCACCAGCTGTATGGACATTTCCAGTTATGTCAACACAACAAAATCACAATAGTCTCTTCTAGATCTAGTGGATAACATCTGAATTTGCACTTGATAGTGGTACTTGTGTCCCTACTTGAGACTTCCATTCTCCAAAAAGTCTACCTTTTTTTCCACACAGATTTTGTCATTTTATGGCACAATAAGGCCAGTAACCTTGCCAGCACAATACCTTTGTTCTGGCAAGTTTCTCCGCCAAACCGCAATATCCTTTTTCAAAAGGTGCCAGGATCTGGGACATATTCATAGATTGTTGTGTTCCAACGAGTGTATATCAAAGTTTACATTTCTGCACAATGGTTGCTCAAGGTGAAGTCAATGTCTTAAACTTCTGGATATGGCAATTTTTCCACATACCAAGGTATACCAAGTGACTGTCAGGACTTTGTTGGCATGGTATTTCTCATTCATCCAGCACAGCAGTAATCCTACATGAGAACAAACCTGCAAATATATCATAGACATAATTTTAAATTCAGATACAAACTCTTTTATGTATTCAAACAATTTTTAAAAAAAAAAAAAAAACCTTATTTTACCCCTGAAAATCATTGCATTTATTTTTAAAGCCAATGGCCTAATGTCTTTGTGAAGTGTCCATTCATTCAGTTGTTTGTAAACTTTTTTACAGAATTAATGCAAGGAATGGTGTTTGGGACATGGTCTCCGACCGTGAAATTTCTTCGTTGATATAAGGAAGATGTTCCAGATTGTCATGTAGCTTAAGATTTTGCTCTATATCTCCATTGGGATAATATCTCCATTGGGTCTGAGAAACCACAACATGTGCTGAGTTTTTATTGCATGTAGATAAATTGAAGGATTTGGGGTTAAATCCTCAAACAAAAATCCCACAACATAGGGCTTATTTTCAAATATATAACTATTTTGAAGTATTCAGTTTATTGTATTGTTCCAGCCATACAGATTACACATTTTCTTTTATAGTTTAAGGAACATTTATACTGTATGATATTAACCCATTACCACACAATGACTCTTTCTGACTCACCACAAGATAATGGCTTTGGAAAACATCATGGAAAATGAAGAAATTGCTTCTTACAAGCAATTTCTTAATTTCCCACCATGTTTTCTATGGAAAAAGAGCAAAAAATGTAATATTTCATACACTTGAAATTGTCGTCTGCATCATCTTTGAATTTGGACAAGTCTAAAAGTTTGTTGTTTGGTAATGAGGTTAATATAAATGAAAGACTGTCATTAGAGATAATCATCACATGACCTTTTTATGATATACATTTTTCTTACCTCAACAAATTAGGTCAGTAAAAATGCATTTTCTAAATCATTTTCTCTTTAGTCCTTTTGTTAATGACAAAATTTTAGAATGATATGAAAGTAACTGCAGACAAAAAAAGGATGGATGCTCACGAAGAATAATACACGTATTATGGTACAATACATGTAAATATTTGAGTCAACAGGAGAAAATGAACATTATCAACATTTCTTTCTTTTCTCAATATTTACCAAGGCTTATTTTGGAAAGGGTTGAATACTTAATTAAACTTTTTGTATCCCAATCAAGTGTAGACTTGCAGTTGTATTGCTGATCTGGATCCATAAAACACTAAAATGACATGAAGGTTCTTACAAATCAGTTTCAAGACTTACCTCACAAATTCATACAAAACTCTCCAATTATACTAGACTGTCTGTTGTGTAAAATGTCCAACCTACAAAATATATAGTGGATTCGAATTGAAATCTATGGAAATAGGGATTGTGTAGTATTTTGATAGCATCATGCATCCAGATCAGATCATCTTATTGTGTGATCAGGATTCATGCTATCCTGTTCACTTGAACTTTTTAAAGGTATTGAAGAGAATTTAACTTTTTCAAAACAAGACCTAGTTTTGATGTCCCTTAACCCTTTTCCAAACGACAACATTTTAGGCAGGTCCGATTCAAAAGCTGATGCAGACGACAAAATGGATGTTAATAAAGATTGAAATTGTGTGTGATATAGCCAAGAAAATATCGAGGTTATCAGCAGTTTCTTCTTTTGTCTCAATGTTTTCTTAAGCCATTTCTATTAGGGACGTCAAAACCTGGTCTTGTTTGGGAAAGGGTTAAATAAAACAAGAGATGTTTGTAAAACATATTTGCCCCTCAAGGGCCTACATTTGATGCAGGTCAAAGTCACACGGTCCAAGGTCATGGTCAAATATGAAAGGTCTTGGTTGGAGGTGTCCATGTGTGAAATATCAAGGCTGTATATATACTGAACAAAAGTGAAAACACTACACCTACTTTGCTTGTCATATTTCTTCTAAAAACAACAAGTAAACAAAATTTGTCCGCCTATACGCCTATAGAGCTTGTCACAAAAACAGCATTTTTTTTTAAAAGTAGGTCAAACGCCGACGCATACATAAAAGAGCTTGTCTCTTAACCCATTACCAAACGATAAAATTTCACGGTGATCCACTTCAAAAACTGTCTCAAATGACAAAATGGAACTTATTAAAGATATAATTTGTGTAAAATATGGCATAGAAAATATTGAGACAAAAGGAGAAACTGCTGGTTATCAGCAGTTTCTTCTTTTGTTTCAATGTTTTCTCAAGGCTTTTCTATCAGGGACGTCAAAACTTTGAAAGGGGGCATAATAAATATTGAGACCAAAGGAGAAAATGCTGATTATGACCAAAGAAGATAATTAGCATTTTCTCCTGTTGTCTCAATATTTTCTGTGTTATACTGTACACAAATCCAATCTTTATAGACATAATTTGGTTGTCTGTCAGAAATGTCAAGTTGGGCTGAGAAGAAATAAAAAAAAAATGCTGTTTGGCTGTTTTCAAGAAAAAGAAAAAAATATTAAATAATATCATGGTAAGACCATTTAGGACGTTTTTCTCCAAATTGTATGCATTCATATGTTTTATATTTATTTTTTTTATAGAGAGTTTTGCAATTAAATGACATATTCAGTGATTCTAGTGAATGTAATGAAAAGTTGTCATTCAAAGAGAAAGATCGGAAACGATATGCAAACACAAACATGAACTTATACAAAACTTAAGTTAAACTTGACCAGGGTCTAATTAAAATGAATTAGAACATGGGCGTTTATTAGAATAAATACGGTATTAACAAAAATTCCATGGATCCCTTTTCAATTTGGACTTGTCTACAGTTCAGTCATGTGGTAAGGGTAAACTTACCTACAAGGTTCTGTTAAAACTTAAAAGCTTCTCTGAATGTCACTTTTGTTCTACCTACAGCTACAGGACATGTGCACCCTCCAATCTCTACAAATACAGAGAAAATTATTTAAATCTTTACAAAACAACAATATTTCAAAATGTTCGAAAGTGAACACTGCTTTATATGACAAAACTGATGTTGATTAGAATTAGTTTATTGGGGTTTTACGCCGTTTTCAACTACCAGGGTCATATCGCGGCGGCTGGAGCACCTACCCATGGATTCCTGTTATTTCTCAAACCAGTACTACCTGATTAGAATTAGAATAGTGTAAATCGTAACAAAGAAAATTTTGAGGAAAAAGAAAGAAAATACTGCTTATCAGACGAAATATCAGTATTTTCTTCTTTTACCTCAATGTATTCACAAACTTTCTCTCGACAGAAACAGGTCTGAAAATAATTGGGAAATGGTTGAATAAGAGCCATATACTGAAAGTTGCTCATAAACTGGAAAATAAATATGCCCATTCCCACAATAACATAGTGACACTTTTTGACACCCTAAAAGATAAAATCTTTGGAAAACATAGTGAAAAAGGAAGAAAATGCTTGTCACAAGTAATTTCTTCATTTTCACAATATATTCTACCAAGAAAGACCAAAAATGTTGAATCAAATTCACTAGATATTGTTGTTTGCACAGCATTTTCGATTTGGAATCAGTCTGTAATGTTAATGTTGAAGTAATGAGTCCAAGAACAAATTTCCTTCTGGCATATATTTAACATTCAATCTGAATCCACATTGGTCTATCATGCCATAACAACTCTTTTTTTTTATCCCAGCTCATTAAATATTCAGTTCAATACTCCTATTGTCAGCTTTCAGGGTTTAAAAAGATAAAACCTAAAGGTAACTAAAGATCATTTAAGTGTATAAAAGACAACAAGAGGACCATGATGGTCCTATATCGCTCACCTGAACATAGGTGACATGAGCAACAATGGTAATTTTGTCAATTGAAAAGGCATTTAACTAAGGACTTTCTGTTACGATCAAAAGCTACAGCATGTGGATAATTTTTAATCTGTAAACATTAAACTACGCAAAATCTTCAAATATTCAGGTCTTATAATTTTGAGAAAAGATTATCAAACACTGCCCTCTTTATCATTTTTATATGGAACCCAGTCAACCCACAACATTTCATAGGGGAACTATTCATTGAACAGTTACAATTTGATTTTGGTTAAATCTTTTCCTAACAGCATAACATCAGAGCAGTAGAATTGAAAACTGCTGTAACTAACAAAACAGAATGCAGAGTAAGACTGCATTCATGTACAAAAGTGGACAGAAAATGATGAAGCAAAAGATGCAAATATAGGCTATCAGCAATTTCTTCTTTTGCAATAACGTTTTCCCAACATTTCCAATAAGTGAGCCAAAACCTGCTTAATCCCTTCCCAATCTGAAAAGGAATAGACTGTTCCAATTTAAACAAGAGGGCCAGAATGGCCCTATATCGCTCACCTGAAAGAAGTTTAAGACACGCCCACTTTTTTTGACGAATCAAAAATTTGCAAACAAATTTTGAAAAGGGTCACAAGGAACATCGTTGCTAAATTTGTTTCAAATTGACCCTATGCTTGATTTTTAAAGAATTTTCTTATGATTTCTCTAAGTCTGATAAGACACACCATGCCACGCCCACTTTTTTGACCAATACAAAATTTGCCAACATATTTTAACAAGAGGACCATGATGGTCCTATATCGCTCACCTGAACCTAAATGACATGAGCAACACTTTTGTTCAATTCAATTAATATTTATTACTTTAAGTCTGAAAAAGAACTTATGGTCAATAAGGTTAAGAAAATCTAACTCATCCGAGATCTAAATTATGGTGCCAAACATTGTACAGGGCTCCAGATAAGAGGGGGTGGTGACTTTTCAAACTGCAATAATGCTGTCAGTGATCATCAAACCCTATGTTGTAGGTACTCATTTGTATCGTCTCGTCGAGACGATTCAACTGAGTACCCACAACATAGGATTTGAATTCGAAAAAACAATGATAGTATGTCTTCACCTCCACTTATCTGTAGCCCTGATTGTATCCAAGTTTTGTCTTGATTGATAAATAATTGTAGATTCTAGAGTATAAACAAGGTCGAAAACAGCCGAAAACAGCAATCTAATCAAATTCAAGGGCACATTACTCTCGATTTTCTCATCAGTTAAGACTGAAAATCAAACTAATCCCAGATCTTATGGTCCCTAATATTGTGTCCAAGTTTTGTCTAGATTGATCCATAAAGGTAGATTCCAGAGTGTAAACAAGGTCGAAAACAGCCGAAAACAACAATTTTGTCAAATTCAAGGGCACAAAACGCTCGACTTTCTGATCAGATCAGACTGAAAATCAAACTCATATGAGATCTTATGGTTCCCAACATTGTGTCCAAGTTTTGTATAGATTGATCAATAATTGTAGATTCTAGAATGTAAACAAGGTCGAAACCAGCCGAAAATGGCAATTTTGTCAAATTCGAGGGCACATAACTCACAACATTCTCATCAGATCAGACTGAAAATCAAACTATTCCAAGATCTTATAGTCCCCAACATTGTGTTCAAGTTTTGTCTTGATTGATAAATAATGGTAGATTCTAGAGTATAAACAAGGTCGAAAACAGCCAAAAACAGCAATTTTATCAAATTCAAGGGCAAATTACTCTTGACTTTCTAATCAGTTCAAACTGAAAATCAAAGTTCTCTGAGATCTTATAGTCTCCAACATTGTGTCCAAGATTTGTCTTGATTGGTCAATAATTGTAGATTCTAGTGTGTAAACAAAGTCGAAAACAGTAAACAAGAGGACCATGATGGTCCTATATCGCTCACCTGAACCAAAATGATATGAGCAACACTTTTGTTCAATTCAACAAGAGGACCATGATGGTCCTATATCGCTCACCTGAACCAAAATGATATGAGCAACTCTTTTGTTCAATTCAATTAATATCTATGACTTTAAGACTGAGAACGAACTTATGGTCAATAACGTTGTGAAAATGCAACTTATACGAGATCTTATGGTGCCCAACTGTGAACATTGTGTCCAAGTTTTGTCTTGATTGACAAATAATTGTAGATTCTAAAGTATAAACAAGGTCGAAAGCAGCAGTTTCTTCAAATTCTAGGGCACATAACTCTCAACTTCCTGATCATATCAGATTGAAAATCAAAGTCATCCGAGATCTTATGATCCCCAACTTTGGGTCCATTGTGTTGTCTTGATTGATTAATAATTATTGTAGATTCTAGAGTGTAAACAAGGTCGAAAACAGTCGAAAATAGCAAATTTATCAAGTTCAAGGGCACATAACTCTCGTCTTTCTGGTCAGATCAGACTGAAAGTCAAACTCATCTGAGATATTATGGTCTCCAAGATTGTGTCCAAAATTTGTCTTGATTGGTCAATAATTGTAGATTCTAGAGTGTAAATAAGTTCGAAAACAGTCAAAAACGGCAATTTTGTCAAATTCAAGGGCATATAACTCGGGACTTTCTAATCAGATCAGACTGAAAATTGAACTCATCCAAGATCTTATGATCCCAAACATTGTGTCGAAGTTTTGTCTTGATTGATTAATAATTGTAGATTCTAGAGAGTTAACAAAGTCGAAACCAGCCGAAAATGGCAATTTTGTCAAATTCAAGGGCATGTAACTCTGGACTTTCTTTTCAGATCAGACTGAAAATCAAACTGATCTGAGATCTTATGTACCCCAACATTGTGTCCCAGTTTTGTCCTGATTGATTAATAATTGTAGATTCTAGAGTGTTAACAAGGTCGAAACCAGACAAAAATAGCAATTTTGTCAAATTCAAGGGCACATAACTCTAGTCTTCTGGTCAGATCAGACTGAAAATCGAACTCATCCAAAATCTTATGGTTCCCAACTTTGTGTCCAAGTTTTGTCTTGATTGATCAATAGTTATAGATGCTAGAGTGTTAACAAAGTCAAAACTAGCTATTTTTTACGTTCAAGGGCAAATAACTCCAGACTTCTAGGTCCGATCAGGCCTATAATCGAACTCATCCGAGAACTTATAACCATACTTGCTTTGACCACGTTTGATCAAGATTGGCCAACTTTTGTGGATGCTAGAGTGTTAACACCAAATTGTTGACAGACAGACGGACAGACGGACGGACAGACGGACGGACGGACGGACGGACGACGGACATTGAGTGACCACAATAGCTCACCTTGAGCACTTCATGCTCAGGTGAGCTAATAAATATTTATGACTTTAAGACTGAAAACCAACTTATGGTCAATAACATTGTGAAAATCGAACTCATCCAAGATCTTATGGTGCCCAACATTGTGTCCAAGATTTGTCTTGTTTGTTAAATGATTGTAGATTCTGGAGTATAAACAAGGTCGAAAACAGCCAAAAACAACAATTTTGTCAAATTCAAGGGCACATAACTCTCGACTTTTTATTCAGATCAGACTGAAAATCAAACTCATCCCAGATCTTATAATCCCCAACATTGTGTCCAAGTTTTGTCTTGATTGATCAGTAATTGTAGATTCTAGAGTATAAACAAGGTCGAAAACAGCTGAAAACGGCAATTTAACAAATTCAAGGGCACATAACTCTCGACTTTCATCAGGCTGAAAATCAAACTCATCCGAGATCTAATGATAGCCAACATTGTGTCCAAGATTTGTCTTGATTGGTCAATGATTGTAGATTCTAGAGAGTAAACAATGTCAAAAACAGCCTAAAACAGCAATTTTATCAAATTCAACGGCACATAACTCTCATTTTTCTAGTCAGATCAGACTGAAAATCAAACTCATATGAGATCTTATGGTCTCCAACCTTGTGTCCAAGTTTTGTCTTAATTGGTCAAAAATTGTAGATTCTAGAGTGTAAACAAGGTCGAAAACAGTCGAAAATGGCAATTTTGTCAAATTCAAGGGCACATTACTCTTGGTTTTCTTATCAGATCAGACTGAAAATCAGACTCATCCGAGATCTCATAATCCCCAACATTGTGTCCAAGTTTTGTCTTGATTGATAAATAATTGTAGATTCTAGAGTGTAAACAAGGTCGAAAACAGCCGAAAATGGCAATTTTGTTGAATTCAAGGGTACATAACTCTCTTCTTTCTGGTAAGATCAGACTGAAAATCGAACTCATCTGAGATCTTATGGCCTGCAACATTATGTCCAAGTGTTGTCTTGATTGATCAATAATTGTAGATGCTAGAGTGTAAACAATATCAAAACTAGGTATTTTTCGCATTCAAGGGCAGATAACTCCTGACTTGCTTGTTCGATCTGACCCATAATCGAACTCATCCGAGATCTTATGGTCATACATGTTTTGACCAAGTTTGGTCAAGATTGGCTTATTTTTGTAGATGCTAGAGTGTAAACACGAAATTGTGGACGGACGGACGGACAGACAGACAGACGGACGGACAGACAGACAGACGGACGACGGACAAAAAGTGACCACAATAGCTCACCTTGAGCACTATGTGCTCAGGTGAGCTAAAAACAGCAATTTTGTCAAATTCAAGGGCACATAACTCTTGACTTTCTGATTAGATCAGACTGAAAATCAAACTAATCCCAGATCTTATGGTCCAAAACATTGTGTCCAAGTTTTGTCTTGATTGATTAATAATTGTAGATTCTAGAGTGTAAAAAAGGTTGAAAACAGCAGAAAATTGCAATTTTGTCAAATTCAAGGGCACGTAACTCTTTCAGATCAGATCAGACTGAAAATCAAACTCATCTGAGATCTTATAGTCCCCAACATTGTGTCCAATTAAGTTTTGTCTTGATTGACCCTTTCCCACACATTGGCGCTTTTGGATGCCCCACAAAATAAAGGCTTTGGAAAACATTGTGACAAGCTATTTCTTCATTACCCACAATGTTTTCTACCAAGAAAGACCAAAAAATGTTAAATTTTGTTCAATGGAACTTGTCGTACATACTTTTAGAGTTGTGCTCCAGACAAAAATCAAGTTATAAAATCAACAAAGGGCAATAACTCCAAAATTTTGATCGCCAGAGTTACAGTTCTTGTGTACTGCACCTCTCCATAATGAGATCTATCAACCTGTAAAGTTTCATGATTCTACCTTACATACTTTTTGAGTTGTGCTCCAGACAAGAATAAATTTTTAAAATCAACAAAGGGCAATAACTCCAAAAATATGATCAGCAGAGTTACAATTCTTGTGCACTGCACCTCTCCATAATGAGATCTATCCACCTGTAAAGTTTCATGATTCTACCTTACATAGTTTTTGAGTTATGCTCCGGGCAAGAATCAAGTTTGAAAATCAACAAAGGGCAATAACTCCAAAAATATGATCAGCAGAGTAACAGTTCTTGTGCACTGCACCTCTCCATAATGAGATCTATCCACCTGTAAAGTTTCATGATTCTACCAAACATACTTTTTGAGTTATGCCCTGGACAAGAATAAAGGTTGAAAATCGACAAAGGGCAATAACTCCAAAAATTTGATCGGCAGAGTTACAGTTCTTGTGCACTGCACCTCTCCACAATGAGATCTATCCAACTGTAAAGTTTCATGATTCTACCTTACATACTTTTTGAGTTATGCTCTGGACAAGAATCAAGTTATAAAATCAACAAAGGGCAATAACTCCAAAAATTTGATCGGCAGAGTTACAGTTCTTGTGCACTGCACCTCTCCACAATGAGATCTATCCACCTGTAAAGTTTCATGATTCTACCTTACATACTTTTTGAGTTATGCTCCGGACAAGAATCAAGTTATAAAATCAACAAAGGGCAATAACTCAAAAAATTTGATCGGCAGAGTTACAGTTATTGTGCACTGCACCTCTCCATAATGAGATCTATCCACCTGTAAAGTTTCATGATTCTATCTTTAATACTTTTCGAGTTATGCTCTGGACAAGATTTGGTCTACGGACAGACCGACGGACCGACCTACCGACCGACCGACCTACCGACACTTGCAAAACAATATACCCCCTTTTTCTTCGAAAGGGGGCATAATGAGTACCATCAACAAAGGACAGCTTAAATAACAAATAGAATGTATTTACCCCTTTTTACCTGCAGTTCCCCATTCTGGCCGTCTTGAATAAACATTTCTTGTCTTTGTTTATTTTATGGGGATTAGACATATCCCGGGTGGGAGATTAAAACCTGTAACTTCAGCTTTGTCGAGCTGTAGGTATAAGGTTTTGACTCCCACTAACGATATCATACCTGGTTAAATTTAAAAGAATTTTCTTTGGATTTCTCAAAGACTGGTATGCCCATAATGCCCTATCTTCATTTTTTGACAAATCTTAAAATTTGTGAATAAATTTTGGAAAGAGTCACCTAAGGAACATTCCTGCCAAATTTGGTTCAAATTGGCCCTATGGTTGATTTTTAAAGAATTTTCATAGGATTTTTAAGTCTCGCCTTGCCACGCCCACATTTTTTGACAAATCAAAAATTTGGAAACAAGTTTTGAAAAGGGTCACCTCAGGAACATTCCTGCCAAGTTTGATCAAAATTGGTCGAATGGTTGTGGAGAAGAAGATGTTGTGGACGGACGGACAGACAGACGGACGATGAACGGTGAGCGACCACAATAGCTCACCTTCAGCACTTCTTGCTCTGGTGAGCGAAAAACTCAGAATCTCAGTCATCATGCAATTTTTTTCTTTTAAATTTAAGTTTGTCCTGAAGCCAAGGGATCATGGACAGGAGGGAAGAAGGAACAGAACTGGCACCTACCTACCTTAAAAAAAATTGGTTTTCCCATGAGTAACAAAATGTTTAATCAATATAACAATCTATACTGTCAAACAGGGAACAAATCACCAGCATGACACCTCATTCCAGTCCTGAAATAGTCAAATACATGTCTAGAATGATGCAGATTGTTGATATTATGTGAAATTTCATCATTGAATTTTAACAACCTTTCAAACATTAGCAAGCCCTTTCCTGTCCGGAACAGTGTGCTTGCTTGGGCTGCTTTTGATAATTGGCAAGCAATGTCACAAGGTGGCTTGCATAGCAAACAAAAATAACTGCAACTTATAGATTTTTACAAGAATCCCATAACCTAATCAGACATAACTTATCATTATTACACTCCAGACCTAGACGTGGATACCACCCACTCACCCAGATTCTGGATTTCCAGAAACCCATGTGCTGTCATAAACTTGCATGGTGTCTTCTTCATTTAAAATGTAATAAATATGTAACGTTACACTAAATTTATATAGTCAAAATTTAATTTTCGGCCAATGCCTGGGGGGTCCGGACACCTACCCCCCTCTAGATCCGCCTATGTGTAAATGAACAATAGAAGGAATCTGTTTATTTTTCTTAAATTATGATTTTATGTTGTAAACCAGGATACAATTAGAAGAGAAATTCAAAAGCGAACTTCGGCAATTATGAAATTTTGGTTCACAAGGTAACTATTGTACATTTGTACAAATGAGAATTAAAAAATAATTATAGAAACAATGCAACATCTAAGCAAGAATAGTCAATATAATATTTTCCTAGACAATACTTTTTTCAAAGGTTTTACTCTATAGTGGCCAAGTCCAAGTCTTTAATCAATATTAGCATGCAGAGTTGTCAAGCCCTTGAGTCTTAAAGGGGGACCAGCTAGGCTGTTGAAAATGCAAATTTATGGCACAATAATTACAAACCAGAAATAATTATAAAGTATGAAATTACCAGCCTGAAGGGGTAGATCACTTATGTCCATTGTAAGCACGCAAGCTTTTTTAAGTATTAAAATCCAAGTCAATTAATAATGTGTGGGTTGGTTCATATTGTCCTTGTTTTTGTTTTGTAACGGTTACATATGCCAAACCTTCAAAAATCAATTACATCAGAGGTACGTCATATGCGCTCAGCGAGATTCAACACACCGTACAACTGGCTGCGTCGAAAGTTTGCGAAGACAGATTCGGCATCTGATGTCATGTGCATGGTAGGTCAAATGAATTTACTTTTATGAATAAACGAAAAGATCTTTGGTATTCTATAGTTGATAAAATTTATATGCATATAAATGTTCAGTGCTTGTACAAAATAAACCTTTCCACGTATCCCTTGCGAATAAGGTCACAGTCATCGACACAGCCGGTTGTATGGTGTGTTTATACCGCGGAGGTGTGTCTCGTTGACCTTGTCTCCTTAGCCGCGTGCGATTTAGGCCAGAAGAGCTCTTCCAGAAGAGACTGGTTCCCGCCTCTGATACACTACATAGTAGAAAAAATACTATGTAGTGTATCAGAGGCGGGAACCAGACTGCATCTTCTTCTTCCAGAAGACAACTTCTGGCCTAAATCGCACGCGGCTCTTTTGAAGTAAAAATTGAATGTGTATACACTCTTCTAAAGGATTGATCTATAGTAAAGGAAAGATGGTTATTCTCAATGACTGAGGTTTTTATGCATCGTAAATTGTTTTTCCATGCAGAAATATGAGTTCCCGAATGATTCGGAAGCATAAAAACCTAGCATGGGCCCCTGTAAGTTCCATTCGAGCTTGGCTTACCGTTATCAGATATTTGACAGAAGTCATACTAGTATGGGTACATTGCAGAGGCCATGTATTTCAAGCACATGCCATTGTACATGACATGCCATATGTTGAATCGTTGATCATCAGCATTTTCTTCTTTTGCCTCAGTGTTTTTTTCCAATTATTTCTTTAGGGGACTTCAAAACCAGGTCTTGTTTGGGAAAGGGTTAATGCAGGCAATGATAGGCAACTCTTTTTGAACTTGATTTAGTATAAGACGAGTGACGTTCCTTGTTGGTTTACGCTAAAGAATTGGGCCCGGTCGGTCATTTTTGTTTTGATCTACTGTACATGTTTAAGTTGTAAACATAAAGTGAAAAAGCCGTCAACATCCGATAGACAATACAATAAAATCTAAATTGCAAGCTTACTATTGGGGAAAAACTGTCCAAAATTCAACTGGCAGCTAATCCGAATCATATCTGATCAAAAATCGCTTTTTGACATTCGGATAACGCTCATTTTGATCAGAACTAGGTCCTATTTGAAAAGGCAAGAAAACAGCGCCTAAAGTTAGGCGGCATTTCATCGTCTGTTTATGTGTATTATATCCAACACTCGGTAAAATTCTATAGGGTATAGATCAATCAATCATTTTTTGTCATACTTGACCAAAAATTTCATTTCAAATCGGCCTGCTGGAAGAGTATAACCTTTCGAAACTCAACAACCCCCTATTTCCACTCCATTTCGTCGCCATTGTTATTGCAGATCACGTGACCAGGTCTCGTTCAAAAATAGAGCGGAATTTACCGCCACGTGACTATCACGTGATCGCCTTTGATTACGAATTTTTCTCAAGTCACGTGACAGCCTTTGTTCAGAAATTATGGAGTGTTCTTGTTGTGGAAATCAATTTATGTCGATCTGTTCAGCTTGCAACTTGAATGGTATTGCTTTTCCTGAGAAATTCCGTTTATTTCGTTCTCCATGCTCATAAGTTATGGAATTGACCCAACATAGTAGCAAACATTATTGGTGCGAATACTAGCTTTAAAACGTTTGCCGGACGTTTCTGATATATTTCATTTATTTATTTATTCATGTTATCAGTTTTTTTTAAACTCGTTATTGTTATATTATTTCAGAAGGGCCGTCAATTTGAAAAATAAAATAATCTTATTTCTTTTTTCTTTCAAATTCTACCGTTACGTCATAATCTGGGAAAACCCGCATTCCATGTGCGAGATTTCGCGTTGATCACGTGGTTTTAAATGGAAGGTCATGGTAAACAAAGGCTGCTCAGGTGAGGGTTGTTGCAAAACATTGCCTATAAACCTTTTTGAAATACTTTTTGGTCTTGAATTTTTTATCATACACGCCAATAAATAGTACATTGATCGGTATCATAAGGCTTTTTGGGGATAGCGTTTAAGATAATTAAACAATCGGACGATGAAATGCTGACATAACTTTTCTCCGGTTTTTGAATAGGACTCGGCTCTGATGTAAATGAGTGTCAACAGAATATCAAAAAGCGAATTTTCATCAGAGAAGACTCGGATTAACTGGCAGCCTGACATTGCAGTCTCTGCAGATGCCGAAGATAATTCCGAAGACATCATTCCCTAATGCGGGTTCGACCATTTAAGGCATTTTAATGAACAACTCGAGTGGAAATTATTTGAATGACTATACAGCCGACATGCGTTGTTTGTTACTAGAATCGAAAGGTCGAAATGCCCGACATTGCAGTCTCTGCAGATGCAGAAGAAAATTCCGATGACGTCATTCGATTATTCAATATATTCATTCGGGTTCGACGGAGTGTAAGTAAGTAAATTATATTTAAAGTCGACAAGGCTGAATAACAATAACATAAGCTCACATGAGCTTTTGAACCGCCTAGAAAGTTCTGAGCCAGATTATTCAATAGAAAATAATTCATTTCAAGTAACAAAATTACCAAGAGCGCAACATTTCGATATCCGTTCTGTATTTTCAGACATCAACTACTTGAAAGAATAAAGAATTTCTCCCAACAAACGCCTGTCATCGTCTATAACACCGTGTAAAGCCCGAAATCACACGAAAAAGAGACCGACTGCATCTCTCCGGTCGCCATTATAAACAGATATCACTTATTTCCGGTGTGTTGAGGATGTAACGAGCCATTTGATTGGCTAATGAGATTTCGAGCAGAAGGGTCAAAAATAACTATCGGTCTACCGGTAATTTATCGCTAGACCGTTATTTGAAATAGGGGTCTACCCTTATTTTAAGGGTAGACCGATATTTTTATCGGTAGACCGGTAAAAATATAAGGGTAGACCGGTATTTTTACCGGTCTACCCCTATTTTAATTATCGGTCTAGCGCTATATTGACTTTAGACCCTGTTCGCGCGCCATAAGAATCTGTCTGTAGATCTATGGCTATCATCTCGGCATCTAAAAGTAGAGGATTGTACTTGGCATTTTTCAAAGCTTGGATTCGCTCTTCTTTCGTTGTCATACGAATGGGTTCTACCATCTTAATTTTAAAAGGCGCTCCGATCTGAAAGAAAAACAAATCGTTTGTCATGTTAAAAATAACGTTACTGTGGCTAATTCAAACAACAAAGATGTGCATTACACTTCACGATGAAACAAGTTAATACAGAACAATATTTAAATAGCAAGAGGGTCATTGGTCCTGAAGCTTATCTGAGCTTAAAACTTTCAGTATATCATTTTGTTTGAATGGGTCAGTGAAATGTGGTATTAGATTTAAAATAGTTTAAGGATTTGAGATTCATTTCCCAATCAGTTTTTTTTTTCTAACAAGAATGTCTTCTTTCTTTTTACCCATTTTAAACATGGGACACACAGAGTCTGGTATATACATTGTATTCATAATGGTTCAAAATATAATGTAAACAAGGATTGTGAAATAAAATATGCAACCGTGCACGCATGGATATTCTTAGAATTGAGCCAGTGGCCTAGTTTATGACATCTTCTAGATATGTTCTAGCCCAGTTGTTTGACAATAAGGCTTGTATTCATTAATGTAGCCACTGCAGAAAACTAAGTCAGATAGAGTTGTATAGAAGATTCCGCGCGCAATAAACAATCACATGTGCGCAGCGCATTGAATGTTCACGGTGGGGATTGTGCATGATGGGATGGATAACGACTACCGACAATAGGGAACGATTTTATCAAGTAAACCGTGACGTAATTTCGGACAAATGAATAGTATTTCGTTAGTGTTGTTATAAAATCTGGTAACTACGGCTTGAATCAAACCGTAGTTACGAGATGTTATAACAACACCGACGGTTTATCAAAACATAACTGTAAACTCAGTCTATTTTTTGCACAAAATTTGATGCCAACTCGCCTCGCTTCAAGTAAGACATTTTGCAATAACTCTGTTATTTTTGTATCAATTTTCAAACGGTTTGCTGCATGTACCCCGCCTTATCGAGCTCTTTCATCGGATGTATGACATATTAGATAACTCATGATACTTTTTCCGAAATATTGTCCAAACCGACCAGAAAGCGAAATGGTAACGACTACGGCCAAATTAACCACGCTTCAGTTAAGAATTTGTGCAATAACTTTCTTATTTCTGTGTCCATTTTCTTGCGGTTTGTTGCATGTACTCCGTCTTACTGAGCCCTTTTCTCAGATGTATTATTTATCTGGAACTTCCCTGTACTTTTCTCAAAAACCGATCCCAATCGACTAGAAAAAGGGCCTGAATTTTTTGTCATTTTTCTGGTCGGTTGGGATCAATGTTTGGACAACGTACAAAGATTCTACAAACAATATATCCGAGGAAAGAGCTCACTAATGCGGGGTACATGCAACAAACCGCTTGAAAATTGGAGCAGAAATAAGAAAATTATTGCACAATTTCTTACCTGAAGCGAAGCAAAATTTGTCCGTATACTCCGTATTCGTTATCCATCCCATCATGCACAATCCCCACCGTGTGTTTATATCGCGTAGAATCTACTATACAGACTCTATCTGACTTAAAGTGTTCGCTACAGGTTCATTGGACACGGAGGCGTGGCTATGTATAGACGTCACATAAACTAGCCGACAGTCTCGTTTAAGCGAAATAAAGGGGCGAAATTTTTAAATATACTTCGATGTCATTGGCCCAAAAAGGAGGTCGAACACTAAACACGTTCTAGACTCTATTGACCGTCAGACCAGCGGGCTATTGTCATGGCTGTGTGTACGCCGTGTGTCCGAAAACTTTTTTCTTGAAAAAACAAATACAAAAAAATAGTGGATTTATTTCAACTAACTTTCACAGGAATGATCTTTATGTGATTTTTTCTGAATGTTTTCCCAAACAATTTCTATTAGGGAGGTCAACATCAGGCCCTAGTTTCTCGAAAAAAAACCCAACTTAAATACATACTCATGAGGCAATGCTCAACTTCAATGGAATACTCTCCAACGTTGAAGGGTATTCGATTGAAGTTCACTTGGATTTCGTGTGATTTGAGTCCGGTGCTCAGATTTGAGTCTGAGAACGTACATAAGTGTTTTTCGAGAAAACGGGGCCAGACCTTGTATGGTTAAGATATAAGCAAAAATTGTGGTATCTAGAATGCGTATAAGGGCAAAAGCTGTCAAGTTCAGCACGTTTATGTATACATGTAATTTGCGCATACTCATATATGTTATAGGAAAAGAGGACCATTGTATCAGTTAAAGATACTGGTAGTAATTAAATTCATCGTTCACCCAGTAAATATTTTCATGTATGGATTTTTCATTTGACAATATTTGTATGCATGCTTATTTGCCACTTAATTACAACAAACACACCCTAGTATTTTCTGTTCTCAAATAGCTCATTCAATATTCAATTTTGTGAAATTAACATGGTTATTTTGTAAGAACGGCGATATAACAATTTCATTGGTTTGTAACCAATTCTGACGATCCGACATAAACGTTTTTATGTCAATTTGGATCACCGCTATAATTGTATTCTAAATATATTGACAAATGAGCAAAGGATTCTCACTGATTGTAATGAAAATGTTGTAAATTGGTCATCCAAGGTTCTTGAAATCCTGCAGTCTGCAGGATTAACCGATGTTTGGATGTACCCAGAATCAGTAAAGTGTACTGTTTTCATACCTATATTGCGAGAACGTTTACGAGACATGTACATTAGCAATTGGCATGAAAATGTTAAATACTACCCATCATTGACATTGTTCATAAATTTGAAACCGACCTTTAAACGATCTTCTTATTTAGAAATATTAAACTGTTCTAAATATAGAAATGTTTCAGCCAAATTGAGACTATCTTCGCATGTTTTGAAAATAGAAACTTGGAGACATGAAAAAATTGAGAGAAATCAACGTATATGTACTCTTTGTAATTCAAATGAAGTAGAAGATGAATACCATTTTGTTTTGGTGTGTCCTTTTTATAACGACATTAGAAAAAGTCATCTTAAAAAACAATTTATAAATAGACCTAACATGTTTAAATTTGTACAGCTTTTAAATTCTAACAAAAGAACCACCCTAAATAATTTGGCATTGTACTGCACAAAAGCATTCAAATTACGCCAAGAAAATATTTAATATCCACTAGTTATATAGGAAAATGTATTTAACAGACTCACCATTTAATTTATTGTTGTTAGATTCGTATTTCGATTGAATTTCCATGTTGTTAAATTTGTTTATATGTATACGTCATTTCGACGCAAATGTTATATTCTATGTTTGTCAACGATGAGCTATATATGCTTAGGTTGTATTAAACAATGTTTTTTGTTCATGTTCTAGAATGTGATGATAACCCAAAATCGTTCAATAAATTGATTTTAGAACATTTCAATCTACAAAAATAGTCCTTATTATCCAAATTACTATACTCAGACGAAATTCGCTCTCGGGACTTTCAGGCCTTTGATTCTAAGATTTGACTAAGTGATCTAGTTTTTACCCCATTTGTACCTATTCCTAATCAGTCCCGGGTTTTATCAAATGACACGTTTAACAGATTGTCTGGGCAAAAATGCGGTCTTTAGAGCGCGCGCAAACATTTTCTAAAACTTGACATTGTGACCTTGTTAATCGTCCCATTTGACCCAATTTCCGAGATTGCATTATCATTCTGAACAATTTTTGGATTTGTTTTTGGACAAAAATTGTGAAAAAATGCGAACAATGCAAAATCTGACGGATGATAAAATACGGACGTAACACAACGGTATCACGGTGGGGAATCATGTGGCACATCAATTCGTCGGTGTAAATGCAAAACCTCGTATGTTGATTTTCGCGATTGTCAAAATAAACTCTTATTTGTCCATCTTAAACAATTCTTGCAGATTTTAGAATATTTTGATTTATTAGTATTAATGACACATTATGTGTGAACAAAATGTCAGAATTTCTAGTAAAACCTTTCGGTACGAAAGTTATTGAAGTTTTTTCACACCCCCTCCCCCTCAACCTTTCCAAAAAAATGAGATAAATTGTTTTGCATTTACGCCGACGAATTGCAATTCTGTTAACGTGAGACCTGGGTAATGCACTTCCGGTATAATAGTTACATTTCGACTTATCCTGTTACGTCCGTAAGTCCGAGCATTTTTAAAGTACCGTTACATGCAATATCGCATGTTTTCGTAACAACGCAAATAAGTAAGTAAAGTAAGTAAATTGTTTATTAAAGTGACATGTGTATACATTACAAAGACAATTAAAAAATTGATGATAAATAACACCCGGCCCAATGGGCCTATATGTCACTATGACAGTAGTGTATTTGATAGTCAATAATGGTGAGACAACATGCCTGAGTAGTTTCCGTATTCTAAAGTGAAAGGTGTCTTGTATTGCAATATGATTATTCCCTTTTTTAAAAAAAAGGTTAATTGTACCACAATATAAAACACAATACAAGCACCAAAACATTAAATGATGGAACTTACAACTCTTAATGCGAAAAGAAATATTAAGAGTTCTATAAGCTCTGTGTACCTAGTTGATCGAAACTAACGTTGTCTCTCTATAAAATTTATTTATGTGAACATGTAAATATGAAATTAGTCAAAAAGTGAAAGAAAGAAATAATTGAGCGCGCTCAGATTTCCGGGGAAGTATTCTAAACAATTTTGTGAAAATGTTTCTGAATTGTATGAAGAGTAGGCAAAAAAAAACAAAAGTCAAAAATTCAAAATTTGAGGGAAATGAAATTGCGCCATACAGATTTCGTTCCATAACTGGTTACATAGCCCATTACCCAGGTCTTACCTTAATGTATGACCGATTTGAAGTGTTTAAAGCAGAAAAGGTTAAACTGCGTCAGACATTTGCAGGGTGTGATAGACATTTTAAAGATAATCTTATTAAAGAGTTATTGACGATCAACTAGAATTTAAGGGACAATGCTCCAGATTCTTTAGACGAGTATATTTTTAACTGTTCACCGGTCAATGTTTATCGTCCGGACATTTTTGTAAACGCCAATTGCGGTAAGGCACTAGTTCAAATATTTTTAAGTTAATTTTTCGTAGACACATACATGTTCAAAGTCTTTGAACATGTATGTGTCCACCAAAAATTATTTAAGAAATATTTTGACTAGTCCCTATGCCGAAAATGATGTTTATAAAAATGTCCGTAACATATTGGCCGGTGAACAGTTAAAAATACACTCGTCTAAAGAATATGGAGCATTGTCCCTTAACTTCATGAACTTGATCGCAAATAAATTTTTATCAGTCTATTTTTAAAACGTCTTCAACATCTAGCAAATCCCTTTACCTACTTACAGGACGTGATAGATTTTTTAGAGACAAGCTTATGAAAAAATTATCGATGATCAAGTAAAATTTTACCTCTTATCAATTATTTTTAAAAGGATCTACCACGCCCATCAATTCTCTTGGCGTACTTCCGCCTTCTCTGATTCAAATCATTTTGAGATCTCACGCATATGGAGAATAATCTAACATTTTTGTAATCGTCGTGTTACGTGATTCCCTGCCGTGAGAATGGTATAACAAATGCTCAATCTGATTAACCCTTTCCCAAACGGCAAAATTTTAGGGTGATCCAATTCAAAAACTGCCACAAATGACAAAAGGCATGTTATTTTAGATACAATTTGTGTAAAATATGGAAAAGAAAATATTGAGACAAAAGGAGAAACTGCTGGTTATCAGCAGTTTCTTCTTTTATTTCAATGTTTTCCCAAGCCTTTTCTAATAGGGACGTCAAAACCAGGCACCGGTTTCTCGAAAAAACTTAAGTACGTTCTCAGACTCAAATCTTAGTACCGTGCTCAAATCGCACGAAATCCACGTGAACTTCAATCGAACAACCTTCAATGTTGGAGAGTATTCCTTTGAAGTTGAGCATGTGTTCATGAGTATGGACCTTTTTTTTCGAGAATCCGGGGCCAGGTCTTGTTTGGGAATGCGTGACATATGTTCACCTTCTATGCTTCAGCCCGATTTCAAATCGGTCCCGTATTGACAAAATTATTGAAGTTTTTCTGACATTTCTGTATCACGCGATTATCCGCCCTGACCGGGTTAAAGTGACATTTCACATTTATTTCAATTTTTAAAAGTATGTCTTGGTGCAAAGATTGTTTATTCTAATGAGAAGAATTGCTATCAGTTTTTTTTGAAGTTGTTATTTATAAAATGCGCCTTTAAAGTTGAGACAGAAATGACAAATTCTATATAAATCTGAACTGTCGTCCACAACAATTTGTCTAATTTTAGCACAAAAATATATGCCTATTTCTCGTAAACGGTTTAATATTTTTGCTAGACTTTTTTTCAGAATTTTCATAAGAAAATTTGCTCTTTCAGATAAAATAAAAGTAAAATTCATGTAAAGATTATTGTGAAATGTCACTTTAAAAAATCTGTGAATTGACGCATATTGCTGCATAAAATATGGCGAATTTAAAAAGACGAAATACAGAAATGTGGTAAAGATGACGAAATACGTCGAAAAATATAAATCGACGCCACCGAAAAGGCCAATTGAAAGGTATCGGAGTTTACCTTGTCATGTATTCAAAATGGATCATCCTATAATGTTTCGATAGGGGCTATTCTCGTTTCTTCAAGCGGATTTTCAACATTTTTTTCAAGAAATATTTATTTCGATTTTGTGGTATCCAGCAAAGCTGTCAGACTTTTCCTATTTATAGTCTTACCCGTGTGTTACCATGACCATTTCAATGCGAGAAATAAAAAAGTGATTTAGCCAGAATGAAAATCTCACTGTAAATGCAAAGTCCGTTATCGCGAATGTTTTGGACGTTAATTTAGGAATATTTGAGTGCAGAGCCGGTGTAACGTAGTAAAGTGACCCCAATAGAATACTGACCCCCGGTCACTATTTTATATAGAATACTGACCCCCTTGCTATAGAATACTGACCCCCATATAGAATAACGACCCCCCCCCCTGATTCTATCTTTAAAATACTGACCCCCACCTAGCTTTTTGCTAATTTAGAATACGCTACATGTATATCGATTCAAATGACATCTTTGTTTATTATGCTCCCCGAAAAAAAGAATCGGGAAGCATTTAGTCGCAATGCTATCCTTCCGTTCGTCCGTTCTTCCGTCCGTCCGTCTGTCTGTCCGTCCGTCCGCCCGTCTACAGCCAGATCTCAGCAACCTTTAGGCCAAATTCAATTGAATTTCACATATGTAATCACTGAAATACTTTTTTGAGTTTGTGTTCTCGCTTTTTTTTTAATTTGAGGTTGCGTCACAGAAAAAGGGACCTTAAAGTAGAAATTAGTGTTTCTCTAATTTCTCTTCATTCAATGAACATAATTTAATGAAATTTTGTTCTTCAGTTATAAATGAGATGTCCTGTAGCTTATTCAATAATTAATTCATGCACAAAAATCCTGTCATATGAAAAGGGATCTAAATGTATGATAACATGGCGTCTAGATCTTTAAGTCTGCCCGAAGCAAAATCTCAACAACTTTTGCACCAAATTGGACGAAACTTCAATATGAACTTCATGAAATTCTGTCAAGAACCTGTTCTCTCTGTTTCTCAATTTGATGCTGTGTTATGGGAAAAGGGGCCTTATTGTAGAAGTTTTTCTCATTTTTCTTTTTGATAGAATTTAATGAAATTTTTAGATTCTATTTGAATAATTATTTTTTCATATCTTACATCTTTATTTTCCAATTGCGACAGCTGCTTGACGCCTTTTTAGTCTGACTTATTTCTCTAAATCAAGTTTTATGGACTTCCCATTATGTCCCCTTTAGCGTGACTTATTACTACTATTATGGTTACTTATACTTTTTCATGACAAACACATGGTTCTACACTGAAATGTGACGTCATCGTCACCTAGTTTTCGGATTAAAGCGTTTATTTGATTGGTCAGAAAAAGGGTCACAGAAGATGACCCCTTACTGGTGCCTGTCAAGTCAACACAGGATATTAATTAAATCAGATTGAGAAGCCTAGATAACTATCTCGCTAAAGTGATTAAATGTTAACAGAATCACTCTAATATGCAACCGCCAAGTACGAAATTGCGTATGGCAGACATATATACATAACACTGACCAGTAGGCTTGGAACTAGCAACGCTGAGGGACATGATTTTCGGTCAGAAACCTTTTAGAATAATTTGTCCTTTCCACACATATGTACATCGGTAGAAGTTCGTAATCCATGAACATACTGTCGACCTCATGGGCGGATCTAGAGGGGGGTCGGGGAGGGGGGGGGTCTGGAACCCCCTCCTGGCATTGGCTGAAAATTAGATTTTGACTATATAAATTTAGTGTAACGTTACATATTTATTACATTTTAAGGGGGAATGCTCCAGTTTTTCGGAACACTCGGTTATTACTGTAGTAAATTAAATGTTTCGTACCAATATGTTTCGCTACCATATTTTCAATAATATAGATTGAGTTTATTGGGGTTTTACGCCGTTTTCAACTGCCAGGGTCAAATCGCGGCGGCTGGAGCACCTACCCATGGATTCCTGTTGTTTCTCAAACCAGTACTACCACAACACCCTTACCGAGCCTCCAGCTGCTCGCCCACTTAGGTTAACGATTTCAAACCCATTGGTGGGTGACAATTTTGTCAGAAAGGGTATTAGCCGCGGCCGGGTATCGAACCCCGGACCTCTCGAACGAGGGTCAGATGCGCTACCAACTGCGCTAAGGCCGCGGCCCTTTCAATAATATAACACATCATTACAATTTACCATTTTCGACGTAAAAGTGTATTTATTATGCGAAACTGATTTCCTCAAGATGAAAATCGATTATTTAGAGCAAGACAGTCGTATATTGCGTTTTTATTCACCTGAAAGGGTGTGGCTAAGCCAAAAGGTTATTCGACGAGTTTACTTCTCGATACCTTGGTTATAATAAGGGAAAAACGTGCGGCACGAGCATGAAAACGTTTCGAAATTGAAAGACTGTGCGATTGTTAAACGTGTTATTAAAAAAACCTTGTAAATACAGCTTGATTCAAGCTGCAGTTACAATAATTTGCAATAACACCGACGATTTACCGCTAATTGAAAACGCTGTTTCTCCTCAATCTTCAATGTAATAACCGTTTACTAGGCTCCGCCCTTTCTCCCGAAAAAAATCAGAATATAAGTGTGTATGCAGTTACCGCTGTTTTGCGTCATTTTATTCATGTGTAGCTGATAAAAATTGCTGTGATTCACCAATAAGTGCGCTGACCTATACATTTTCTTTTTGAATTATTACCAGGACATGTTGCTTAATACAATGAGGGAGTTTTATCAAATTCTATTATGTAGAACTTCATATATTTCCAAAAATATTCAAATATTGACACAAAACACTCCAGCTTCGTTATCTAAACGAACACGTGAGCATGCTGTTTTAAACATAAAATTTACGCGTTTATAATAGCACATATTTTGGGTTTTCTGTTCTTATTAAATGCAAGACGTTACTTTAAATCCGTTTTCGGGACTAAACGATGAACATACAGCATTTTATTAGCATTTTAGTGATCTTAGACAGGTGCAAGAAATTGTGCATTTTTTCGATGTAGGGGTATGTGATACGAATGCATATAAAATTCAAACAAGATCGCTGACCATCCATTTTTATTTTACTTTTCAATTGGTAATAACATATTGGTAATTGGTAATTTCAACATACAAAATATAAATAAATTTTATTATTGGCAAAAAAAAAATAGGAAACTGGAGCATTCCCACTTAAGCTATAATTTGAGCTTAGACACCCCCCCCCCCCCTGGAACAAATCTTGGGATCCGACCCTCCTGGAAAAGTTCCTGGATCCGCCCTTGCCTACTGTACATACGACCAAGAACCATTACAGATGCTCCGAGACCGGGTAGCTTAGTCGGTAACGTCGGGGTCTGCCAATCAAGGGGTCATGAGTTCGAACCTGGCTCGGCATCTATCCATTCTGACATTTGACAAAAGTCATTTGTCTCTCACCAATGGGTGTAAATCATCTATGAGAGAGCAGCTGGGGCTCTGTTTGTATTTTCTTTGGTAGTACGGGTGCGAGAAATACCAGGACAGACCGCGGCCTTAGCGCAGTTGGTAGCGCATTTGCTTCTCATTCGAGAGGTCCCGGGTTCGATACCCGACCGCGGCTAATATCCTTTCTGACAACATTGTCACCCACCAATGGGTTTGAAATCGTTTACCTAATTGGGCGAGCAGCTGGAGGCTCAGGAAGGGTGTTGTGGTAGTACTGGTTTGAGAAACAACAGGAATCCATGGGTAGGTGCTCCAGCCGCCGCGATATGACCCTGGCAGTTGAAAACGGCGTAAAACCCCAATAAACTCAAATACCAGGAATCAATATTAAGTGCTCCAGCCGCCGCAATATGGCCATAGCAATTGAATACAACGTTAAACTCCAATTAATCAAATCAATTCAGATGGGATTGAAGCGTCTAACCAGCCAGTTTGAATCGGGTGCGCCCAATAATGTATGAAAAGTTGCGGTCAAAACACTCTGTATATACGGACAGACGCATGCACGGACAATTGCACCCCGATGACTATCAATGGAGATAATTATGTTGTACGGGTACCATAGTTGGGTTTATATTAGAGAAAGATTTTTGGTGTGAATATGGGGAAGGGGGTCGATATTTTATGGGGGGTCACAATTCTACGTGAGGGGTCACTTTTCTACGTGTGGGGCGGTCATAATACTATGACCCCCCGGTCATAATATTATGACCGGGGGGTCAGTATTCTATATAAAATAGTGACCGGGGGGTCAGTATTCTATGGGGGTCACTTTACTACGTTACACCGGCCGTTAGTTAACGACACGTGAATTTACCGAATAGTGCACGTTTTCTAACGTTAAAAGCTCGGCTTTAGTTTATTTATGCATGGCTAAATAACGGTCCAGAAACGCACATTTTTAGCAATGTAATACTCTATAACAACTGTGACGCAGAGCGGCAGACGAATAATAGATTTTATTTCACATGGCGCAGCTTTAGCTTTTATTATCATAAATTACATACCTGTTTTTTTTTTTTTTTTTTTTTTTTTTTTTTTTTTTTCTTGTTTTAATAACATTTCAATAATATTGTTTATACCGGTTATATGTGTGCACTATGATACAAGTCTTTTTGAAGAATGTTACGCTATATGCGAAACATGAACGCACTTCGAATAAAGTCCAGTGTCAGGTCAAATGAAATCCGTAAAGTAATATGAATTTAACCAAAAATATAAATTGTGGCCTGACGCCATAGATCAAACAAGGCGGGTGGGTGAAAGAAAGGGCGCGTCTGTTTTCGGGCGAATGACAGGGTGGACAGAAGGACAGATGTATGTATAGATACACTACAGACTGACGGACAGACAGATGTAAAGACAGACGGACGGATGACCATAGTAGAAACAGTATACCGTCGGTGTTACTTCAAAACCTCGTAACTCCAGCTTGATTAAAGCTGGAGTTACGAAGTTTTGCAATTACACCGGCGATATGTCAAGTTTAATGGGACATAATTATCCGATTTCACTTTTTTAAAGTATGTCTTGATGCAAAGATTTGTTATTCTTATGCCTAGATCTATCAGTTACTATCAGTTTTTAAGCTGTTACTTATAAGCGAAAAAATACGCATTTAAAGTTGAGACAGAAATGACAAATTCCATATTAATCTGAACTGTTGTCCACAACAATTTGTTTAGCAAAAAAACATATATTTCTCATAAACGGTTCAATATTTTGGCTTGAAATTTTCAGAATTTTCACAAGAAAATTTGCTCTTTCAGAAAAAAAAATTTAAAGTAAAATTTATGAAAAATAAATGTAAAATGTCACTTTAATGTTTTGTTCAATATTTTGGCTTGAAATTTTCAGAATTTTCACAAGAAAATTTGCTCTTTCAAAAAAAATAAATAAATTTAAAGTAAAATTTATGAAAAATAAATGTAAAATGTCACTTTAATGTTTTGAGGTATGAAAAAGGAAAATCAACGTACCTCTGTCGCCATATTCAATTCGTGATTCTCCATGTTAATCTGCACTTTTGTTCTAGACCCAGACATGCAATATCGTGCATGACCCCAATGCATTGCTGATAAGATTACGAGGTTAACCATTTACCACGTTAACCCTTTCACAAACGACCAAATTTTAGGTGATCCAATTCAAAAACTGCCACAAATGCCAAAGTGGATGTTATTAAAGATAGAATTTGTGTAAAATATGGCACAGAAAATATTGAAACAAAAGGAGAAACTGCTGGTTATCAGCAGTTTCTTCTTTTGTTTCAATATTTTCCCAAGACTTTTCTAATGGGGACGTCAAAATCAGGTCTTGCTTTTGAAAGGGTTCATTGTCAAAATGTCATTTTTCTAATAATAGGCTATACTTTACGAAATATATCTTTTATAATATTTCACTGTTGAATATGCCGTATCCGAATAGTAACCTTCTCTGGGGACGGTTATTGGAAACGAAAAATATATCCGAGAGCTAGTAGATTAGATTTATATACACGAATTCTCTCTTTCCTGTAAGGACATCTATGGATAAGGCGAGAGATCTTCCTAAAAGGCTCAAATGGAAAAGTCAATTTTCAAAACATGCAAATTGATGATTATTTCCAGCTATATTGTTAGATATATACCTAAATTATATGAAAACTAATTTTGCACGATAAAACGATTCGACATGTACAGAAACCAAGGAAGCCTATGGTCAAATTACATTAACATATGTCAATGGGAAGCTGGGTCAAGGGGGGGGGGGAACGATGTTCGCCAGCCCTTGGAAGGTGGGTATTCCTCGGTTTTTGGTGGGAAAGTGCGCTTTTAAAGTTGTTTCAATGATCTGCATGCGCAATACGGACAAAACCAAACCTGCCATATGATGTCAACATCATTTATCCTTGTATATGTAGAAAATAAATTACAAATAAAACATAAAGATGCTTCATTTTACCTCTATGAATACTGATAGCGTAAGAAAATGAAAGCATTTTGGGTGGGTACAAAAATTAAGAGTTATCTGCACCTTATAGAACCTTTTAAATGACACAAAATCGGTATTCATTTTATTTATTTGTCTACCTAACCATAGAGCTTAATTTTGTTTCTCAATTTGATAGTTTAGAAAATTGACCCATCAAGCTGAGTCTTTTAGGGAGATTTCTCGCCTTATCCATAAAGGTCCTTTGTACTATTGTAAGGTAAATATTTGATGTGTTACGAAAGGCGAGCTTTTTGTCTCTTTTTGTCTATTAAGGACGTTCGCGCCTATGCACGTCAAAAAGGACTGTCTCTCAGAAATGCATTATATTCAGACATATATTAGATAAATATTTCGCGACTCTGTTTCTGCTTTTATTTTTCGGATATATCACCTGTCCTTTAAGTTACAACGCCACCTAGCGGCATACCGTAAAACGTCAGTTTTTCGACGTTTACGGCCTATAATATTCCGACAAGGGACCCATTTCAAATGAAAAATACATGTGTCGATTAATCTTTCAATTTACATTTCAAAAGATGTCTTATAAATGTCGAAATACGCACGTATTTTTGGCTACGAACGTTTTCTGAATACAACCCAGGGCAAATAAAATCCCGAAAAAACGCTAACGCACGGCGTTTGAACGTTCACAGACAAAAAATTCGAACGATGACCCCATACTTTCATTGTTTTAAATTTTTCTCGAATTAAAAACGAATAGTTTAAGCCAATAAAAGGGGGGGGGGGGTACTCTCGTGAAGTATTTGTCAAAAATCGCGTTGAAATTAGATTACATGCGCAGAAAGTGACGTTTTGAATGGCGTATTTTATGTACGTCGAATTAAAGGGCACATAACTCATGATGTAAGATTCTAATCAAGCTGAAAATTATACCCAGGCAGAATATAATGCTTATATACTAGTACATTCTGTTCAAGTTTTGTCTTGATTGGTCAATATTTGTAGATTTTAGAGTATAAATAAAGTTTAAACCAGCTATTTTTGACATTCAAGGGCAGATAAGTCATGTTATTCTGGTTCAATCCTGATTCTTTGAAGGAATCTGAGAGAAGGTCACCAAAGGATCATTCCTGTGAAGTTTGGTTGAAATCCATCCGGTAGTTTTTGAGAAGATTTTTAAAGAAAAGGTTTACGGACAGGCGAACGCACGCACGGATGCACGCACGACTGACACACCACAATGACAACAGCCCGCTGGCCTGAGAGACGAGTGGAGCTGACCAGAATTGACGCCATCAAAGGCGCTTACGGTGTGAACTTTATCTCATCAAAATTCGCATATAAGTTCAAAAATTATGAAAAACAAATCTACTTTGAAGTGAGTTTGTACGTTTACAAAAAAATCGTTGGTTTGCTTCGCTGCTTACGCAAACCCCGATCGTGCTGTCTGTAGCATACAAACCCAAAACAACCGCTACTACTATAAATCAAAGTGCTGTCAGCACTGTATATTGGGCATCACTGAGAAATTGATATTGTGACAAAAGGACAACATGCTGAATTGCAGAATTGCCCCATTCTCTATTCGATGTTTTTAAGCATTTTCTATGAAGCGAGTAAAAAGGTGTCTTCGTTTTGAAAATGGTTAATTAATGTGTAGGCAAACGTGCATAGGTGATAAAAAAGTTGAATGTACACTCTCGAGGTGAATACAAAATGTGAGGCTGTTTGGGAAAAAGGAAAATGTTACACTTTACCGGATTTTACATTAAATCAACATGTTGGATTATTTCTTATTCTTAGCTAATCAGAATAATACCAAGTACGGACCCATTGTAGAGGCTTAGCCTAACTGATCTCTGATCTGCAAACATATTTCGATTAAATAGAATACACTTGTTCATTGGTCCAAATGATCAGTCTAAGAACAGTATATGAGGTAAAAATGTTAAAATTCTAGAAAACGGCAAATTTAAGACGATGATTTTACTTTGATCAAAATATTTTAAAATCACAGTGTCTATACTCTATAGGCTAGCCTCTAACCATTCGTCCTTTTCCAAACAAGACATTGTTATGAAGCAAATAATATGAAACATACAAAGATAATCGAAATTTTCTCCTTTGTCCCAATACTTTCTGTGCTTCATTGTACATGACATGATTTCATCTTTATCGTCACCTGTTTCGTCGTCTGCAACTCTTTCTAATTTGAACAACTCTAAGATATTGTCGTTTGGAAGAGCCTTCAACACAAGAGTTGAAAAAGAACACAATAAAGAAAAAGTAAATGCAGAATAAATCCTTAACCCAATATCAGTCGCCAATTTCAAGCAAATAAATCGTTACATTGTTTGGTCTTTCTAGGAAGAAAATATTGTGGGAAATGAAGAACTTGCTTGTCACAACCATTTCTTCATTTTCTACCATGTTTTCCAAACACATATATTTCATGGGAACCTAAAGGGGTCAGAATAAAGGAATGGGTAAAGCGCACACATTGTATCTAGGGAATGGGCTAAGGGTATGAATACACACAAAGTTGTAGTAGGTCAAGCAGTGGGCCTCCAAGCAGTGACCCAGTTAAACACCTGTCAGTGCTTGCACTGGTAGGCTAAATGACCGTTGAAAAAATCAGAGCAGTAATATTGTAACTACATGGAATTTATCTTAGAGTTACACTATTTTGCTTTCATGCTCATTTACTCAACCGAAAAGATTGTAAAAACGCTGAAAATACTAACAGGTATTCAATCTAAGCGAACATTTCATCAAATGTAATTATTAACCCCCTCCTTATTTGTCGCAGAAGTGAAAAGATGAAAAACGTTGAAGATAGTGACTGATAAAGGACGTTTCTGTGGTGTTTGAAATAACGTAGTTTGGTTTGAACTCATAGCTCAGCGGGTAAGAGTAAGAATGAAGTGTCTGGAGAGATGTCTGTAGTGAAAAACTGGTTATATGCCCAATATAAAAATTGCTTCAATTGGGCCTACGTCAATTCAAACAATTGATCTTATACATAAACAATGTCCCTTGCTTTGTAAAGCCTGTGAAGACGCGTCCTTTAGATCGAGATTTCTTGAGATTTCTTAAGATGTTTTAAGAAGGGTTGAAAAAATGCTTTCATTTGTGTCTGATAATGCTCACAAACATCAAAACCACGCTTTGTAAAACGCAACCAACACATTTTTAATCACAATTAAATTAATACAATAGTCGACTACTTGTATATTATGTTTAAATCAAAGCGCTGAAAGCGCTGAAGGCCTTTGAGAATTTGAACACATGCAGATCATTTATATAGACTAAGAAAAGACATCGACAGAGCACTGAACCCTGAGGGACGCCTAAGAGAACGGGTAGAGTAGTTGATGAGTGATCATCAATACCTACTCTTTGAGAACGATCCTTTTAGAAGGATTATATCCATCTTGAGATCAGTGGAAGGACGCCCAGCTTATTCAATTTGGATATTTAAATGCTGTGATCAACCTTCTTCTTCTTCCGGTTTAGGTCAGGGTTCTTCATAGAATGTATATTTGACCTACGATGGGATGAGACAATCACCACTTCCATTGGTTATGTACAGCTAAAAGTCTATACGGTACAGTTAAAACTATGTACACCCATCAACCGGTTACTTGCTACTGGGTAGGGCTGCAGCATGCTGTGGTAGGGCGACCCTGAGCCCCTGAGCGTAGTGGCATCTGAGACGGCTATAGGAAGGTGGTTCCAAATCAAATGCCTTACTAAAATCCATTTCAAGTATATATCCGCTTGTTGACCATTTTCAAGATTGTCGTATGCTTCTTGGGTAAGGCTAATCGATTGAGATTCACAGGTATGTTTTGCTCTGAAGCCATGCTGGTACTGGCTAAGTAGATTATTCTTATCAAAGTGGCCCATGATGTTTGTTATTAGGATGCGCGCCATAATTGTTGATGCTATGCAGATTAAAGAGATTGGCCTATAGTTGCTCGCTTAATACTTTGGACAGCCTTTTATAGACGGGTGCTACTGTTTTACTTCTCTAATCTTTGGGGACAATACATCTTTCTAGAGAAAGATTGGAGATGACCTTGACAATAGATCAACTGTATATCTTGTACTATTTCTTTACACCTCTGGTAAAATATGTTTTTGGAAAACAATGCGGCATAATTAGAAAATGTACGTTCTGCTCTGTATATATTTTTTTTTTCTTTTTTTCTTTTTTTTTTTTTTTTTTTTTTTTTTTTTTTTTTTTTTTTTTGCTGTATTGAGCACAATTTCCAAATTTATTAATGCCCATTATGTCGTCTGCATTAGCTTTGGAATTTGACAAGTCAAAAGTTTTTACATTTTGGAATGGGTGAGATAATGGTAAATTTCATATTTCATATCTTGTTCAAACAATCAAGATGAATCAATGGATTGGATAACGATTTATTAAATGAAGTTCAATCATTGCCTACAAATCGTGATGTTATTTCTATATATCTTCACAATATATCATTTAGAACCTTATTAAATCATGAATCTGCCTATTAAAACATAACTATCCAACACATACAAATACATAGATATATAAATAACAAAGTTTTAAGACAGATTAAAGAATAACAAATCGTTACTATTACCTACGGTATTGGAAAACCAAATATTTCAAGTGTGTATCGGTAATCACTGACGCGTTCCGTGTGTTCCGGTAATTACTATATGCGTTCCATGGTGTTCCGGTATTTCCATAGACCCAATAGTTCTTTCGCGGGGGAAAAACGAACATTTACGGAAAATTTTGCAATGAACGAGTTTCTTTAAATATTAAGAAGGTGTCAAACTGTCACAAGATACGCCCGTAACACTGCTTTATGTCGACAGGGGGAGCAGGTTGGTAAAAGTTTCATGGTCCTAGCTATTATACTTTTCGAGATATGCCCTAGACAAAAATGAAGTATGAAAAATAACAAAGGGCAATAACTCAAAAATTAGGCCAGGTAGAATTATGGTTCTTTTGAACTGCTCCCCCCTTTGATAAGATCTATACACCGATGAAGTTTCATGATCCTAGCTATATTATACTTTTAGAGACATACTCCGGACAAGATTCAAGTATGAAAAACAACAAAGGGCAATAACTCAAACAATAGGCCAGGTAGAGTTATGGTTCTTGTGCACTGCACTCCCCCTTGTTGAGATCTATACACCCATGAAGTTTCATGATCCTAGCTATTATACTTTTAGAGATATACTCCGGACAAGATTCAAGTATGAAAAACAACAAAGGGCAATAACTCAAAAAGTAAGCCAGGTAGAGTTATGGTTCTTATGCACTGCACTCCCACTTATTGAGATCTATACACCCATGAAGTTTCATGATCCTAGCTATTATACTTTTAGAGATATACTCCGGACAAGATTCAAGTATGAAAAACAACAAAGGGCACTAACTCAAAAAGTAAGCCAGGTAGAGTTATGGTTCTTATGCACTGCACTCCTCCATGATGAGATCTATACAACCATGAAGTTTCATGATCCTAGCTATTACACTTTTAGAGATATACTCCGGACAAGATTCAAGTATGAAAAACAACAAAGGACAATAACTCAAAAAATAGGCCAGGTAGAGTTATAGTTCTTGTGCACTGCACTCCGTAATGATGAGAAGAATATAACTGCCAAGTTTAAAGTCAATCGGACTTAAGGTGACAGAGTTATGCTCCGGACAAAGAAGTGGACGCCGCCGGACGCCGGACGTCACGGGTGATCCAATAATACGCCCCGTCTTCAACGGGCGTATAATTAGCATAGTAAGAGATTACAATATGCCGCAATACGTTGAGTGTTTTAAAAATGCATTTGGTTGAATGACAAATTGCCATACCCATATAAGCATTACAAAGCAAAACCCCAGTGCTTAGAGCTATACATTTCCGTAATTGATCTTACGGGAATATTCATCGTCTTCAGTAGACTGGTACCCATTCGTGTAAATAACTGAATTTACGACTGGGAACAGGTACTGCATTCTGTCCTTTGATTGGTCAATCGATATAATCGATAGACCAATGAAACGGCTCGGTGTATGGAAAGCGTCACCTGTCCAGGCCGTCTGAGTGACCGTCAGATATTAGCTATTACCGTACTTAAATCCGTAGTAGATTTCAGGTACGGGAACCAGACTACGTCTTCAGTCGATCTACGCGTATTAATATACAAGCGCGGAATCAGAGACTTTTACCCAAGGGGGGGGGGGGGGGTCAACCCATGCACAGATCGAGACGGGGATAAAAAGAATCATGAAAATCATTTCATCGCCGCTTGTTTGTATTTACTTCTTTTGTAATGTACATGGGTCGAAATTTACAAAATCTGCATAAAGTAGTATAGATCTAATCCAGTTCCGATCTACTTTCCATCGCGCAAGAACACTTTCTATCTGCGTTCAACGTTTTCACAAGATAAGGCCGACTAGTAATTCTGCACGCCCTGAGAAAAATGACATGCTAAATATGGCCTTCTTCAAGGCCAAAAACAGTATTATTTCGACGAGTTTGTTGTATGCTTGTAGGTTGGTACTAATAAATTGTAAAAAAAAGTTGTTTTAAGAGAAAGCGTTCTTTATCGCAAGATTTTTGTAAACTGCTCAATGGCGGCGCCATTACTCTACACTTCTGACGGACCCCTCGGTCAATTCTGTAGAAACATTGAAGAGAAAATTGACCAAGTTGTTCCGAATAGGCCTTCACCATAATTTATATACCGTGGCATTCCAAATGCTCCATAATTCATACAATTGAGGCCATGAATATAATCATTAATTTTGTATAAAGTATGGAGCATTCGGAATACCTCGCTTAGAAACCCGGTCTCAAAAACGCTTTATCTAAAAGCTCTTAAAAATCTAGCCCTAATGAACATGATGGAGATTGTGCATCATGGGATGGGTAAATCTATGAATAAATTTGCCTCTATCAGGCCGCGCATTTTGCAAAAACAATTCTTATTTCTACATCAATTTTCAAACGGTTTGTTGCATGTACCCTACCCTCCTGAGCTATCCAACCCACCAGGAAACGACAAATAAATCATATCGTTTTTCTGGTCTGTTTTGATAAATTCTGGGAAAACTATTTGGAGGTTTAGTGATAAGTCATACATCTGAGGAAATAGCTCAGTAAGGCGGGCACATCCAACAAATCGCTTGCAAATTGATTCATAAACAAGAAAGTTATCGCACAATTTCTTTCCTGGGGCGTGGATAATTTGGTCTTAGTTGTTATCATTTCGTTTTCTGGTCGGTTGGGATCAGTTTTGGGGAAAAAAGGAATCAACAAATAACTCATATATCCGAGGAAAGAGCTCAGTAAGGCGGGGTAGGTGCAGCAAACCTTTTGTAAATTGACACAGACATGAGAAAGTTATTGTTGAAAATTTGACCAGAATCGATATTATTTTGTACGTAGTTGTTATCCATCCCATGATTCACAATATCCACCGTGAAGAACGCGCCACAGATATTTTATTTTTCATGAATATAGCGCCAATAATTGGATAACGAAATCTAGTAGTGTTCGCGATAGGTCTACGAGAAGTAATCTTGTGAAGACAGGTGGAAATTTGTTAAGTATTAAAGATTAGCAAAAGGATACATCTTATGGTAGAATATTACGTGTATATAAATAATGTAGATGATTGATATTCTTTGGACATATAATGAGGGCAAATGGAGCAGAGAAATGTTTGAAGCTAGGAAAGATCAACGGCACAAAAAGCAGAGGACGGTCCCGACCATATAGGGATTAGTCTAAATATTTTTAAGTTAATTTTTGGTGGATACATGAATGATAAAAACATTGTCATATAAATTGAGTACTACAAACTTAGGAAATAAATGGACCAAATACCTTTGGTCCCGAACAAAATTTACTTACAGTCTGAACAGAATCGCTAGAAACTACCAACTCTGTATCATTGATCTCATTAGACTGAGTAAATGCATAAAAGGACAGAGAGCCATGCTCGTCGATGTCTATAAGAACAGTCCGGAGATACAGAGAAGAAGTAGATCGCTAGATCGCATGCCCGTAAGAACAGAGATCTATGAGGGCTAAGCCCCCCTCCCCCCTAAGCTTGCCCAAAATGCCATTTCTTTCTTATTTTACACTGAAAAGTGAGGGAAAATCCAATTTAACCCCCCCCCCCCCCCAATATTCAGACACTAAGGCTTTAGCCTATCCAATATAAAATTGCTTCCTACGGGCCTGGATCAAAGATCAATTTGTTTTATTCTACAAAATTATCATTCACCATTTCTGAAAGCAAAAACGGACAAGTTGTCATTTGCATTATAGTGGACAAATTCACAAACCAGTCTAGGGAACAAGTACTCTTCTCCAGAAATACTCCCCAATAAATTATAGAGGATGTTATCTGGATCACGAGTGAGCAATATCGCAGACTTGTACTAGATACTGAAACCTTCTCAAACCATTCTAAAACGATTGTCTAAAATAAAATTACATAACAAGTCATCTGATTGGACGAGACGTATGTCTCGGCCAATCAGATGGTTTGTTGTGAAATTCTAAAGGCAAATTTGGGATTAGAATGATTGTTGAATACCACCCCTGACCTCTTGATCTGTGTTGTTAAAGTGTGATTTCATTTTGCTTTTGATAACGTATGCTACACAATTCACATACCGGTGTTCGTCAACAACAATATTTTGACGCCTGCAGCAACTACACTCACCCGAACTTCTAAACGGCCACTTTTATTTCTTTAATAAATAATTCATATCAATTCACTTGGATTTTGTGTTTGCTGATTGTAATTAACTAAGTCATCAGCTATCTTATCGAACAAGTTTCAGTGGTGTCACGTCAAAAAAGAATCACGTGACGTCATTTTGGTCGAAACGTTAAAATTGCACGTGTGTATTTTAAATTACGTGATAGATATCAATTTTGTTTTGATAATTTATCCATATGGATAACCCAGTCAGAAAAACATTTAACATGACAGATTTTTATCATTGAAACGCGAAAAATGACCTCCGGAATGTTTGATGTTAGGACTCCAGTCAGAAAGGTTAATTTGATAATACCCTTTTCTAACAAAATCTTATTGCAATCATTCGATTTCTTTTGTTTCTGGGGTAAACATATCGTTTTCATTGTTTGTCGATAGATCGAATCTGATATTAACGGCATTTTAACAAATTAGCAAATTTAGGATGAGTGCATGCGTACCGGAAGTGTTCATAAAACACGACGGCGGCCACACTGAAGGACTACTATTCGTCAACAAGATGGAAAGGTTTATAAAGCATTTTCTAGAAGTAATTTCATGCAGATACAAAAGACCGTTAGACGAAATTTGTGTAATCCTAGCCACCAAATCCACTACAAATGGCTATGGGGCGCTTAAATAAATGCGATAATAGGCCGCATCGTCAATGAAATGTCCTAGCCTTAGCACTGTGACACATATTTGGAAGCCTAAACTGTACTAGATATCCCGTATCTTATCGGAAAACTGATTGGAAAGAAAATACGTTTCATGATTAATCAAGAATCACGTCTCTGACTTGTTAAACAGGCGGATTCGAGCAATGCCAAAGTAAATGATTTAGAAGACTTGACTCGGGAAATTCAGCAAACATGGTATTTCCGCGCTCTAACATACACTACAGTATCTTAAAGAATGCTTATTATCTACAAGAATTAGATTCTTAGCCATGATAAATGCACACAGAGATCACATAGGATATCAAGTTGTGATGTGTGACTTTTTATTTATGGGGTAGTGCAGTTCTAAACGTCACCATTTCATTAGGTACGAACAAAGCTTTGTGAAAATTTGTCAATTTATTTAAAAATGGATGTATTTCACAAAGAATCAAAGCAACATGAGTTTTTATCAGAGATGTCGATTTATAGGTGAAAGAACGAGGTGGCCGTTTAGAAGTTCGGGTGAGTGTAGATTTATACCGGGGTCAATGGAATTGACCACGGCTTACGGTATTGTGGGCGTATAGATTTCAGTGCTTGTTATATTGTGTTTTTGGGTTGAGTTGCGCGAGTCTCGTTCTGAATTTTTTCCGGTTTTCGGACACCCTCGGATGTCCTTTTGCCAGGCTTTATCCAAGATACTGAGATTGTGTATTGGTTTAGTGTAAATTACTCCGTTATTTTTATGTCCCCGGTAGCAAAAATATTCAACTTATGTAAACCAGTCTGATGACGTCACAAAAATTGTTGTTCTTGCTACCCAATTTGGAATACTGTCAATCTTAAGATTGATGTGTCAAACTTGGAATTCAATCTTTTTGCATATCATTAAATTGAAACTGGATACGAGATCACTTTAAATCAATTTTGAAATTACTGTAAATATTCGGTAACTGATTTTCCGTAACCGTTGCTTGATTTTTGTGCAAAGTATGGCGAACTACTTTCAGCCTTAGTGCGCTTAAAGAAACGCGGAGGTTTACATTGTGTAAACAAATGTTTTCAGGTATTTGACAGCGAATTACAAGGTTGTGGCCGCAAAACTGCAGGTTTTTACTTCTTTTATGCTTCCAGTAGACTTTTGCTTTTATATATACGGCTGATTTCGTTGACGTACCAGCATTCATCGCATCGAGATCCTTCTCGAGATCTAGTCTGGTTCCCGTACCTGAAATCTACTACGGATTTAAGTACGGTAATAGCTAATATCTGACGGTCACTCAGACGGCCTGGACAGGTGACGCTTTCCATACACCGAGCCGTTTCATTGGTCTATCGATTATATCGATTGACCAATCAAAGGACAGAATGCAGTACCTGTTCCCAGTCGTAAATTCAGTTATTTACACGAATGGGTACCAGTCTACTCGAGATCGAATGGCCTTGGAAAGTAGTTTCGGCGTGAGCCGTGATGACTTCATTCCATTCGTCTGCTAGCTAAATTTAGGAAACTAAAATCACCATTTTCCACCTTAAATTGGTGAAATAGTTCTATGCTTGGGGAAGTTTCTAGTTAGCCGGTCCCCAAACTAAATGTTCGCCAGTAAAGTGACAAAATAGAGTAATTTTTCATCAATAAAGAAGAAAATGAGCGGGGGTGTGGGGGTAGCAGCCCCCAATAAATAATTTCAAGATAGAATTAAGCAGGGATGTGGGGGCTGCAGCCCCCAAAATACTTCCTGGTAAATAGGGACCGGTATACTAGATGTGTTCCTATGCTTGCAACACGCAAACATTCTGATTCAGGACTCAGTACGTTCAAGTACAGACAAAGTTTCCCTCGACCAGGCTCCCAAATTAATAGTCCGCTTCGGTATAGGTAAGACTCCATTGTATCGGTCTATCCACTGTATCGGTCTATTCGCAAATTTCGTGATATAGTGATCGTAGAGCAACCTTCTGATTTTTTACAATAACAACTAGGTCACTGAATCTTTCCAGCACCGATTTTATAAAATATCTGTTCATCAGGTAAAAATTATTCAAACATTTTAAAACCGAACTGACGAATGGAAGTTTTTGGTTAATTTAAACAGGTAGCCATTCTTTAAAGCGATAAAAATTATTGGAACTTTGTTATTTTCTAAAAATGTGTACACCTATTTGTCAAAAAGAAACTGCGAATTCAATTTAAATACTTTTTGATGCTGTTTGTTAGTCATTATTTTAACTTTTTTAACATTCAATCACAATGCACTGATATAATGAGGTGACGCCATTATTCACCGGATTTGACATGGCTGCCGAGTTTTGACATTTTTGTACTTTAGAACTGGGCTTTTGACAACGATTTTTTGATATAACAGAAGCAAAAATGTTATTTTACAAGAAGACATGGTATGAGCAAGGAAAAAATATTTATTTTCATAGCTGTCATTAGTTTTAGATAAGTAGACCGATACAATGGAGTTCCAGGCTATACCTGTTTCTCATATTATCGAGGTTTCCCAATTATAGAGGATTTCACTTGTTTTGGCGCTTTTTCCACATTTAAACGTCACGTCGCGAGCTGGCATTCTAGCTATTATTAGTTCGAAGATACGGCAACTTTATTCACATCAAATAAAACGACGAAATGCGCCAAAAGCAAGTAATTATCCACTTTCATATTTGTTGCGCCACAAAAGAAAGAAAAATAATTACCAATTAAAAACACATTATCTAATTCAATATTTCAAAGATTTCACACAAAAAACCAGCAACAGCACTTTGTCAAATGCAAAATGATAATAACTTTAACAACTTTGAATGATTTCCACAATCCATATCCTCATATATGACGTCATATTGTGCAAATCCTCGATAATTGGGAAGTTTTTCGAATTTCAATGTAGGTCAACCAAGCAACTTCCGGGAAAGAATTTTGACATTTAAAATTCCTCGAATTTGACAAAAATATCACAGAGGGTACACCTTCTCCTCTTATTATGTTTGAATAATTTGAATTATGAAAAGGCCCATTCCCTTGACAGCACGAGATGCAATTCTCCTTATGTCCTCGATAATTGGAGAAAGGGGGATACCGCGTCTTTTACCATACCGCGGTATTCACATCATTGTTCTATTCGCGGCTGAAGCTTCACGTACCAACTGCGCTGCCGCGGATCCAGGATTTCTGTGAGGGGGGTTCGAATCTACAAAATAGGGGGGTTCGTTTTCCTAGTATTACACAATTTTGACTAAATTTCTGCATGAAAATGAAATAATTTGGCTACAGAGGAGGGTTTGTTTGAACCCCCCCCCCCTCTGGATCCGCCACTGCTGTGTGCATCAGCAAAACAAAAAGCAAGATCATTTACTTTAATCTTCGATGATTTATTACTTTTATTACGATACCGCGGTATTCAAAACATTGTTCTATTTCAGTATTTGCGGATGAAGCATGATCATTTACTCTAATCTTCGGTGATTAGTTTTATAATTTATTCGACTGATTGAACTGAAGAGAATGTAAAATCAGCTTTAGTTCAAAATGATTTTATCTTATTTCAACGGTCACCTTTTTGGACCATTTGGGCTGTTTTCAAAATTCAAAATTGTGGCTCTCTGAGGTGGCCTCCTCGTGGCGGAGCTGGGCAATATTCCAACTTCAAGTAACAGCCAATGTTTCTTGGTTTAGTTTTTATATTGGCAGACGACCTCAACTTGAAACAAAATTCTTCAAATTTATACATTATTGTCTAAACTTTTGCTTAAATTCAAAATAAAGCATATGCATGCTAAAACAACACGCCTTAATTTACAACTCTTCCCATTTAAGGACTGTCAAAACCATGTTCGGTCCCTAGCTTATAGAAATTGCAGACAAAACAATAATTTGAATTTTGAATAATCAAATCAATTGTACTAATCAAAAGTATTGGATGGAAGACTGGAAGTGTAAAAATGCTGACCATCAGCATTTTTTCATTATCCCTAAATTCATCAAACACTTTCTAAGTAACTTAAAACAAACATTTGTAAAAAAAGGGGGTTGAAATAAATCAAAAGTCATTAGCTCCTCTGGCTGTCAGGCCCACAGGGTTCGTTCGTGTTCGTTCTACGTCCGTCTTTCTTTCTTCAGGCGTTCCTTTGAACGCATTTATTTTACATTGATTGGGAAGCAAGTTTCTTCAACTTATTTTAATCCCTCTCAATTGAGCTTCCTGGAAATCCACCAGTACTCGCGCCGAATATGTGGGCCAATGAGAAGCCTTGAATGACCCCCGCTACCAGGGATCGAACTTGGAAACTCTTAGTCGCTAGGCCGACGCTCTACCCCTCGACTACGGACACCACAGTGCAGTGTGTCCGTCTGTGTGTCAGTAGTTTCCTTTGAGAATCTTCCCAGGAATGTTCCTTGGGTTATATTGACCAATCAAGACAAAACTTGGACAGAATGTTATTAATACCGGGGTCAATGGAATTCACTATGGCTAACAGTATTGTAGTTGTAACGAACTGAACTATTTTGTTACTATGTGAGTTTTGGTTTCTACATTTTAGTAAGCCAAGGTTGAACCCTCCATTGTTTGTATTCAGTATTCACCCTTAGCAAATTTATTCCAAATTTTGCAATATGCCGCATAGCGGTGGCCCTACTGGTTGTTATAGAGTAGCAACCAATCAAGCGTCGCATTCAAAACGCATTTGACGTTAATTCGTCAATTATTGATGACATCATTAACATGCATTCTCTTCCGCACACATACTCAAAACTCCAGATCAGAGGGGTTAATGACTTTTTCAACAGAATTACTTCTTTTATTGTTCATCAAACCTTATGTTGTGGGTACTCATTTGTATCGTCTCATCGAGACGATTCAAATTAGTACACACAACATAAGGTTTGGAATTAAAATAACAAACTTAGAATGTCTTCACGCCCAATTATCTTTAGCCCTGCATACTAGGAAAAAAATAGCTACTTTTTAGCTCACCTTAGCAGGAAGTGCTGAGTGTGAGCTGTTGTGATCGTTCACCGTCCATCTGTCCGTCCGTCTGTCCACAATTACTAAAAATCTTTGTCCAAAATATAAGGTCTAGAGTCGAACTTTTGTGTGTGGAATTGTCCCAATGCCCTCTACCAAAATACTTCAAATTAATTTATTGTGATACAAGGAACTTTGTGCCATGGCCCTATGTTGTTGGTATCAAATTTCATATAGTAGCAAAGAAGGAAATCTGTGTAATCTTCTCCTGAACCATTTGGCCTAGAGCTTTAAAAAATTGTGTGTAGAAATTCGTCTCAAGGCCCTCTTACAAATACTTCAAATTATTGTAAAACAAGAAAAATTGGCCTTATGTTGTGGGTATCAAATTTCATATAGAGACAAACAAGGAAATCTTGTACAATCTTCTTCTCCTGAACCATTTCACCCAGAGCTTTGAAATATTTTGTGTAGAATTGTCTCAAGGCCCTCTACCAAATAATTTAAAATTTTTGTGATACAAGGAAAATTGGCCCTGAATTTCATAAAGAGACAAAGAAAGAAATATTTTACAATCTTCTTTGCCTGAACCGTTTGGCCTAGAGCTTTGAAATTTTGTGTTTAGAATAGTCTTAATGCCCTCTACCTAAATACTTCAAATTGTTGTGATACAAGGAAAATTTTCCCTATGTTGTGGGTATTGAATTTCATAAAGAGACAAAGAAAGAAATCTTTTACAATCTTCTTCCCATGAACCGTTTGGCGTAAGCTTTGAAATTTTGTGTGTAGAATTGTCTCAAGACCATCTACCAAAATGCTTCAAATTATTGTGATACAATGAAAATTTGCCCTATGTTGTGGGTATTGAATTTCATAAAGAGACAAAGAAAGAAATCCTTTACAATCTTCTTCGCCTGAACCGTTTGGCGTAAGCTTTGAAGCTTTGTGTACAGAATTGTCTCAAGAACCTCAACCAAAATACTTCAAATTGTTGTGATACAAGGAAAATTTGCCCTATGTTGTCATTGTTGTGGGTATTGAATTTCATAAAGAGACAAAGAAAGAAATCTTTTACAATCTTCTTCCCATGAACCGTTTGGCGTAAGCTTGAAACTTTGTGTGTAGAATTGTCTCAAGACCCTCTACCAAAATGCTTTAAATTATTGTGATACAAGGAAAATGGGCCCTATGTTGTGGGTATTGAATTTCATATAGAAACAAAGAAAGAAATCTTTTACAATCTTCTTCTCCTGAACTGTTCAGCATTAGGCTTTGAAAAATTGTGTTTAGAATTGTCTCAAAATGATAAAATCTTCAACAATCCTGTTTGTCAGAGATCCTTAATAAAATTATTGCATTTTCATGGTAGTATGACTCTCATACCACCAGAAATGTTTGAATTGTTTTCTGCAATGAAAGATACCCAGAAGTTGTGGGTGTGAGATGAGACAAATTCACAATATTAAAAGTTATCATCCTGATATTTTCTAAGGTAAAGTGATATAGGGCCATCTTGGCCATTTTGATGGTTGAGTTTTCGCAAGTATAGATCTAATAGTTTGTAGAATAAAAATTGAAAAAAGCTTATCCACTGAAGGGAAATTTTGAGGAAAAATCATTCATCTGCGCGTTTTGGAATTTCAAAAGCAACACTGTCCCGCCCGTTGCCATGAATTGTTTACACATGACAAACAGATGTATTGAATCAAGACCTCACTGGAACCAATGAAAACGCTTAACAGGATACATGTACCTAGAAAATCTGACTAATTCCACCAACAGCTTTTATCCATGATGTTGCAATTGTGAATTGGTTAAATGTAAAATTGCATAAAGTTTGTTATCTTAAAGTGTCTATTGAATGGTTAAATTCAACTCTTGTGTCGAAATAAACACATTTCTAATAACCAAAATATGTCAAAGTTTCTACAGTTTTTAAACATTTCATCTTTTAAAATGGATGTTCAGGTTTTTTCCGATCTTTACTGAAGACGAAATTTTAAAAAAAATGCCGAACTAGAAGTTTGAAGTTATGACCTCACACCGGCGACAATTATGACATCATGATGTGGAGACAAAATCATGGGTGATTTCCTGGAAAACCTATGATTTCTGACACAGTCAAATGACTGGCTTTTCTGTTATAAAGCGATCTCCCCTTCCCGTATATAAATAGATACTGAAAACATGGAAGTCATTCTCAGTAAATGTTAAAACAAGTGCGCACACTTGCGAAAAATTTTACACGCGCTCGGAGCCCGCTTTTATTTTTAAGCAGCACAAAAATTAGGCGCCACGGCCAATGTATGTTGCACAAGTGGTGTAAACGCGGTACAAACGCAGACCAAACGAGATTACAAGTGGTACACTCACGGATCACAAGTGGATGGCTAGTGGTCACTCGCGGGCATACGCAAAATTTCTTCGTGTGATTGCTTGTGTAGCACTTGTCATCCACATGTGATCTGCTTGTCTATGTACAGCGTTCCTAGCACATGTGATAGCGTGTGCTTCGCATGTAATAGGCTTTCTCAGATCACTTGTGACCCCATTTTCTGACCACAAGCGCTCACACACAGAGGACTCGTGGTGGACACGCGGAGCACACGCGCGCGGTTGGTCCACTTGTCATTCGCGTGTCTAGCATGTTTGAGACAATTTTGCTGATTTTTCACCACATGTCGAAATAAAATGGAGCAATTTGGCAAAATTACATATGATCAACTCGCGGAAGGCTGTGTGACCGGCCCTTGAGTGAGTGAAGGAATATGCCATAGAATTTATTGAGTTTGTCTGTATCGCACTGACGATTGAGAAATGAATACAACTGAAACTTTGCTTCATGGTGGAAAGGTGGCACACTTCTATTTGTGTCAAAAACCTAATGTTCTAGATAGGAGTCCCTTTTGCAAATAAATGGTAGTGTTTGTGAAAAAAATCTTTTAGAAGAAAATATTGGGGGAAAAGTAAGCAAAAATAATTATTTTTAGAATAGTTTTTGAAACACTTTTAAAAAGCAAATTACACTTAAAATTTTCAGAGCAACTATAAATTGCAAAGCAGCTGTTGATAAAGATAAGACCTGTATATATGCATATATACACAATATAGAAAAGAAAATATTGTCACAAAGTGGGAAAGTGTTAGTTAATATTTCTAAATTTCTTTAGCCTCCATGTTTTTCTAAGCTTTTAACGATAGGATCTTCAAAATTTGTAGGTTAAATCTAGAGTTGTCTATTTTGAAAGTTGTCATCAAAGTAATTGTAGATAGTGATTAGATTTGAGTACAATGTTATGGCACGCGAAAAGGGTCTAAAGTCAATATAGCGCTAGACCTATAATTAAAATAGAGGGCGACCGCTAAAAATAGCGGTCTACCCTTATATATTTAGCGGTCTACCGATGAAAATATCGGTCTACCCATAAAATAAGGGTAGACCGCTATTTCAATTAACGGTATTAGCGATAAAATTACCGGTAGACCGCTATTTTTATCGGTAGACCCCTATTTTTTTCGATAGCCAATCACAGAGCTCTTACTATACGGTCGTTGATATTCCTGGTGTGTTGAGGATGTAACGAGCCCTTTGATTGGCTAATGAGATTTCGAGCCGAAGGGTCAAAAATTATTATCGGTCTACCGGTAATTTATCGCTAGACCATTAATTGAAATAGCGGTCTACCCTTATTTTATGGGTAGACCGATATTTTTATCGGTAGACCGCTAAAAATATAAGGGTAGAACGCTATTTTTAGCGGTCTACCCCTATTTTAATTATAGGTCTAGCGCTATATTGACTTTAGACCCTATTCGCGCGCCATACAATGTGCCTCTTTTAACTGCCTTGGTAATATCACGCAGCTGGATCACCTAACCGTATATTAGTAATATTTTTCTCAACAGTACAACCAAACTATTAAATCAGAGCCTCCAGCTTCTCTCTCTCACTTAAATGATTCACATCCATTACTGGCCGAGCCGGGGTTCGAACTCACTGCCTATGGATTGAAAGACTCCGCCGTCACAGACTGAGCTATCTGGGATTGGCACTTCTATTGTAGAACTTACATCGCTTAATTATTTCTTACAAATAATTAATTCAAAAACGCAGTTTTCATGTATTGTTAATTAGCGGTGTTGACCCCGGTCAGAGGCTTTGCCTTTTTTCATATTATGTTGTTTAGTTTGGGATCCAATTGGACCCACCAACACTTCTGTTCTTAATTCTGGCAGAAATTAAAACATTACCTAAACAAGTAGGGATTTGAAAGACCTCGGCGGAAAAGGCTTGGGAAAACGCGGACACAACAGAATAAATTGTTGTTTTTTTTAACTAGATTACTATTTTTTCCTCTTACCACAACATTTTCTTGTGATCGGAAGTGCATTTCAAATACAGAGTCTAAAAGCAGTACATCCATGTAGTTGCAACGTAAGAGATCACAATACCAAATAAGATAACTTGACGTCCGATGAAAGGCGGGAACGTCAACGTCACGGGAACGAAGAAAAACGACGTTGACGTCATGATTATGTTGTGCACGATTGAACCCCGCGATCGTCATTAAAACAATATGCCAATAACTCTTATTTTGTAAACAATCGTATCCCTAAAATACAAGCGTCTTTTGTTACAGCTTTGGAGTGCAGCTTTTTGGCATTACGTGTAACTAGCGCTCATACTACTTTTACTTTAGTCTTTTGGTTTTCAGTTGATTTAGAGCGCATGTTGATTTAGAGCGCATGCATGGGGCGGATCTAGGAGGGTGGGGGGCGGTGGGGCGGAACCCTCTTGGCATTGGCATTTTGACTATATAACGTTAGACTCGTTAGTATAACGTTATTACATATTAAACACATTTAAAGCTACTCTTTGGGCTTGGACACCCCCCCCCCCCCTTGGAAAAATCCTGGAAGGTTTGGAACCCTCTTGAAAGAACCCTAGATCCGCCCTTTGCACGGTAAGCATATTAATAAAATCAAAGGACTGTTAGCACTGGGATATGAATAACACACTATAGTACAAGCCCTAACATTCGCTATCCGGATCGAACGGTTCCAGTTCAACTTCGTAACATTTCTGTGGAAAATCCGGCATATGTGTTACTTTCATGCCTTTAAATTTCGAAACGTTCTTCATTACACGTCCAAAAATCTTTGCAACATATTTCAAATGTGACGTCGTATAGAGACGATGTGGAAGCGCCAGTTTAATGTAATCTTCATCCTGATCCGCGTCAGTAATATCACCGAATCCTCGTACACCACCCACGATGTATAAAGCACAAGCAAGGGTCCAGGATGGAAACCTACCCATCGGTATGTCCGGTAAAACTTTACGAGCATCAATAAACACGGCACTGCTTGCTGTTGCGGCGACTGGTACACCTGCTTGTTTTAGATACCCTGTAAACTCATCCAGGCTGGCAAACCGGTATTTCAGGTAGGTTTCATCCATGCATTCCTCGAGGCCTATCGCTATGGCTTCCATATCGCGACCCGATATCCCACCATACGTGAAATGACCTTCGTAAATGATACATTTCTGTCGTGTTTTGATGTACAGGTTTTCATCTTTCAGACATACAAACCCACCAGAATTACAAAGCCCATTCTTTTTCGCTGACACGTAAACTGCGTCAAAATAGCTGAACATTTCAAGAACTATTTCTCTTGCAGACGTCGATGTATAGATGTCTTCTTTGGTTTTAATGTACCATGCATTTTCAGCAAAACGACACGCATCTGCTACAATAGGTACGCCATGACGTTGACAGATATCTGCGGCTTTCTTGATATTGCGCATGCTCACTGGCTGACCAAACATGACGTTATTAGTCACGACCATAACAACACAGGACACGACATTCTCCCCTGCTTTGATGATGCTTTCCAATTTCTCGCAGTCGATACCTCCAGTAAAATCTTTATCCATATCTGCTGTAAGTGGTATATCAATTGGTTTACAATCGAGTTCTTTAATAATATTATCCGTTGTTTCAAAGACGCCATTACTAAGAACAACCGACTTCCGTTTATTTTCCAACATGGCGGCAAACAAGATTTTTTCTGCTCCCCGGCCTTGGTGAGAGGGCACGACAAAAGGGAAACCAGTTAAACGGCCAACAATGTTTTCCAACCGTTTGAAGCTCCTTGATCCGGCGTAACTCTCGTCCCCAGTCACAAGCCCCGCCCATTGATGGCAACTCAAAGGACCGACACCAGAATCGGTCAGTAGATCAACAGCTATCATTTCTGCATCTATTTGTAGTATGTTGTATTTGGCTTTCTTCAAAGCTTGTATTCGCTCTTCTCTTGTAGTCATGCGAATTGGTTCAACCATCTTGATTATGAAAGGCTCGCCGATCTGAAAGAACAGCACATATAATATTTTTTGTTCATTAATGTTTGGTTATTTATCGTTAAAATTCTGTTGTCTTTTTTAATTCTGTATTACAATCTCTTGCTGTGATATTTTAAGTCAGTTGGAAGGAGATAATTATGTAGGAAAAGAAAGGAAATAGGCTTAGGTAACTAGATCTAGTATTTTTCCCGTTTTCTTGCAACCTTCAATAAGAAAATGGGTCAATAAATTTACGATTTTGTTGTCTCATTAAAATCTAGATAAATTGTTTTACTTATGCTAAACTATATAGGAACAAATTAAGTGATCCAAACATATATAGTCCATTACCAGATGGCGAAATTGTAGACCGATCTATATTCAGAGAGTGTTGCAGACGACGATTTCAAGTGAATGGAATTGTACATTATTTTGTCCTTTTTTTGTAGAAAAATTTGTGGGAAATGAGGAAATGAAAAAGTTGCTTGTCATAAGCAATTTCTTTATTTTTCAAAACGTTTTCTAAAGCATTTACATGTAGCCTATCTTGTAGGGTGTCAAAAGGTGTCACTGTGTGGTAATGGGATATGTAGGGGTCAATTTCATCAGAGAATGTAGACCCCTTTTTTTGTCCTCCAAATGTCCTACGACACGTTCGTGGCATAAATAGCTTTTTCTAGGTTTCGGGGTTTTTGTTATACTCCAGTCTTGCCGTAAACGTGTTACAAGACATTTGTATGACAAATACACGTCCTAAACGCTTTGCTGAAACTGGCCCAGATAGAAACCTAGGCACCAAAAAAGATATAAACCAAATTAAACATTTTAAACTTATTCCGATTGAACCTTTAAAAATAGGTTAGAAATGTGTGGACGTGCATTTTTAACAGAAAGACGGATGGATGGACACGCAGACGAGTGCATAGAAAGATAGGCGAACGAGTAATTCGGGGTAGGCCTACATTATGCAATATGACTTTCAAACGTATTAAAAAACAGAACAAAATAAACATACCTCTGCGGACATATTCAGTTCGTGATTATCCATTTTGTGTCGCTCTATATAGGCCCAAGTTACACTTCAGCTATCGACCAAAAAATACAATATCATCTGGAGTCTGATAACGTTTTGGGGTTAACCCTTTTCCACTTAATACTTTTTCTGTAGCCTGGGTCGTTTTTGTTGGTGCAATTATTGATGTTTTAGATAGGTCTTGCCTACATATTACATGTATTTTACAATCCCTACCGAGTCTGCTTTGGAAAATAACTAAAATGTCCTAAGAAAATGTAAGAAGCCCGTAAATGTTGCCATCGGGTAAGTCGGAATTCTGCTTAAATCTGATCATTTTAAATGCATATCGAAACTGTTAAACAAAATAATTTTGAAACAAATATAACGATGGAAATGTATTAGGAAATGGGGAGAAACTGCTCGAGCAGTTTCTTTCATTTTCATACTGTATTTCACTTATTAACGTAGGCGTACTAAATCAGACTAAATCAGAGACAAAAATGGTTAGGCCTATTTCATTTCAATCGAACCAAAATAAAATCGGATGAGTCAAATTCCGGATATCCCGAGGTAAATTGACGTTCCCTACGACGTAGACACAACGAGTTTCAACTGTAGGCGATCATAGTATATTACTATAGTCCAGTAAAGATAAATTACGGCACATATTTACAAATTCTAACCATGTAAACAAAAGAAAAGTTTTCTTAATTCCCTATACAATTTTGCGTGAGTTGGTTGTGAGACACATACAAGATTCGAACCATTTAACGATCTAGAACGTTCTTGAACAGTTCTTGAACTTAAATGCGTTCTTGAACTTTTTTCCGCAGGGACAGAGGGAAGGACAGGGGAAATAACTCGAGTAATACTCGACTCAACATTTATTCTCACGGTTCTCTTCCTTTCTGAATTTTAGTTTTTGTTTGCACTGTTCTCCGAAGATTAATTTGAACTTTCGATCTTAAGACCGTTAAGGGGAAGGGCATATGCTGGTTCTTAGCCCATTTGCAGGCGGCGAAAATTCAATATGACCACAATCAAAGATGTTACAGTCGTCACTCGACAATTTCAATTTTAGTCATTTGGGGTATGATACCATTGTGGTAGGCCTAAATGAAGAAATTGCTTATTAGGCCTACATGCAATTTATTTACTTTCGACAACGTTTTCCAAAGCTATTTTCTTCTGAGGAGTCCAAAAGAGTCAGTTTGTTTGAATGGGTTAATTCACAGCCCGAATGCATGCGAAGTGTTCGCTGATTGGTCCGTGTGAATTGTGGTAGGAATTATGGTTACACTGACCAATCAAATGATCTCAGATAACAACCATAATTGACCATAATTCACTATACCAACCAATCAGAATGCAGAATGCTAAGTTAATTTGCATATTCAATAATGCATGAGAAAAGAAGAGTTGACGTAAACCATCCTTTTGTTTTAATTTTATTTTCCATGTCAAAACGAAATAATTCACGTTTGGTGGTTTGCGACTCAATTCTCATAAGCTGACTGAGCAACAGAGTAAAAGAGGGTGTAAAGGCTATCTTAATTGTTATTTGTGATACAAATCCTATGTTGTTGGTAGGCCGTAGACATTCGAATAGTCTTGACGAGACGATTCACACGAGTATCCACAGCATAGGGTTTGATGAACGATAATTGAAACATTGCATTTGCCATTTGGAAAAGCTGCTTTTTCCGACAGCTCTAGTCTGATAAGCCGTAAAGGGTCATTTTGGAATACACATCCCAAAGCTTCAGATAACAAGGGGTGATTATATTTTAAACTACAATATTCTATGTACTATAGATCAAATGTAATAATGTACATGTACTTATTGAAATTACATCAAGAAGACAATTTGGATGAGTTCCTGCAACATAGAGTTTCAACTCTGAGACCGAATTTACACAAAATGTAGTTTACCCGTGTTATCTGTCGCGCTGAGTTCCCGCGCTTTCGGGCAGTCAACACGAAAGAACTGCGCAGTAACTTAGGTGTGGACTTATTTGGAAGTGATCGGAGAAAAATGTGACGAATATTATCAGGCTTTATTCATTTTGTGTGATTTATCAGCAACAATGTCGGGATTATTTCGTCTGATCTCAGTCTGCTCTTTAATATACTCGATGTGCATAGGAATGTCGTTGATGCGACATAGCATCGCTTGTCTACGAAAACCTCGTATCTGCAGCTTAGAACAAGCTGCGGATACGAGGATTTCGTAGAAAAGCGACATAGATTCTTCGGTAGATTTCGGTGATCAAAATAGTGGTGGGTGCTGTGTGATCAGACTGTATTTCGTTGGATAACTAATACCTATGGCGAAAATATCGTCCGATTTAGATCTGCATTATTCTGAATGTTTAAAATTATGAATAACATTGAGTCGTTGATGCAACCATAGGGGTCCGTAATTTGAGCCTTGGCACCATCTAGACTATTCAATAGACTAGTCTAGATGGTGCCAAGGCTCAAATTATGGACCCCTATGGATGCAACGTGCGATATTCTTAGATGCAGAACTGTGTTTTGTTTTAATCTGAAAAGATGAAAATGACTGATCTTCTTTCAGAAAACTGTTGCATATTGCTATAATTTCTATGATTGGTCATATGACAACACTGCGTTGCTTTTCTTGAGAAACATCTTTTTTACACTTTCCCAAACAACAAAATTTTAGGGTCTTCCAAAACAAAAGTGTCTACAGATGAGAAAATGAATGCTGATAAGCTAGATTTTGTGTATTACATAGCACAGAAAATATTGAGGCAAAAGGAGAAACTGCTGGTTATCAGCGGTTTCTTCTTTTGCATTAATATTTTCCCAAGCCTTTCTTATCAGGGACGTCAAAACCAGGTCTTGTTTGGGAAAGGGTTAAACCGCTTCACAAACGGCAAAAATGTTTGAATGTTCAAATTAAATATGAAAGCTGCTGCAGACGGCAAAATCAAAGGATGCTTTTGCTCACGGAGATTTGGTCCAGAAAATATTGATGCGAAAAGAGAAAAATGCGTGCTGTCAGTGGTTTCTGCTCTACCTGATTTTGTTTTGGAGTTAGAAAATTCCTTTTCTTTTCTGTGATAGTTCGAAACTCGGGAAAAGGTGTCTTTCGTGCTTTACATAAAATGTTATAGCTAAATAGCCGTCGATCAGCATCTTATCGTCGGCGGGGGTCAAAATCTCGTAACTCGAGCTTTTTCAAGCTGTAGTTACGAGGTTTTGACCTCACACCGACGTTATTCTTTTCACCCGAAGATGTATTTTCTCTGGAAAACACGTAAACTTGATCCGTTCGTTCGTGGTCAGCTCGGTTATTTATCGCATAAGTGAAGGTGGGTTATTCCTTCAATTATTCGAAGGACGTCATTTATAAACATTCGGCGGTGGAATTAACGTACATTATTGCCTTAAAATGTGTGTTTTCAGTCTGTTATTGGCATTGTATAACCAGCAGAAACCGGGCGGATATCCAGAGAAATCGTGCATTAATCGGCAGATTCACGTGCGATATCGGACCGGTTTTGCACTCAAATATCCTCGATCGGGGATTTGTTGTGAGTGCTTCAGAAAATTGAAAATAAAGCCGAAATTTTGTCATTTCCCTTTTCCGCGATGTAAATTCTTGTAAGACCCCATTTCCAGTTTACATCCCAATAAAACTAGGTATCCCAGTGTAACCATATCTGATGACGTAATGTAGTGACGAAGGTTTAATTCTTGGAATCAAAAGGTAAACAAACGGGTAATCGGATTAACAAACGGGCAGCTGACAGATTTTAAACTAAAAGTGGATTTCGTGGACATGGAAGGATAGAAATTAGAATTGAGTGTTTGTGGTCTAGGTCAAATATGGTGGTAAGCCTATGTGTTTCTTGTTCTTCTTTTAGTTACTGCAATTTTTCCTTTACAACTTTGTTTTTATTGAAATGAACGAATGTCTGTTCAACGAACCAGACGGTCCAGAGATCTACCTCGGAAATTCCGACCTTTTAATTTATTACTCGCACTGAAATGAATGTTAGAATATCCAGAGTATGTTTCCAAAAGAAAACTAAGTCGAATATTGTTACGATTTCGCCTACCCAAATGAAGATTATGTCAGTAAAAATGCGATGAAACTTGACTACATACAATGGGGAGAATCACGTGATTGACAATGGTATTGAACACGAAAAAATGGCGACGAAATGACCGCTTCGGCGTGAAAACTCACACTTTGGAAAGGTATGTATTCAGTCTACCTAGTTTCTCAGACAAGCCACCTATCCTAAAGTACCCGCTGTTGTCTAGGGTTTTCACAGATACCCAACTTCCACTATCCGTTCGCTGTATTTAGAGAACACTTAAAGAATATTTCCAAAATTGCGAAAATTTTGGATGTGTGTTAAGCACGTCGCATCATATTTACAGCCTTTTTTCTAGCCCAAAGAACTCTAAATTCACACGGTATATTTCCAGACCCTTTTTTATCAATGACATTTCATTCTAGTCCATTTACAAGATCCCTTTTGTCTTTTTTAAGTTTATTTACGAAAAAGATGCTAAACATACGTACAGTGCTGTAGTGTTTGGCACGCCGAGTTCTAGTGAATGTGATGATAAACACACACACACAGTTGTGCGTGTTCTAAGAAAGCCACGGATATTGGACAAATTGGTTTTTATTTTCATTACCCAATATGATTGAAATCCGGTGTTAACTTACAGTAACATAATTATGACAGACATCGTTAGGGGTAATCTTTTATGAATTGGAAAAAAAAACAACAACAAAAAACAAAATCGAATATAACTGCTCTAACTTTTCAAATCTCTTGTTACATCATTTTCCATGATAAATACGTGCAAACACAATGAATCTGAACTGAATTGAGATGTCCTCTTTGCCCAGTTTATGATTTCAATCGCTTTCAGAATCTTGAAAGTGTTTATTTAATTGGTCAGAAAAAATCTTGTAGAAAATGACCCTTTATTTGTCCCTGTCAGATTTTACTGTCATACCCAACCAGTGGATTCTTCATAACCTACAACTAGTAGTAAACTACTTTTTACAATTACTTTTTTAACTGCTTTCAACATATACCATTACCATTTGCTTCTTTTTTTCCATATGAATCGAAAGAAGTCCCGGCTTTCATTACATAAGCCAAAACACGAAACACACAGTCTGGAATCAAGAGGAAGTTAAAATCGGAAATTCAGATTAAGAGTCCTTATAAATCTCCATTGTACCGAGCTTCACCTGGTCAATCATCGTTACATATAGTGCTTCACCATTGAAGAAACTTTTTAAAAAAAGTACAGACAAGAACGCAGTTATACAATTCATGCAGAATCGACAACTGCGAATGTTGAATCCGTGCCTGACTTTGGATTTCTTGATAAAAATTACGATAATAATGACTCAACCGGAGTTCTTGAACAGATCAATGAATTACTTCCGTCTGTGGTCAGGAGTGGACAGGACATTATTGATTTTTTCAAACAAGTGAAAGACATGGTTTTCCTTTTGAATATCATTCCATTGCTCTTGTTTGTAGACACAGTGAAGTGGTTTGAAAATAACTCCAAAACAGTCGAAAACCTTCTGGAAACTGAAATATAGACTCTTTGGTGAAAGGTTAATAAATCTTATGTTTGGTGCGAAGAGTCAGGGTGATACTGTCATGAAAGTTTTTGGCGTGGTCAGTACTCTCCTACATATAGATCTGCAGGTATCGATTTTGCCGTTTCAAATCCGAAGATTCTCCGATTAACTAATCCGTATAATGTCAGTGGAGAAAAAAACCCAGGTATATATGGAGACTTTACGGCAGTTTTGGCGGAGAATATTCAAATTGATGTTATAAACAATCTTTCAAAAAACCACTTAAAGTGTCCGCTGATTGGCAAAATTAAACTCTTGTGTCGAAAAAACATCTTTCTGATAACCAAATATCAAAGTTTCTACGATTTTCAAACATTAAAAGTGTTTTTATTTCGTCTTTTAAATTGGATATTTTGGTCTTTTCCGATGCTCTAGATTGGGGGCGGGGTCAAGCAATTGTATGACGTCATTTCGTGGCGATTTTACGGAAATTGCCGATCTTTATTTTCTCGAAAATCATCGACGTAACGACGCAAAGAAAGGCACAAAACTTTTAAAAACAACCGAGTTTGGTGGATCTTTTATAAAACACATTAATTTAATGATTTTCTTCCAATATACGGTGAGATCAACTGCCTAGCTTGGTAGCCTTTAAGTGACAGTCTTGATTCTCTTACAGATAGTGACAAAGCTAACACCAAGATTTATTTGATAGAACTGAACCCTATTCTGTCATATCATTGTATTGCATGTGCAATTGATTAATTTGTATACCGACAGTGCAAAGTGCATCACACCTTACTGAAATATTATTTTGTCACTCTCAAATGTGCATTTGCCCAAAAATGTGCCAGACTTTAACTGTGCATTGTTCAGATGTAATTTCTTAAATGTTAAAAAGATTTCAATCCACAGAATATATCTCTGCAAACACATATCAGTCAATGCATTCTACATAACTATGGTACACTTGCGTGGTTAACATCACACTCACAAGGACTCGGCGTGCCAAACACTACAGCACTTTACTTGTGTTTAACATCTTTTTCGTAAATACGCTTATCAAAGACAACATGGGCCATGTAAATGGACTAGAATGAAATGTCATCGATAAAAAAGGGTCTGGAAATATACCGTGTGAACAGAGAATTATTTGGGTAAGAAGTAATGCTGTAAATATGATGCGACGTGCTTAACACACATCCAAAAATTTCACAATTTCGAAAATATTCTTTAAGTGTTCTCTAAATACAGCGAACGGATAGGAGAAAGTTGGGTATCTGTGAAACCCTTAGACAACAGCGGGTACTTTAGGATAGGTGGTTTGTCTGAGGAACTACGTAGATTGAATACATACCTTTCTAAAGTTTGAGTTTTCACGCCGAAGCGGTCATTTCGTCGCCATTTTTTCGTGTTAAATACCATTGTCAATCACGTGATTCTCCCCATTGTACATAGCTACACGATGAAAATCTAACGGCCCGTCTAGTGGATATCGTGCTTACTCGATATATGTCGAGTCGAATGCCGGAAAACTCTGGTATCTGTCGGTGTAAATGTGGCTAAATTTTCACAAAGTTTTTTAGTTATTCGTCTTATTTTATTACATTTCTTTGCAAATTATTCATATTTTATGCAATAATAGCGTCAATTCACGTTTTTTCGGTCGTTAACATTCTCAGAGGCCCACAAAATGGGTTATCGCCTTTCTCCTATCAGATGTTATTTTTCTCGTTCCCTTTTAACCGTTAACGCATTTTTTGGGCCTCTAAGAATGTTAACGACCTCAAAAACGTCAATTAACCCTATAATGCGACGTCGCCCGAATAGGTTCAGACAGCCGATGTGCCGTGCACGTAAAATTCCGACGTCGCGTGAAATTCTGACTTTATTTCTTGATAATATTACGGTAATTCTGTCGCCATGAAAAACAGGTCAAAGGGCGATTGATAGGCCTATGCAGAGAAACTTTGTGAAGGGTCACGGTGCTAAATATAGGTCTAGGTAAGGATTCTGTGAATTCAACGTTTATTACAATAGAGATTCTGACCTATTTAGTCACGTGTATTCAACGGGGGCATCGGATATCAAGGTTTGTTACACATTATCGTGTAATCCGAGTTTTCTCTGATGGGATTGGCTCTGTGATATATCGTATAGACGGATTTCAAAATTACTATTTTTAGAACAGTGTTTACCTCATTTACATAATTTCCCCCCACGGGAGGCAAAACATTCCACTGATAAGCCATAACTAAGTACAGCGTATAGTTGAATTGATCAGTATTATCTAATTTTTTGTAATGTAAACATGGCAACTGGTTTTAATCTTTCCCAGTTACAAATGTCAGATTATGCTGCTAATTTAACATCACCTAATCTTGTAGTTTACTTGGATAGATTAACCATTTCTTCTCTTAAAACATTACCGGACCCATACAACACTGACAGGAAATGTCGGATAAACAATCCTAAAGAGTGGCCCGACATAAGCTATCCGGACATATATCACTATTTTGTTCAAGGGACCAGTTTTTATACATAAAATACAGGAAAATAGAAAATCACTAACAAAAATAGCAATATAAGCAACAAAACAAACATAATAAAAACAGCATGAAGGCGTTGAGATTTTCTTAGGATATCATGTTTTCTTGATAGTGCATTAATTAATCAATGTGTGAAGAGGTCAACTTGTGTATCTGAGAACCAATTAAATAGGTTTATTATTTCTTACCTTTTCCCCTAAGTTACAGGACAAACATGAAACAAATAAATTAAGTTCGAGAATGCTTTGTACATTTGAGATAAAAGTTTTTTTCATAACTAATTAATTGATACACAAACTAAATATACTTTACAGATTCTTTGTAAAATGACAACATGGCTCATATAATTTGATTGAATATTACTTCAATTATCGATATGTTCAAGCATATAGTTCTCATGTCTAATCTTAATCCTTTCTCAAAACGAAAATACTTAAGGCTACTCAAAATGAAAGTTGATGCACATAACAAGTTTGAAGTCAATATAGACTGATTTAGGACCTATGTACAATATAGCACAGGAAATATTGAGACAAAAAAAGAAAATACTGGTCATCAGTATTTTCTTCTTTTGCCTCAATGTTCACCCAAGCCTTTTTCTGCTAGAGACATAAAAACCAGGTCTTGTTTGGGTCAGGATTTAAGCCTTTGCTGTATTGTTTTTAGCTTAACATATAAGAAATATCAATATACCAGCTTAACTTTAAGAATGAATAGTTCATGGAAATATATGTTGTAGGTACTCAGAGTCCTACCAAGTACTAACAATATAGGGAGCTAAAATTATAAACGGTAATTTGCTTTGTCACATCACCCGGTCTTGAGATAACAGCGTGTTAATTTATGCGTTTTTACTAATGGAGGCATATCAGTAGGGCCCCTTTTGCCTCCTCATGAATAATTCATTAATGACCTGTTATTATGAAACTGGTCTATACCTCAAGATAAATGACCTGGCAGAGCAGCCCGTTCTAATCGAATGGAATGCTCTGCCAGGTCAATTCTCGTCCGCTATAGAAAGCTCGAATTAATTATCGTGAAAACATTTTGTTGGCGATTGTAATGGATTTTATTTTTGTTCCTTTTTAACCGCTAACACACTGTGACTCATTTTTGACTCCCCAAAAGATAATGACTGTGGAAAACATTGTGGAAAATGAAGAAATTGCTTGTGACAAGCAATTTCTTTATTTCCCAAAATGTTTTCTACCAAAAAAGACCAAATAATTTTAAATTTCCTTAACTTGAAAGTTGAAAGTGTCGTCTGCAGGGCAACATCTTTGAATTTGGAACAGTCTAAAATTTGTCGTTTGGTAATGGAGTAAAAGATGTCTGTCGGCGATTTGTATGGATTTTATTTTTCTCGTTCCCTTTTAACCGTTATCACTGACAGTGACTCATTTTTACTCCCTACAATACGATGGCTTTGAAAAACATTGTGGAAAATGAAGAAATTGCTTGCGACAAGCAATTTCTTCATTTTCCACTCTTATTTTCTACCCAAAAATATATAATTAGGCCTATATACACTTGAAATTGTCGTCTGATTCATCTTTGAATTTGGAATATATCTAGTAAACAAATTGACGTCTGGTAATGAGTTAACCCTTTCCCAAACAAGACCTGGATTTGACGTCCCTAATAGAAATGGCTTGGGAAAACATTGAGATTAAATAAGAAACTGCAGATAACCAACAGTTTCTCCTTATGTCTCAATATTTTCTCTTTGCTGTATTATAGGCCTACACAAATTCTATCTCTAAGATCATATCTTTTGTCGTCAGCAGCAGCTTTCAAATGAGATCACCCTAAAATGTTGTCGTTTGGGAATGGGTTAAAACAGTGCTGACCTTCTTTGGACTGCTTTATTATATAGGCTATAGAGAGATGAAATAGGCTAAAGTTAGAAACGAGTTTTCTTAACAACGATCGTTTTCTTGTAGGCTATGTTTAAGTGTGTTTGTCCCTTCAGCTTGCTTCGTAGCCTATAGAAGTGACACTGCGGGGAATCACGACACGCATCAATTAGGGTCTACAGACTGATGCCAGTCTGTTAAGAATAACATCATTTGTATTGAATGAGAAATATGAAAATAAGATACATAGAAAATTGTTGCTCTGTGTCGTTCTTAACAGTGAAGAACGACACAGAGCAACAATTTTCTATGTACTTTATTTTCATATTTCTCAAGATACAAATGATGTTATTCTTAACAGACTGACATCAGTCTACAATTAGGGTAACAGGAAATCTGCAATAATTCCCATAGCGGCCATTACCACACAATGACTATTTTTGACTTCCTACGAGATAATGGCTTTGAAAAAACATTTAATTGTGGAAAATGAAGAAATTGCTTGTAACATCAAGTCAACTTTGTTGTAGCCTATCTGATATTGTTGTATTTGTTGTAGGGCTCAAAGACATCCTATTCAGCTATTGGCTAATTTGTTGTAGTCACTTTATATGGGCCCGCGTGTTGAAGGGAGCGCCAAAAATTGGAAAGACAATGGTGGAAAAGGAAAAACATAGCAGAGCGAGGTTTCGATCCTCGGACCTCTGGGTTATGGGCCCAGCACGCTTCCACTGCGCCACTCTGCTCATACATTGTGAATGATGAAATCTTTTTTATAAACAAATTTTTATTTTTTCTCTCACAGACGCTTGATTCATTCTTTCTAGCCAATGAGCGCCTGGATCACATGATGATGTCGAGATCGCCCGATATTTTTGTAAGAAAAACATTCGATTTATGTCTAGATTTGCACTTATTGTCTTATTTGCCTCGATTATTAGGAAATTAATCACTTAATCTAACAGAATACGGCTCGATGATTTTTGCATTTAAGGCAAACAATCGTCTAGAGTGAGATTTGACATCCGACGAACCTACCCCACCCACTCGTTCTTCGTTATTTCTACGCCCAACTTTCATAATCACAATGTAATCTTTTCCTGGATTCTATCCATATTCTTAGATAGCTTTAGGCTCTATCTGGTTCTTTCTATGACTTTTTTGGCTAAGCACATTCCCAAACATACAGGTAGTCCGAGTCTTCTCTGACGTAAATACGCTCTTTGATATTTTGATTTTTCGCCATTTACGTCCGAGCGAGTTGCCTGTTGAAAAAATCAAGAAGTTCGCAACTCGATGTTGCGCATCGTTCACCGTCCGATCTTAAACGCTATCCGTAAAAGGCCTGATGATATCGATCAATGAACCATTTATTGTCATGGCTGCTGAAAAAATTACGACCAAAAAGTATTTCCAAAAGGTTTATAGGCAATGTTTTGCAACAACCCTCACCTGAGCAGCCTTTGTTTACCATGACCTTCCATTTAAAACCACGTGATCAACACGAAATCTCGCACATGGAATGCGGGTTTTCCCAGATTATGACGTAACGGTAGAATTTGAAAGAAAAAAAAAGTAAGATTATTTTATTTTTCAAATTGACGGCCCTTCTGAAATAATATAACAATAACGAGTTTAAAAAAAACTGATAACATGAATAAATAAATAAATGAAATATATCAGAAACGTCCGGCAAACGTTTTAAAGCTAGTATTCGCACCAATAATGTTTGCTACTATGTTGGGTCAATTCCATAACTTATGAGCATGGAGAACGAAATAAACGGAATTTCTCAGGAAAAGCAATACCATTCAAGTTGCAAGCTGAACAGATCGACATAAATTGATTTCCGCAACAAGAACACTCCATAATTTCTGAACAAAGGCGGTCACGTGACTTGAGAAAAATTCGTAATCAAAGGCGGTCACGTGATAGTCACGTGGCGGTAAATTCCGTTCTATTTTTGAACGAGACCTGGTCACGTGATCTGCAATAACAATGGCGACGAAATGGAGTGGAAATAGGGGGTTGTTGAGTTTCGAAAGGTTATACTCTTCCAGCAGGCCGATTTGAAATGAAATTTTTGGTCAGGTATGACAAAAAATGATTTATTAGCTCACCTGAGCACAAAGTGCTCAAGGTGAGCTATTGTGGTCGCTCACCGTCCGTCGTCCGTCCGTCCGTCCGTCTGTCCGTCCGTCCGTCCGTCCGTCCGTCCGTCCACAATTTCTTTAAACATCTTCTCCTCCAGAACCATTTGGCCAATTGTGACCAAACTTGGCAAGAATGTTCCTGAGGTGACCCTTTTCAAAACTTGTTCACAAATTTTTGATTCGTCAAAGAATGTGGGCGTGGCAGGGCGGGGCTTATAAATCGTAAGAAAATTCTTTAAAAATCAACCATTGGGCCAATTTGAACCAAACTTGGCAGGAATGTTCTTTTAGTGACTCTTTTGGTAATTTGTCCACAAATTTTAAGATTTGTCAAAAAATGTGGGTGTGGCAGTGTCAGACTTTAGAAATCCAAGAAAATTCTTTAAAAAATCAAACAGGTAACATATGGTTAGTGGGAGTCAAAACCTCGTAACTACAGCTTGACAAAGCTGGAGTTATGAGGTTTTGATCCCCCTCTGTGGAAATGTCTAATCCTATTAAATAAACAAAAGACCGGAATTGTTTACACAAACTCCCCCAGAATGGGGAGCTGCATGTAAAAGGGGGTAAATACATTCTATTTGTTATTTAAGCTATCCTTTGTTGTTTGTACTCATTTAAATAGTTTTGATTAGATCATTCAAATGAATACCCACATCACAGGGTTTGATAAACATTGAAAGATATTTTGCAATTTAGAAATCCCTTAACCCTTTCCCAAACAGCCAAAATTTGGACTTTTCTTATAATAAAGTTGCTGGAAACGACAAAATCGGTGTTGTTCAAGATAAGATTTGTGCATAATATAGCACAGAAAATATTGAGGCAAAAGGAGAAACTGCTGGTTATCAGCAGTTTCTTCTTTTGTTTCAATATTTTCCCAAGCCTTTTCTATTAGGGACGTCAAAACCAGGTCTTATTTGGGAAAGGGTTAACCTCTCCTATTTTAATCTCTAGTCTTTGGATTTATAATCAGACTTGCTTCTATTTTGCAACATATATATTCTCTTTAACTCTTTACCAAATCATTATTAGCTCACCTGAGCACGAAGTGCTCAAGGTGAGCTATTGTGGTCGCTTTTTGTCCGTCGTCCGTCCGTCTGTCCGTCTGTCCGTCTGTCCGTCCGTTCACAATTTCTTTAAACATCTTCTCCTCCTATATCAATGGGCCAATTTTTACCAAACTTGGCAGGAATGTTCCTTGGGTGACCCTTCTCAAAACTTGTTCGCGGATTTTTGATTCGTCAAAAAATGTGGGCGTGGCAGGGCGGGGCTTATCAGACTAAGAGAAATCATAAGAAAATTCTTTAAAAATCAACCATTGGGCCAATTTGAACCAAACTTGGCAGGAATGTGCCTTGAGTCACTCTTCTCAAAATTTATTCACAAATTTTTAGATTTGTCAAAAAATGTGGCCGTGGCAGGGAGAAAGGGGCTTATCGACTTAGAGAAAGCATAAGAAAATTCTTTAAAAATCAACCATAGGGCCCAATTGAACAAGACTTTGCAGGAATGTTCCTTTAGTCACTCTTTACAAAATTTGTTCACAAATTTTTACATTAGTCAAAAAATGTGGCCGTGGCAGGGAGAAAGGGGCTTATCGGCTTAGAGAAATCAGAAGAAAATTCTTTAAAAATCAACCATTGGGCCCCAATTGAAGCAGACTTGGTAGGAATGTGCCTTGAGTCACTGTTTTCCAATTTATTCACAATTGTTTACATTTGTCAAAAAACATGGCCGTGGCAGGGAGAAAGGGGCTTATCAGACTAAGAGAAATCATAAGAAAATTCTTTAAAAATCAACCATAGGGCCCAATTGAACCAGACTTTTCAGGAATGTTCTTTAAGTCACTGTTTTCAAAATTTGTTCACAAATTTTTACATTTGTCAAAAAATGTGGCAGTGGCAGGGAGAAAGGGGCTTATCGGACTTAGATTAATCAGAAGAAAATTCTTTAAAAATCAACCATTGGGCCCTATTGAAGCAGACTTGGTAGGAATGTGTCTTGAGTCACTATTTTCAAATTTATTCACAATTTTTTACATTTGTCAAAAAATATGGCCGTGGCAGGGAGGAAGGGGCTTATCGGACTTTAAGAAATCATAAGAAAATTCTTTAAAAATCAACCATATGGCCAATTTTAATCAAACTTGGAAGGAGTGTTCCTTGCGTCTCTCTTCTCAAAGTTTGTTCACAAATTTTTACATTTGTCAAAAAATGTGGGCGTGTCAGGGAGGAAGAGGCTTATCGGAAAAGAGAAATCATCAGAAAATTCTTTAAAAATCAACCATTGGGCCAATTTGAAAGAAACCTGGCTGGAAAGTTCCTTTAGTGACTCGTTTCAAAATTGTATCTTGTAATTTTTATTTCCTTAAAAAGTATTTTGGTATGGCAGGGTAAGGGAAATTCCATGCATTGAAAATTATACTGAACTGTGGGTTGTAATGGAGATACTTACTTTTCTAAACTGTTTGGCCTAGAACCTTGAAATTTTGTGTAAGACCTAATTTCATGAATGGCTTCCAGAATACAAGAAGCTGAAGATAAGAGGAGATATTTGGAAAGCTTTTACTATTTCTCTTATCTATTTCTGTTATCAATATCTTTGGCTGGCCCCGTTTTATCTTATGTAAACAAATAAGAAGGGATTATAAGCCTAGCTTATCAGATGGTTTGTCCTCATTTACTATATACTTTCTAATCACATACCAAATCTTGCTTATAATATCATAAAATAATCAATTTTAACAGATCAGTATGCTTTGAAAATTAGCCCTATGTTGTATATTGCAAAATAATGAAATAATTATTGAAAAAAACTCAACCATTATGATAATTTATACCCAACTTTACAGGATCGATTGGAACAAAATTTTTACTTAATTGTTTCCAAACAGAAAGTCCTTATAAGTTTCATGCCTTTGAATTTGACAAAATTGCCATTATCACTCTTGTCATCTTGATTCAGGTGAGCGAATTAGGACCATCATGGTCCTCTTGTAAAATTAATTATTTTGCAATGAAAAAAGGGCCCTGTGTTGTTGATTCTTGGGGTTTATATAGGGGTTAAGAGTTAGATCTCTAACATTTTGATCTTTGACATGGAAAACCTTTTCATCTCAAAACGGTATTTTTTCATAGGGCCCTATATTGTTGATTCTTGGGGTTTATATGGGGTGAACTCTGTTGATAATTGGAACCTTCTCATTGATATCATGGGAAAAGGGGCCTGAAAGACAAAATTCTTGTTAGTATTGTACAGGCTACAATTTTGGCCCAATGTTCATAAAAATTGGTCAGAATGTTTGTGTAGTCACAGAGAATTGGAATATTGAATATTCCTTTGGATACCACGGGAAAAGGGGCCATAATGACAAAATCCGTGTTGGCACTTTAGAGGCCATAATTTTGGCCTAATTTTTGTTAAAATTGATCAGAATATTTGTCTAATCACAAGGATAAAGCTTATCAACAATCTGAATGTTCCATTTTGATATCATGGGAAAAGGGGCCTTTATGACAAAATCTTGTTAACACTCTAGAAGTAACAGTTTTGGCCTAGTCTTCATGAAACTAAAAGAATGTTTGTTTTAGTCACAAGGAAAAAATTGGAATATTCCAGTTGATATCATGGGAAAAGGGGCCTTAATGATAAAATCCTTGTTAGCACTCTAGAGGCAAAAATTTTGGTCCAATCTTCATGAAACTTGTGTTTGTCTAGTCACACCGATGAACTCTGAGGAAAATAGGAATGTTCTATGGTATAGCATGGGAAAAGGGGCCTTAATGACAAAATCTTGTTAGCGCTATAGAGACAATAATTTTGGCTCAATATTCATGAAATTTAGTCAGATTATTAGCTCACCTGAGCACGAAGTGCTCAAGGTGAGCTATTGTGGTCGCTTTTTGTCCGTCGTCCGTCCGTCTGTCCGTCCGTCCGTCCGTCCGTCCATCTGTCCGTCCGTTCACAATTTCTTTCAACATCTTCTCCTCCTAAACCATTGGACCAATTTTGACCAAACTTGGCAGGAATGTTCCTTGTGTGATACTTTTCAAAACTTGTTCATGAATTTTTGATTTGTCAAAAAATGTGGGCGTGGCAGGCAGAAAGGGGCTTATCAGACTAGAAATCATAAGAAAATTCTTTAAAAATCAACCATTGGGCCCAATTGAACCAAACTCGGCAGGAATATTCCTTGAGTCACTCTTTTCAAAATTTGTTCACAAATTTTTATATTTGTCAAAAAAATGTGGCCGTGGCAGGGAGAAAGGGGCTTATTAGACTTAGAGAAATCATTAGAAAATTCTTTAAAAATCAACCATTGGGCCAATTTGAACCATACTTTGCAGGAATGTGCCTTGAGTCATTCTTGTCAAAATTTGTTCACAAATTTTTTCATTTGTCAAAAATTGTGGCCATGGCAGGGAAAAAGGGGCTTATCAGACTTGGAGAAATCAGCAGAAAATTCTTTAAAAATCAACCATTGGGCCAATTTGAACCATACTTGGCTGGAATGTGCCTTAAGTCATTCTTTTCAAAATTTGTTCAGAAATTGTACATTTGAAAAAAAAAAAACATGGCCGTGGCAGGGATAAAGGGGCTTATTAGACGTAGAGAAATCATAAGAAAATTCTTTAAAAATCAACCATTTGGCCAATTTGAACCAGACCTTGCAGGAATGTGCCTTGAGTCATTCTTTTCAAAATTTGACCACAAATCTTTTTATTTGTAAAAAATTGTGGCCTTGGCAGGGAGAAAGGGGCTTATCAGACTTGGAGAAATCATAAGAAAATTCTTTAAAAATCAACCAATGGGCCAATTTTAAGCAGACTTTGCAGGAATGTTCTTTGAGTCTCTCTTTTCAAAATTTGTTCACAGTTTTTTTCATTTGTAAAAAACTGTGACTGTGGCAGGGAGAAAGGGGTTTATTAGACTTAGAGAAATCATAAGAAAATTCTTTAAAAATCAACCATTGTGCCCAATTGAAGCAGACTTTGCTGGAAGGTTCCTTGAGTGACCCTTCTCAAAACTTTTTCGCGGATTTTTGATTCATCAAAAAATGTGGGTGTGGCAGGGAGGAAGGGGCTTATCAGACTTAAAGAAATCATAAGAAAATTCTTTAAAAATCAACCATTGTGCCCAATTGAACCAGACTTTACTGGAATGTTCCTTGAGTTACTCTTTTAAAAATGTGTTCACAAATTTTTCCATTGGTCAAAAAATGTGGGCATGGCAGGGAGGAAGGGCTTATCAGACTTAGAGAAATCATAAGAAAATTCTTTAAAAATAAACCATTGGGCCAATTTTCTATTTCCCTTATCTGTTGCTCTCAGGCTGGCCCCATGTTTATCTTATGTAAACAAATAAGGGATTAGCTTTAGCTTATCAGATGGTAATCTTTCACTAAATTCTATCAATCACAGACAAAATCTTGTTAATTGAGCCTATCATAAATGATCAATCTCTAACAGATCAGTATGCTTTGAAAATTAGCCGTATGTTGTATATTGCGAAATCATGAAGTAATTGTTGAAAATTAACTAACTCAACAATTGTGCTAATTCATACCCAACCTTACAGGATCGATTGGAACAAAATTATTTCTTAATTGTTTCCAAACAGAAAGTCCTTATAAGTTTCATGCCTTTGAATTTGACAAAATTGCTATTATCACTCTTGTCATCTTGATTCAGGTGAGCGATTTAGGACCATCATGGTCCTCTTGTTTCTCTAGTCACAAGGATTAAGCCTATTGACAGTGGGAATGTTCTGTTGGATGTCATGGAAAAGGGGCCTTAAAGACAAAATCCTTGTTGGTAATGTAGATGCTACAATTTTTGTCCTATCTTCATGAAACATATTCAGAATGTTTGTCTAGTCACAAGGATGAAGACCATTGAAAAATATAATGCTCTTTTGGATATCATGGGACAGGATGCTATCATTTCTCACCTTGTGAATCTCAGTTCAGGTGAGCGATTAAGGACCATCATGGTCCTCTTGTTGATCTATACCCTACAGTGTTTTGCCGAGTGATTGGATATGATACACAAAAACAAAGCTTCGCTACTTGTACCAAACTTTCCGCTGTTTTCAACGGGCAACTCGCTCTGATGTAAATAGCGAAAAATCAAAATATCAAAGAGCGTATTTACGTCAGAGAAAACTTGGATTAACATACAGGGTCACTCGTCAGAAAGGCACGAAACCAGAAAGTCTCAGTCCAACTGAAAAGGCCCAGTCCAGAAAGGCCCACTTTTGAAACTGACCAAAAAGGTCCACTATTTAAAGCCTTTCTGGACTGGGCCTTTTTGGTTTTGGGCCTTTTAGTACAGTGGGCCTTTTTGGTTTCAGGCCTTTCTGACCCCGATTCATAGCCATGACGTCCATATCCAGTCCCAGGAAACAGTTTGGGAAAACATTTTGGGAAAAAGGTGAAAAATTTCCTATTTCAATTTGGGATAGAGTAAAATTGATCTAGATATTTCTAGTGTTGTGCCGATAGTCTCCAGCTATCGAAAGCTATCGAATTGAGCCCAAAATCGGCTACAATCGATTGCAATATTTCACTATCGATACTATCGCTAGAGTTGTGCTGTTCTTTTGCAGGACATTTGAATCCAAATTAAAATACAAATTCAAAAGTAGATATCTATTTCTTGACATAAATAAAATTTCCAGACCATTTTCTGATTGCTTCCCATTCTCATACCATGGCTTTTAAGAAAGGAAAGTAGATGTAAAAGTTAATGCTAAAAATGTAAATCTAGGCGAAATATATGAGAGTATGACTTGATTGGTAGTCTGCCATTTGCTTAATCAGTAAAATTAATCTGACATTAGCAATGACTTTTGATGGATATATTTCAGCATTTGAGCTGATTAAACCATATTCTTTACTAAAATATACCTCTATGTATCTCTGATATATACATGTATGTATGATCATATATCTCATGATATGTTATTCGTAATTCACTAGGTTAAATTGTTGTTGTTGTTTAAAAAACGATTGTACAATCGATAATCAATCGGTTTGTCTCTCCGATTATCGATAGTGATTTTGCTGTCCGATATACAACACTACAATATCCCTTTTTTAAAAACAAGTCTTGACACCCCAACCCCCATTTGAATAGAGAGGGCAAGCTTTGGGAAAACAATCATTGTTGCAAAAGAGTTAAAAAATGTTGTAAACTATTTTCTCCTTTTGTCTAAATGAATAGTTTATATGCTTTGTTGTACACAAATCCTAGCATTACCAACAATTATTTTGTTGTCTGCGGTAACTCTCCAACAGTAGCTGTCTAATACTTGTTTGGGAAAGAGTTAATGTGAGAATCATGATGGAAAACTTGCACTTAACGAAGGGAAGAGAGATAGATAGAAGTCGAGAGAGAGGGCACACACAATCCTCGATCCACTGACTCTACGTCACTAATGACTCTTGGTACAATATTTTCTCTAGTGTCAAGATATCTCTCTGGTGACTTTCTCGCATGTAAGGTAACTTGAATCTAGTTGTGGATGTCGGATGGAGATTGCTTGTGTTTGGGAGGTTTATTTTCCGTGAAACTGTCTGTTGCTAGGATGTAACCTTCCAAGAGAGAGAGACTTGTTTCAGCTTTTAAAAAAAATCATTCATCAGGGTTCAACATTAACCTGTGCCCGACAGACATTAACTGCCTGCTGTTTGGTCAGGGCTAGTTAGATCCCCAAGATGCAAGACCGACTGGTCAGCCTCATTTCAAATCTCAGTCACTATTACCATAATGAAAACATGGGATATGTGACACAACAAGAACATGGGCCCTTCAAATTTTCATTCATTTGTGATTCAAAACTTGTCTTTTAGCTTATTAAAGGATTATTGTTGTTTACACCTTTTCCCTATTTCCAAATATTTGGTCAGGACCAGTGCATATTTGGTCAGGGCTAGCAGCATCTGGCAGCAACTAGCCTGACTGTCTGGTATTCAAAAATGTTAATGTTGGACCCTGTTCATGCTTGCAAAATTCAATGTTTTGTATCCATGGCTTGTTAATCTTCGTTCAGGCGGGTAAAAAATATTAAGTTACACTTACACTTACACTTACACTTGCTTGTAATTTTCAATCCCAAGTTCTATGACTCAGGGCTACAGATAAGTAGGGGTGAAGACATTCTAACTTTGTTATTTTAATTCCAAACCCTATGTTGTGGGTACTCATTTGAATTGTCTCGACGAGACGATACAAATGAGTACCCACAACATAGGGTTTGATGAACAATAACAGAATTATTGCAGTTTGAAAAGTCATCACCCCCTCTTATCTGGAGCTCTGATGACTGGAGAATAACATTTTGTTTCTCATTGCAGGCATACAAATTACGTTATCACAACATTGAAATAATGTGAAAATGATGCTGTACGAAGGGCAGAAATTGTTTGGATTGTTTCTGTGAACATAGCTGTGTGACAATGCCAGGCTGATACAAATATTATGGCCACTGTAGATTATCATCAAATAGCAGAGGACCATCAGAGTTTTCTGGTCCTTATTAGACATGCTGGTGAGTAGGGCTGATACAAGTACATGAGTACCCGGGCATGTAGGGTACAGAATAATTACATAATTAACCCATAAACGAAGATTGACACAATGAGATAATGACATTTTGATGTCCCACATGATAAATGCTTTAGAAAACATTGTGGAAAATGAAGAAATTGCTTGTGACAAGCATTTTCTTCATTTCCCACATTGTTTTCAATTTCTACCTAGATAAGTTGAAAAGTTCTTTGACTTGAAATTCTTTGAATTAGGACAATTAAAAAAAATCCATTTTTGTAATGGATTAAGTTCCTATTGACCCATTCCCACACAATGACTCCTTTTGACTCCTTGCAAGATAATGGCTTTGGAAAACATTGTGGAAAATGAAGAAATTGCTTATTTTCCATAATGTTTTCTACCCCAAAAGTCATAAAGTTTCAAAAATTCATCGCATTAAAAATGTTGTCTGCAACTTCTTAATTTCAATTTGGACCACCTAATATTTTGTCGTTTGGTAATGGGTTAATGCAATTATGTGGACAATGCCCGGCTGATACAAATACTATGGCTACTGTAGATTATCATCAAATAGCAGAGGACCATCAGAGTTTTCTGGTCCTTATTAGACATGCTGGTGAGTAGGGATGATATGGCAGTGGCGGATCCGGGGTGGGGGGGGATGGTGGTGGGGGTTCGTAAGGTTCGAACGAACCCCCCTCTGTAGCCTGATTATTTCATTTTCATGCAGAAACTCAGGCAAAATGGTGTAATACTAGAAAAACGAACCTCGCCCCATGTGCATATATCCGAACCCCCCTAACAGAGATCCTGGATCCGCCGCTGTATAGTCTTTTTGCCATTGAATACGACAAAATTACCATTTTAGACTCTGCTTTCAGTTTTACAGTCACTCACATTAACGGATTTGAATTTTGAAAAAAAAATGTGAAAAAAAATGTTTATGTATGTAAGATCTTGGACAAGTTCCATTTCCAGCCTGGTCAGAAAATCTGAGTTATGTGCTCATAGTGCCCTTGAATTTGACTTCAGGCGAGTGATATAGGGTCATCATGGTCCTTTAATTGTCAGTCCAGAATATAAGGATATAAGAAATTTGGAAATGATGATAAATGAACAAAATTTACCTTTCTTTGTTCAGACTTTAGTTTCATTTATTTCATACATTGTAGGTAAGCAGTTGTCATGGAAGCAGTTTTCTCGTTGCTGGGAGCGAGTGTGTCACAACACATGCGTTGCCGTTCCGGGACAGAAACGTGACATGTGGATACGATATCGCAGGTCGTATTCGAGAGACAACAACGAATGGGGCGATATCCAGGCTCACAGAAAAGTGCTTGGATTGATCTGCATTGGGAAGTGTACCAACGAAAATGAATTCGAAGAATTATTTCAAAGTTACAAACACGAAAAGAGTCAATACTCAGACACTTTGTTTAATTCACGATTGTTTGTTTACGGTATGAACAAAGATGGGACTCCGTTAACTGAAGAACAAATATTACAGTTTGACGGAGCGGCCGGTGATCAAGGGCAGACTCCGTTAACGATGAAAATCGATGGAAATATAAGTGATAATAAAGCCTGTGATAGTATGTCAAATGTGAATAAAGAAAACGACAAGAATGTAAATGGTGAAACTAAAACTAGTCATTCAGATCCATTAAGGAGTAGTGATACAAGTTCTACTACAAGTTCTGCACAAGTGACAAAAAGTACTGAAAACAAAGCCAAAAGAACTAGCAATGAACCGAGTGTGACTATTTTTAAATCTGAGACCAAGCCTCCACCCCCGCCACCAGTCCGGACCAACTCGAAGCCGTCCCAAATGAACAAAGATACTCCGGGGTCGGAGGTCGTGTTCTTCCCCAGGGTAGATAACTTTGAGGATGAACTAGATGACAGTGTTAGAGAGTTTGTTACCTCCCTTTTCTTTGTACTAGAAGGTTTGTATTGTATTATGTGAATAAATTGAAATGAAGCAATATGGATTTTGGTAATACAAATTTAGAGACACTTGGACTCTCTCCTATTGAATTTCAGATACGGTATATTTTCTTGAACTCTGTATACATCCTTGTACTAAAATCTAAAATCTAAAATTTAAATCTATTTGCCATATATTTAGCTATTTTCCAATTATTAATGTGGCTTGCGTAGAGGTCAATTTTATTTTAGGTAAAAGACTAGACCGATCATTTGAGAGGGCAGATAAACAACTGTTACTGTGTGCTCCATTTGAGAAGAAAGATTATGTGGGCATAGATCCTGATTCTAAGTAAGTGGTGTACTATTGATGGCTGATCTTTGTAATGCGCTCATCTAGTATTGATAAAGCCTCAAAGGTGAAGGCATATTTTGTCTGAACTTATGTTTTCCATTAAAAACTATTATTCTATAAGAGTAACAGGTAAGAGGGGGATGAAGGCATTATAAATTTATTTTAAACTAGGGAAGGGAACAAATATCCGAATATTTGTTTTTGTCGCGAATATTCGAATCTAAATCTGGTATTCGAATATTCTTTATTAATAATGAAATATCTATTTAGAACTTTTTTATTTAAAAAAAAAAAACTTGATAAAAAAGTGACAACCCTTTGAATTTTGAGATGACTGCATTTGCAGTCATAACGCTAGTCGCTTTGTTTTGACACCTGTCAAAGCACTTCATGGATCAGGCATATAGATCTACGATTGTGACAGATATACATCGATGTTAATCCGATAATATTCTAGCACCTTGAAATTTAACAAGGCTTTGAAAAGCTGCACATATAAAAGGATGATTATATTATATTGATCAATCATTATTTAAGTTGTATTAGCCAGTCAGAATTTCTATTTCACGTAGATGGAATTGATCTTCTTTGAAATTAGAACCAAATAAAGGTATGAAATTCCGACCGATAAACAGTTGAAAAAACAAGCATTTAATATTAAAGAAGCAATGTGTACGATGTAACTGTGATTCGAAGCTTTTCATTGCACTTTGATTGTTTAACCAAGGGGGGATGGGAAGAAAATGTTTGTCGGTAAGGAGTGAATAGTACATCTTTAAAAGATCATATTCTGTACTGGCAATTACAAATAAAATTTATGTAACGAAATAAGAATATAAGAAGGTCTAACGTAGTTCTCAAGTCAAACAAATTTGTTACAGTATAAAAATTTAGGTTCCCGAACATACTACATTGAACATATATATCTAAATGCATTCTTATCAAGCCCCGAAAATGAATATTTGAATATATTCGAATATCTAAAATGAATATTCGAATATATAATATATTTTGGTATTCGTTCCCATCCCTATTTTACCCTATTTTGTAGACATGTACTCTTTCTAATGATTCTAATGAATGCCCATAATATAAGGTTTGACAAATAATAAACGAAATATTGCATTTTGAAGAGCCATTCCCCCCTGTATTTTATCACAGTGTCAAAGATGATAATTAGTTGCTCAGAATCAAGCTTCTAATACTTGTGTAAACTTATTTGGAATTGTATATTCTGATGCAGGTCCTACAGGAAGAAGTGTCAGGGCCGTTTACGGAAACATCTGGCTGATTTGTGTCTATTGGCTGGACTTCCGGGCGAAGCTATTCTACATTATACAACTGCCATAGACATATTGAAACCTGTTAATGACTGGCTCTGGATGGGAGGTACGAAAGTTTTAATAGCTTGAAAATTAGACTTTGAATTTCCATGTTCATTTGTCTATTAGTATTACGGCTGAAACGTGTACCCGTTTACCTGCGGGAAGGGTACAAATTTGTGAATACCTTGGTACAAATGTATTACCCGTTACCTGATGATTAATGTTTGCTTTCAACTTCACTTGTATTAATAATTCAACATATCTATACCTTCAAAAATTATGCAATGATGAAAATAGTGTACAACATGTTGTCAATGATTACATTAAAGATTGGGGGACTCATTTCAGTCATTTGGAAATCCTCCAATGGGAACATGCGCATGAATTGACTCGGCCAAATCAACTCGCCTGCATGTTCTTATTGGTGGATTCCTCCTATACTGTAACTGGATTGGGCCATCTAAATTTCTGAATTATCCATTTGTATGGGTACCGATGGGCAATAGACTGTCTATCATCCATGCCTTTTATTCTGAGGATGGATAGTATGTGTAGACTTACTGTTGATACAGGTATATCTTTGAAAGTTTTTTATTGCTGTGCAAATTGTACTATTTCAAAGATGTTGCAGATGACAAATTCAAGCGAATTAAGTCTTTCTGTGTAGAAAACATTGCTTGTCACAATCTTGCGTTCCCTGTAAAGTATCTATGAAAGAAAAGCATAGATCTTGATCAGACTTTGCATATGCACAGGCTGATCAGGTTCCATGGTGGTCTTAAATGCTTTAAGGCCTTTATGTAGTTTCCCACACAAATATTTTATATTTTGCAGCATGTTACGAGGGCCTGAAATCAGTCATTCTCTGTCAAGAATCTATGATAGAATAGCATGGATCTTGATCATACTGTGCATATGCACAGGCTGATCTGGATCCATGCTGGTCTTGAATGCTTTAAGGCCATTATGCAGTTTCAAACAAAACTACATTATATTTTGCAGCATGTTACGAAGGCCTGTGTTCCGCAGCTGTCATTAATGTTGGAGGGGCTGGACATGCCGATTCTCTGCTTACCAGAAATATTACATTCTCTGTAAAGCATCTATGACAGAAAAGCACAAATCTTATGCACAGGCTGTTCTGGATCCATACTAGTCTTAAATGCTCTTAACACATTGCCACATGATTACGTCTTTTTACACTCCACAAAAGAAAGGTTTTGGAAAACATGGTCGAAAATGAAGAAATTGCTTGTCAATTGCTTCATTTTCCATTATACTTTCTTGACAGATAGACCAAAAATTGTTAAATTTCATTCTGAATTGTTGTCTCAAAATCTTTGAATTGGGGATTGTCTAAAATTTTGCTATCTTGTAATGGGTTAAAAGACGTTTTGTAGTTCCCCACACAAATATACCTATATTATATTTTATAGCATGTTACGAGGGCCTTTGTTCAGCAGCTGTCATCAATGTGGGTAGTGAAGGACATTCCAATTCTTGTCTACACAAAAACTAGTCATTCTTTGTCAAGAATCTATGATAGAAAAGCATGGATCTTGATCAGACTGTGCATATGCACAGGCTGATCTGGATCCAAGCTCGATTTAAATGCTCTAAGACTGTTTTATAGTTCCCAACACAAATATAAGTATGGTATATTAAATTTTGCAGCATGTTACGAGGGCCTGTGTTCCGCAGCTGTCATCAATGTGGGTGGGGCCGCACATTCCAACTCTTCACTACGCAGAAATCTGTCGTTCTCTTTCAAGAATCCAAGATAGAAAAGCATGGATCTTGATCAGACTGTGTGTATGTACAGGCTGATCAGGATCCATGCTGGTCTTAAATGCTTTAAAGCCCTTATGTAGTTTCCCACACAAATATATTTTGCAGCATGTTATGAGGGCCTGTGTTCCGCAGCTGTTATCAATGTGGGTGGGGCCGCACATTCCAACTCTTCTCTACGCAGAAATCAGTCATTTTCTGTGAAAAGAGGGATCTCGGCTCAGGATAAACCATTGGACAAACAAAGGGCAGGTAAGATAGTGTATCACATATAACTAGTAACATTTTGGACTAGAATCCGTCAGATATCGGCCGGGACGAAATAGCTATATCCATGTGAATCCTTAGCAGTGGGCAGACATGCAATATCTGCCTACTGCTAAGGAATTTATTCCAAACTATAGGTACAGATCTTTTGCATGTGCCTTTCCGTGACGAAAAACGTCAATGACGTCAGAAAAAAGCAATGTTGTTTACAAAAATGGCTGATGTCGTAATGTTCTCTGTCTTCACTTCGAGAGTGATTTTTGAAATAAATGAATGATAATGAGTTTATTTCAACTGGAGCATCTTGGGAAATTTTATTTAAAGGTAATATTTATTCATCAAATGAATTTTTTTGTTACAAAAAGAATGCAATACTAGTATACAGATTATTACACAGCAGATTCGGGCCGAAGAGTGATATCGGCCCTTACCTCGATATCTGCCCTCGGTCTAAAGACCTCGGGTCAATATCACAGTTGCAGGCCGATATCACTCTCTGGCCCTCATCTGCCGTGTAATAATCTCTAAGTTTCACTATTGGTTAACCCTTCATGAAATAGCAAAAATTTAGACTGTTCCAATTTGAAGATGACGAAATGGATGTTAATGAAAAAGAAATTTTGTGTACAGTTCAGCACAGGAAATATTGAGGCAATAGGAGATAATATTTGTATATATAATATGAAACCTTATCTGTATCATGCATTTTATCTTTTAGGGCAACTTTCACTGCATTGATTGGATTCAATCTTTAGAGGTAGACTTGGTATCAAGCAATTGTACATATTTTTAAGTAATAGTTATTCCATTCAAGTAATTGTTTTGTTTACACTTTGTAGGTAGCATTATGCAACATCATCATGGAAGTTATGCTAATGGTCTGCAGGAGTTGCCAGAAATGTCTAAAAAGACTCTAAATACAGACGATATGGTGGAAAAGTATAAAGAGGCTATTGGTTTATATAGCAAGGTAGGGATAATCAAAAGCTTAAAATAAATGACTTGAGGATCTGTATAGTAAGGCAGGAATTTTGATGGTCAGTATTTAAAGCTATAGATAAGAATGAAGATACACAGCAATTATGTGTTTAAACTTAGGATTTTCAATCATTGACAGTAAATCTCACAGTTGTAGGTACTTACTAGAATTAACGCTTTGGGATGATTCTTATGAGTACAAGCAACATAGGGTTTAGTTTGGGAAATAATTTTTAATAAGTTCAAAAGTGACCCATCCTAGGGTAGCATTATGCAGCACCATGTTGTAAGTTTTTCTAACCGTTCACAAGAGTTACTTGAATTGTCTTAACCGTGTCAGATGTTTCTATAAAGTTAACATAGGATTTTAATCACATTGAAGGGAAGTTAAAACCTTTGGTTGTATGAGAGATGTTCTTTCCCAAAGACGGTATTTTAGGCAGTTTCAAATAAGACAGATTTGCAGTTTTTAGGACGTTTGCAGAAAACAAAATTAATACAAACTTTTGTTAAAATTATCCATGTTACAGCTTAGAAAATCTTGAAGGGAAAGAAGAAATTGCTAATTATCAGCATTTTCTTTTTATGCTCCCCGAAAAAATTTCGGGGGAGCATATAGTCGCCACGCTGTCCGTCTGTGTGTCCGTGTGTCCGTGTGTCTGTGTGTCCGTCCGTCCGTCCGTCCACAGCCATATCTCAGCAACCCTTGGACCAAATTCAATGAAACTTCACATGTGAACTCCCTGGGTCAATACCTAGGGACCTTTTTCTCCGTTTGTAAATTTAAGGCTGCGTCATGGAAAAAGGGGCCTTAGTGTAAAAATTAGTTTTTCTCTTATTTCTCTTCATCTAATGGGCAGAATTTAATGAAATTTTGTGCTCATGTAATGAATAGGATGTTCTAGACCATATTCTATAAATAATGTGTGTACAAAAAAGCTGTCATGGGAAAAGGGGGCTTAATGTATGATAGTTTTTATTTTGTGACAAACACTTATTGGGGGAGCATAATCCGTCTGTGACGGCTCTTGTTTGCAAGAGTTTCTATGCTCAAATTAAATTGAGGTGCCAAAAAGCTGTTTGGTTTGCAAAGATTTAATCTGAACTGAATTCAATTTCAGTGCAAGAATGCAGGCATTATGGAGATGGAGGCCAGTTTTAAAGCTGCCAGAATACTCATACAGCAATTTCTTCCTTTCCTGCAAAGGTTTCTAAACCAGTATCCAGTTCAGACGTCAAAATGTGTCATTGTTTAGGAAGGATCAATGCTTAACACTTTCCCAAACAGCAAAATTTTAGGGTGACCCACTTCAAAAACTGCCACAAATAACAAAATGGATGTTATTAAAGATATGATTTGAGTAAAATATGGCATAGAAAATATTGAAACAAAAGGAGAAACTGCTGGTTATCAGCAGTTTCTTCTTTTGTTTCTATATTTTCCCAAGCCTTTTTAGCTCACCTGAGCACGAAGTGCTCAAGGTGAGCTATTGTGGTCACTTTTTGTCCGTCGTCCGTCTGTCTGTCCGTCTGTCTGTCCGTCCGTCCGTCCGTCCGTCCACAATTTCGTGTTTACACTCTAGCATCTACAAATATAAGCCAATCTTGACCAAACTTGGTCAAAACATGTATGGCCATAAGATCTCGGATGAGTTCGATTATGGGTCAGATCGAACCAGAAAGTCAGGAGTTATCTGCCCTTGAATGCGAAAAATACTTAGTTTTGACATTGTTTACACTCTAGCATCTACAATTATTGATCAATCAAGACAAATCTTGGACATAACATTGTAGACCATAAGATCTCGGATGAGTTTGATTTTCAGTATGATCTGACCAGAAAGACGAGAGTTATGTGCCCTTGAATTTGACAAAATTGCCATTTTCGGCTGTTTTTGACCTTGTTTACACTCTAGAATCTACAATTATTCATCAATCAAGACAAAACTTTGACACAATGTTTGGGACCATGAGATCCCGGATGAGTATGATTTTCAGTCTGATCTGATCAGAAAGTCGAGAGTTACTTGCCCTTGAATTTGATAAAATTGTCATTTTTGGCTGTTTTCGAGGATGTTTACACTCTAGAATCTACAATTATTGATCAATCAATCCAAAACTTGGACACAAGGTTGGGGACCATAAGATCTCATATGAGGTTGATTTTCAGTCTGATCTGACCAGAAAGATGAGAGTTATGTGCCCTTGAATTTGATAAAATTGCTGATTTCGGCTGTTTTTGACATTGTTTACATTCTATAATCTACTATTATTTATCAATTAAGACAAAACTTGAACACAATGTTTGAGATCATAAGATCTTGGATAAGTTTGATTTTCAGTCCGATCTGATCAAAAAGTGGAGAGTTATGTGCCCTTAAATTTGATCAAATTGCCGATTTCGGCTGCTTTAGACCTTGTTTACACTCTAGAATCTACAATTATTGACCAATCAAGACAAATCTTGGACACAATGTTGGATATCATAAGATCTCGGATGAGTTTGATTTTCAGCCTGATCTGACCAGAAAGTCGCGAGTTATGTGCCCTTGAATTTGACAAAATTGCTGTTTTCGGCTGTTTTCGACCTTGTTTATACTCCAGAATCTACAATTATTTATCAAACAAGACAAATCTTGGACACAATGTTGGGCACGATGAAATCTTGGATGAGTTCGATTTTCACAATGTTATTGACCATAAGTTCGTTTTCAGTCTTAGAGTCATAAATATTTTTTGAATTGAAGAAAAGTGTTGCTTATATCATTTTGGTTCAGGTGAGCGATATAGGACCATCATGGTCCTCTTGTTTATCAGGGACGTCAAAACCAGGTCTTTTTTGGGAAAGGGTTAATTAACATAAGAATTTAATCACATTGAAAGGAAGTCGAAACCTTGGGTTGTATGAGGGATGTTAAGCCCTTTCCAAAGACAGTATTTTGGGCATTTTCAAATAAGACAGAATTTCAGTTTTTAAGATGTTTGCAGACAACAAAATTAATGCAAACTTTTGTAAAAACTATGCCTGTCACAGCTTAGAAAATCTTGTAGGGAAAGAAGAAAATGCTGATTATCAGCACTCTTCTTTACTTGCAAGGGATACTAAACAAATGTCAAATTGAGGCATCAAAAAGCCGTTTGGTTAGTAAAGATTTATTCTGAACTTAATTCAATTTCAGTACAAGAATGCAGGCATTATAGAGATGGAAGCCAGTTTTAAAGCTGCCAGAATACTCATACAGCATAAGGTAAATTATAGGAAGAGTATGAAAAAAAGAGTTTAAAAGGGGCTATTTGTGACCTTACTGGAAGTGTGAAAAATATCGACCCTAGTCAGTCTGCGCAGTCTGCACAGCCAGACTAGGGCATACACTTTTCACTTGTATGTAATTTTTATGCTCCCCGAAAAAAATTTCGGGGGAGCATATAGTCGCCACGCTGTCCGTCAGTCTGTCCGTGTGTCCGTCCGTCCGTCCACAGCTATATCTCAGCAACCCTTGGACCAAATTCAATAAAACTTCACATGTGAACTCCCTAGGTCAATACCTAGGGATCTTCTTCTCCGTTTGAAAATTTAAGGCTGCGTCATGGAAAAAGGGGCCTTAGTGTAAAAATTAGTTTTTCTCTTATTTCTCTTCATCTGAAAGGCAGGATTTAATTAAATTTTGTGCTCATGTAATAAATAGGATGTTCTAGACCATATTCTATAAATAATGCGTGTGCAAAAAAGCTGTCATGGGAAAAGGGAGCTTAATGTATGATAGTTTTTATGCCCCCGATAGGGAGGCATCATAAATTTGACTTGTCCGTCCGTCCGTCCGTCTGTCAGTCCGTCTGTCTGTCCGTCTGTCTGTCTGTCCGTCCGTCCGTCCGTCCGTCATTCCGTCCAAAAACTTTAACATTGGCCATAACTTCCTTATTACTTAACATATTCGCTTCATACTTTACCACAACATTCCTTGGTACATTACCTTTCTGTAGGCACATACTTTGGTGACCTTGACCCCTAGATGACCTTGACCTTATGACGATCAAAGCGGTGTCGGGGGCATTGTCATCTTACAGTGACAGCTCTTGTTATTTTGTGACAAACACTTATTCGGGGAGCATAATCAGTCTGTGACGGCTCTTGTCTAAATCTGGAATGTTTACCCTATCTTACCATATGTTCATTTTCGCATACGGGATCTAGTTGACCTGTGCTGAGTCTGACAAGTGTGTTAAATTCTGGGTTTTTGTAGGTCGGATAAGGTCCCTTTTAGCGTGATGGGTCACATTTGGAAAACTGTTGTAAGCGCGTATGGTCAGTATTTTATATGCAGTTACAACAGTTTAGTACTACATTTTATGCCCCTGTATGGAAAGAATGGGGGGGGGGGGTTATATTGTTTTACCGCTGTATGTCTATCCATCTGTTTGTCAGTCCAAACTTAACATGAAAGCTAAAGCATTGGCCTTTTCGGGGGCATTGGTGTTTCATATGGGAAGTGTGGAAAGAATTGACCAGTCAGTCTGTGTGGACAGCACAGGTTGGCTAGGATCAAAACTTTACACTTGTAAGACATCTTTCAGAATCTAGAATGTTTTTCCTATCATACTACATGTTCTTTTTCTAAATGTGGCATCTGGTTGATCTTTACTGAGTCTGATCTGTTTCTCAGTAAAATCTTTTATCCCCTTACCCCATTACCAAACAACAAAATGTTTGGTTGGTCTAAATTCAAAGATGTTGCAGACGACAATTGTTAATGAAAGAAATTTAAACATTGTTGGTCTTTTGGTGAAGAAATCATTGTGGGAAATGAAGAAATTGCTTGTGACAAGCAATTTCTTCATTTTCCACAATGCTTTCCAAGGCCATTATCTTGTAGGGAGTCAAAAAGGGTCACTGTGTGGTTATGGGTTAATGGATGTAGCCTTTTAGTTTGACAGGTCACATATAGATGCTTTTCAACAAAAACCTTGTTACTGCAGCTTGTTTTAAGCTGCAGTAATGAGGTTTTTGTTGAAAACAGGCGATATACAAAAAGAAAACAGTTAATTATTTTATAATGTATCTTTTATTTACATATTTTACAAGTTATAACAAAGTACTGATATTCACATAATAGCACATGTTTCTGTGAAGTAGATATGGTACACTAGATTACACAAATTTACAAGATGCGCAGAAATATATTCTAAAGCATCCTAACTTTTAAATAAGGTCAATTTTCAATCACAAAAAGAGTTATTCCTTTCCCAAACAAGACCTGGTTTTGACGTCCCAAACAGGTAAAGCGTTGGAAAACATTGAGACAGAAGAAGAAACTGCTGATAACCAGCAGTTTCTCCTTTTGTCTCAATATTTTCTGTGCTATATTGTACACAAAACTTGCCTATTTTAACATCAATTTTGTCGGCCACATCCATTTTTCCATAGGACCGTCCTAAGATTTTGTCGTTTGGGAAAGGGTTAATCCTTTTAATCCTTTCCCAAAACAAGACTGGGTTTTGACGTCCCTGAAGGAGAGAGATGGTAAGAAACATTGATGGTGAGGAAGAAAACATTTGTAGTATTTTCTCCAGTTCCTACAAGATTTTCTGTTCTATAAAGTATGCAATTTTCACATTTTGTTGTCTTCAGTAGCTTTTAGCTTTGGTCTACAAAATTAATCAAGATTCTTGAACTTAAAATGTTATTTGAAAAATATATTTAACTCTATTTGCTGTTCTACATTAGATATATACAAGTATGTACATAAGATAATAGATAACAAATTCTTAACAAAGTCAACATAAACAAGAGCACATTAAACTACATCATTGTATCAGAGATCCAGACAAGATATAGTGATAAAAAATATAAAAGTTTCTGTCAGAGGCCTTTCCCCTGCCATGGTTTTGAAAACGCTTTTGAAGACAAGTTTTAGTATTTTCTTGTCAAATGTTTACCTTTTCTTGAAGCGATCAATATATAATTTTGTTTTATGTATCAAGAACATAAGTTTTATATGTTGTTGCCTTTCGTCAGAAACCCCGTAACTACAGTTTCTTTAAACCTTTACCAAACAGCAAAATTTTGGACCATTCCAAATTCAAAGATGTTGCAGGTGACAACTTCAAGTTCATGGAATTGATATCTTTTGTTGCTTTTGTTTAGAAACATTTTGGGAAATGAAGAAATTGCTTGTCACAAGCAATTTCTTTATTTTCCACAATGTTTTCCAAAGCCTTTTCTTGTCACAATTGTGAGGGAGTCAAAAGGTGTCACTGTGCAGTAATGGGTTAAAGCTGTATTTACAAAGTTTAAGAATAAAAGCAGCAATGTTGTAAATCAACAAAAACCTTGTAACTATAGCTTGTTTGAAGCTGTAGTTATTAGGTTTTTGAAAAAAGTAGCCATGTGTAACGAATTATTATCTTCACCTTGTCTTATCTGGATTCCTCAAAACTTTTAAAGATTTGACACTTTTGATCACACATTAAACCACTAGAAATAGAACTGAGGCTGAATGTACATCACTTCATTGATTTTTCGTCGCTTGATCATTCTCGATTCTTCCCGTTTCTGTCCAACAAGATGCACAAGTTGTGAATATTCAGGATGTTTGTTCAGGAAGTAGTTCGGTACTTGGCGTTTTGTGTTGTTTGTACGATTCCTCTTGTTGGCGAACCACGACTTCACCTGGCTGATGGTGATAGAACATGTCTCGGCGAGTTGTCTCTTCTCTTCTTCATTAGGATACGGGTTTGTTACATGCTGATCATACCAGTCATTTAGAATCACTTTAGCACTTTCACTGAGTGTGGAATAGTTCGGTTTCTTATCACTGGTTGTGGAGTCACAGTTGTTTTCTTTGTCACTCTGAGTCAGTGCTGGAGTTGTCTGTTTCTTTCTACGTTCCTGACCCTTGTACTTGTATTTGATTGGATGTTGATTGCCGGTGATTGATAGTGTGTTGAAACAGCGTACTCGCTTGTTCGCCATCCACTTCTTGACTTGTCGAGTTGTGATGTTGGTCATTGTAGCTAGTTGTTCGACCTCTTCATCGTTCGGGTATGGGTAGTTGACGTGGGCGTAGTACCAGTTGGATAGGATGTTAGTGGATTCTGGTGTCAGCATACGATGTGTACGAAATACAGGGTTCTTGAGTTCATAGTCGCCATCAATGTTGTCAGTGTTGCTGTCTATATGTGTGTTCTGGTTGTTGTTGTTGTTGTTGTTGTTGTTTACAATGTCTGTATGACCTTCGACCTCATCACATGGACTCTTTCTCTTCTTTGATTGGCTGGTTGGTCTGTGACTGGTACCCTGTAGACTGGACTCTGTACACCATGTAGCTGGGTTGATGGTTCCTGGCTGGTTGGCTGTGTGATGGAGGCCTAGGTATGGAGAGGAGTGTGATGTGGGGTACCGGTGGTGGAAGTTGTCGGTAGTGTAGTTGTGGGAGAGTTCACTCAGTGGTAGCATCTTTGGTGTGAAGTCAGGTGTGAATGCTGGTGTGAAGTCTCGTCTAGATTCTGGTGTAAATGTGACAGCTGGGGCAGAACAAATCTTCTGCATGTAGGACAAGGTCATGTTGATGTTATCAGGCTGGAGGAACGAAGCTGGATGATACATGGAGGGGAGACTGAATGGAGACTGCTGATTGGTAGGTATAGATTCAAATTTAGGTACAGCTGGAATCTGATTGGTTGAGAGTTCAGGTGTAGACTGGATGGTTGAAATTTCAGGTGTAGACTGGGTACCATAACTGTTGTTGTTGTCTGTGTTTGGACTGGATGTGGACTTGACTGAGTCTAAACTCATGGGAGATGATCGTCCTTCGCTGCTAGTTGTGTTGTCAGTACTTGTAGAGCTGGTGTTGAGTTCTGGTGACACTGGCTGATGTGGCTGGGGACTGATCCCACTCTCCGTCAGACATTTCTGTAACAAGTCTTCTTCAGGTACACTCACAGAGTCTTTAACAATCACATGTGCTGGCTTCTCGTCTTTATCAACAGTTTCTACATCTATCTCGTCGATCTCAAAGTCTTCAGAGTTCACACTACAGTTTAGATAGTCATCATCATCGTCATTGTTGTTAATGTTTTCATCACTTGTGTTGAACTGTAGTTTACGGACAGCATTCATTTTATCGTCAGTTTGAAGCAGGAGTGAAGCACCATCAACTTTACCACTTAGCTTCTCACACAGTTGTTTGGTTGATTCAGTCTTGATTATGTCTTTATTAGTGTCACCTTTTAGATTGTTCATGATGTTCACAGATTGTCGTAGTTTCTCAGCCTTCTTCACGAGTTCGTCAAGTTCAGCTTCTGTTCTATCAACCAATGAGAGTCTCTCTTTATCATAGTAATCGTTGATTGTGGTCTTAATCTGTGCAGGACACGAGTTCAACGCTCTGTAACGATCCATCTCGATTCTACCGACTTGATCACTGTAATCGTTCTCAACTTTGAGACCGTCGGCACTGACAGCTGGATCGATGCGAACTTTGAGGATCTTGTCTTGGAGTTTGATGTGTCGTAGGTAGACCTTCTCGCAGTTGTTGTTGGAGGTGGGTTTGTCTTCGGTTGTGTTTGTGGTTGTTGGTTGTTTGTCGGATGTGGTTGACTGGTTGAGCTGCATCAGATTCCAGCTCGTGGTAATTAGGTTGGCCGGCACCTGCATCTGTTAGAATGAAATTGAATTTATTACTTAGAGTATACTTAGAAGATTCTAAATTAATTCTGTTCCAAACAGTAGCAATTTAGACTGGTCAAATATGAATGCTTTTGCAGATGATCTGCATCTGTTAGAAAAGAATGGGAGATTTTACTTACAGTCGCTTGTTTTAACCCTTTCCCAAATGGAAAAATTCTAAGGCGGTCAAATTTGAAAGCTGCTGCAGACGACAGTCACAAAGTAAAGAATCACAAAAGGCCAGAATATTTATGTTATAGCCAAGAAAATATTGAGGCAAAAGGAGAACTTTGTCTCAATGTTTTCCAAGGTCATATCTACTTAGGACGTCAAAATCTGGTCTTGTTTAGAGGGTTAAGTAACTTCCAAGCAGTGCAATTTGAAACTGATCTAATTTGAAGGCTGTTGCAGATATCAAAATTTACAATCACAAAGTTTTTGAACCAATAGACCAAAAAGAAAAAAAAATCATTCACTTGAAATTGTCATCAACAACATCTGTATAATTTTGTCTAAGACTTTGTCGTCTGGTAATCAGCTAACATTTGACTACTATAAGTGGGTATGAAAAGCAATGAAAGAAAGGAATGAATTCTGATAACTAGCATTTCTGCTTTTCTCTCCTTGCTTTCTATGCTAACACAAACACATTTCCAACATTTTGTAATACTAATGTTGCCATTTATCAATTTGGACCAGTTTGAAATTTTGTTGTTCAAGAAAAGAATTAACCTTTTCCAAAACAACAAAACTTTAGTGCAGTCAAATTTGAAAGTTGCAGCAGTGGACAAAATGAACGAAACTCGAGGTAAAATTTGACTTATACAGCACAGAAAACATTTAGGCAAAAGAAGGAAATGCTGATCATCAGTATTTTCTCCTTTTGTCTCAATGTTTTCCCAAGCCTATTTTCTTAGGAATGGATACAATTTCACTTTATATCAATTTAAAATTTTGTCCCATACCCAATAAGATACAAGTCTGCATTTCAAACAGTCATCATTGTCTTGCAAACTCCTGCCACTTCAACCCTTTCCCAAGCAAGGCCTGGTTTTGACATCCCTGATAAAAGGAGTGTGAGAAAACTTTTGAGTCAAAACAAGAAAATGCTGTTGAATATCCTTTTGCTTAACCCTTTCTCAAACAAGACCTGGCTTTGACGTCCCTAATAGAAATGGCTTGGGAAAAAATTGAGACAAAAGAAGATACTGCTGATAACCAGCAGTTTCTCCTTTTGCCTCAATATTTTCTGGGCTATATTGTACACAAATTTCTATCTTTATCAACATCAACAATGTTGTTTATAGTAGCTTTTGAACTGAACCACCCTAAATTCTTGCAGTTTGGGAAAGGGTTAAAATACTTTCTGAGCTGTATTTCGCACAAAGCTTATATTTGTCAACTACAGCAGCTTTACAGGCCAAATATCAGAAAATGTCAGAAGCAATTTCTTCATTTTCCACAATCCTTTCCAAAGTTTATCGTGTAGGGCGTCAAAAGGCTTCTTTGTGTGGGATAGAGTTAACCATTTCCCAAACGACAAAATTATAAGGTGGTCCAACTTGAAAGATGCTGAAGAAGCCAAAATGATGGTTTTGAATATATAATTTGTGTACAATTTTTTACCACAGAAAGTATTGAGGCAAAAGGAGAAACTGCTGGTTTTCAGCAGTTTCTTCTTTTGTCTCAATCTTTTCCCAAGCCTTGTCTGTTAGGGACATCAATACTAGGTCTTGTTTTGGAAAGAGCTAAAGAAAAATGTTGTAATAAAAGGATAAACTAACCTGAGTACAATCTTGTACTAGTACAGACTGAAGATCCCTGAATATCGGGTTACTCTTGAGCTTACGAAGGTACGCGGGGTCGTACATCTTAACACTATATTGTGGGTACTCATTAGAATTGTGTGGCCAAGACAATTCTAATGAGTGCCCATAACATAGTGTTTGATCCCCATAACATAGTGTTTGATCCCATTCATGTTTTCTGAGCTATGTTATTCCAAATTTTACCTTTACTATCATCTATTTTGTTGTTTAACCCTTTCCAAAACAAGATCGAGTTTTGAAGTCCCTAATAGAAAAGGCTGATAATCAGCATTTTCTTCTTTTGACTCTATATTTTTTGTGCTTTATTGTGCAAAATTTTCAAGTTGGACTACTACTAATAGGAATTTTGTCGTTTGGGAAATGGTTAATGGAGCTTTAAAAATTGGACCATTCCAAAATTTTGTTGTGTGGTAATGGGTTAAAGGAAAAAAATATTGTTGTAAAAGGATAAACCTACCTGAGTACAATCCTGTACAAGGACAGACTGAAGGTCCCTGAATATCGGGTTACTCTTGAGCTTACGAAGGTACGCGGGGTCGTACATCGGGCTCGCGCGCTGCACTGGTGATGGAGAGTACAGGCTGTAGAATGGGCTGCTGGGTGGTGTTAGGCTCGGGAAGTTGAGTGGGCTGGGGATCACACCTGCAATGAAAGGATGATGATTAAATCATCAAATGGTTCACTTAACATTTGTCTCTTTTCAAAACAGCAAAATTTTAGGGCAGGGGTTTCAATAACTTTTGGGTCACTCTGGATTCAAGGCAAAAGTAGGCGGGTGATTTTCTATAGTTCCCTTTTTTAACCCAAGCAATATTTGCAAAGTAGCATGGGGATGATAGCCAAAAGAAGTGTAAAATCCTAATCATTGAATCCCCTGTTAGGGTGCTCCAATTGAAAAGCTGGTGCAGACAAAAAAAGGATGTTAAAAAAAACATTTAATTTGTGTATGAGATAGCATGAAAGGATAATGATTATAAATGTTTTACTTTTGACATTGATCTCTTCAACCCATTACCAAACGATAAAATAGGGTGATCCAAATTCAGAGGTGTTGCAGACTACAATGTCAAGTTGATGAAATTTTAAAATATTTCCATTTTGGATTAGAAAACATTGTGGAAAATGAAGAAATTGCTTTCACAAGCAATTTCTTCATTTCCTACAATGTTTTCCCAAGCCTTTTCATATGAGGAAGTCAAAATGTGTCACTGTGCAGTAATGGGTTAACGAACAGCAAAATTTTAGGGTCTCCAATCCAAAAGCTGTTGCAGACAACAGAAAGGATGTTAATAGACTTTGAATTTGTGTATAGTATAGCATAGAAACTATTGATGCAAAAGGAGAAAATTTTGATTATGACCATTTTCTTCTTTTGACTCAATGTTTTACCAAGCAATTTCTGTTAGGGATGTCAAAGCATGGCCTTGTTTCCAAAAGTGTTTTCTTTACCAAACCTGAAAAGTTTAGACTTGTCCAAATTCAAAGATAGATTGCAGACAAAAAAATCAAGAAAATGGGCGGAAAACATAATAGGAAATGAAGAAGTTGCTTATTACAAACAATTTCTTCATTTTCCACATTGTTTCTCAAAGCATCTATCTTGTGGGTCCAAATAGTGTTTTATGTGGCAATGGGTTAATCTTTAAATGTTTTCCTCAATGACAAAATTCCACACCAAATTAAAAATAGGTAGGAAAAATTATTAAAATGTTTCTAAAACAGAAAATTGTACATTTTAGCACACTAACTATAGAGAGAAAAGGAAAAATTGCTGGCAATCAGCAATTTCTCCTTTTTCTCTCAGTAGTTTTCAAAGTTTTTTCCTATAAAAATGTCATAACACCGGCAACAGCAGAAATTCATTGGCAAGAAAATTTCTTATGGTATTATTGAAACCTTTCCAAAATCACAAGTTTTGGTTAGGCCCAAATTAAAAGCTGCTGCCATTGAAGAAATCAATGCTTCCAATTGTGGAAATGTGTTTTTCATAACATGGAAAATATTTAGAGAAAAGGAGAACATTCTGGTAATCAGCAGGTGTCAAATAGTGTTGATGTGTGGGAATAGGTTAACCCTTTCCCAAATAGCAAAATCTTAGGCTGCTCCAATTTGAGACCTGCAATCGAAAACTTGTTGTGTATGATATACTCTCTTAAGAACAGAGCACATTCTCTCTTCTTTCCATTATGATAGAATGATGCTCTGTTCCCGCGGTGTCATTTTACGTCTAATCTTGGGGCCTTGGTGGGATTTCGGTGTCTAATTGTTTGCTATACACAACAAAACAATTGAAAAATCTTTAGGTAAAATAGACAAATACTTATCATCAGCATTTCTTTATTTGTCTCAATGTTTTTCCCAAAGTTTTCTTTCCTTGATGCCCAATCCAATAAATTAGAAAAATGTTAGACCCTCAAACAAGTCCTGATTTAGATGTGTTTAACCCTTTTCCAAACAACAAAATTTTATGGCGATCCACTTCAAAAACTGCCAAAAATAAAAGTTATGAAAGATAGAATTTGTGAAAAATATGGCATAGAAAATATTGAGACAAAAGGAGAAACTGCTGGTCATCAGCAGTTTCTTCTTTTGTTTCAATGTTTTCCAAAACCTTTTCTATTAGGGACGTCAAAACCAGGTCTTGTTTGGGAAAGGGTTAAGTTTAACCCTTTCCCAAACACAATGACCCTGAGAGGAAAGGTTTGGGAAAACATTTTTGCAAATGAAGAAATGTTGGTAGCAAGCATTTTCTCCTTTTGTCTCAATATTTCCTGTGTTACAATGTACAATAATTATATCCTTATCAGCATTAATTTTTGCGTTTGATGCAGCTCTCAACTTGAACCACACTTGAATTTTGGAAAGGATTTAAAGAAAATTATAGTTCTCAATTGGCTGTGGCAGAAGCCTAAGGGGCAAAGAAATTCTGATTAATTTGTACTTTATGTTGATGCCTATGTTAGTTGCATATTACTGTGACAGATTTAGAAAGAAAGAAAGGAAAGACAGAATCGTTTTCTCCTTAAATTCCCTCATTGTTCAAATTCTATGCTATGATTGATGATTTTTATGCTCCCCGAAAAAATTTCGGGGGAGCATATAGTCGCCACGCTGTCCGTCCGTCTGTGTGTCCATCTGTGTGTCCGTCCGTCCGTCCACAGCCATATCTCAGCAACCCTTGGACCAAATTCAATGAAACTTCACATGTGAACTCCCTGGGTCAATACCTAGGGACCTTTTTCTGTGTTTGTAAATTTAAGGCTGCGTCATGGAAAAAGGGGCCTTAGTGTAAAAATTAGTTTTTCTCTTATTTCTCTTCATCTAATGGGCAGAATTTAATGAAATTTTGTGCTCATGTAATAAATAGGATGTTCTAGACCATATTCTATAAATAACTTGTGTACAAAAAAGCTGTCATGGGAAAAGAGGGCTTAATGTATGATAGTTTTTATTTTGTGACAAACGCTTATTCGGGGAGCATAATCCGTCTGTGACGGCTCTTGTTTTTAACCCTTTCCCAAATGTCGTGAAATGATGTAAACTCTGAATATTCCAATAAATTGGATTTGTAAATGAAATGGAGCATAAAATATTGTGACAAAAGGAGAAAATGCTGGTTATCAGCATTTTGTTCATTTGTCTCTGTTTTTCAAATCCTTTTCTTTAACCCATTGTACCAAAATGACTTGTTCAAATACAAAGATGTTCCAAACAACAATGTCTGGTGAATGAAATTTAAAACTTTTTGGTCTAGGAGTAGAAAAAATTGTTGGAAATGAAGAAAGTGCTTATCACAAGCAATAAATTTCATCATTTTCTACAATGTTTTCCAATGTTTTTATCTTGTAGAGCATCAAAAATGGTCATAGTGTGGAAATGAGTTAAAAGTAGTTTAAAATTATTTTGCTTATGATAGGATGAGAGAAAAGGAATGAATGTAAATATTGTTAAGAGTCAACATATAATTAACCATTTTCCAAATAAGGCAGCATAATCAGCATTTTCTCCTTTTCCCTCAATGTTTTTCATGCCATGACATTCATACAACTCTTTTTTTGGAATGGCAAAAATTGTTAGTCTGCTAATTCAAAGGGATTTTGTATAAAAGAAAGCACAGAAAATATTGAGACAAAAGGAGAAAATTCTGATTATCAGCATTTTCTTCTTCTGTCTCAATGTTTTCAAATGCATTTTCTTTTATGGACATCAAAACCCAGGCTTGTTTGGGAAATGGTTAAAAACACTGGTAAATAATTGTCCATAACAGTTTGGGGTTTTGAAAATATTGAGACAAAAGAAGAAAATGCTGATAACCAGCATTTTCTCCTTTTGCCTCAATTTTTTCTGTTATATTTTTTGCTCAAATCTATTTGATATTTATACTCATTTTGACATTTACTGCAGCTTTCAAGTTAGATCACCAAAAAATTGTACTGTATGGGAATGAGTTAAGAAAGAGTGAAAGTAAGAAAAGAATATTGATAGAAAAGGAAAAGAAAATCTTGGTGCAAGATTGATTGTTAATGGCTTTGAAAAATATTGCGGAAAATAACGAAATCGCCTGTGACAAGCTATTTTTACATTCTCCACAATATTTTCTACTTAAAAAGACCATTCAGGAAAAAGGAGAAAAATGAATAATTGTTTAGGAAATATTGAAAAGTAAGAAAAAAATATTGATAGAAAAGGAGAAAATATTATATCTATGTACTGGTTGTAAGTGTGCTACCACCGTAAGATCTACAAATATCAAATAATTGAGCGCAAATTTGGAAAAAGGTTCTGTATAGCATTTGAGAAAAACCTGTTTCCGGATCAGCCTGTGCATACACACAGTCTGATCAGGATCCATGTTGTTCTCAAATAGCTTCTTTGTGACCTGTAGTAACTGTAAGAGAGTAACATAAATCCTGATCAGACTGTACCTAGGTGCATGCTGATCTGGAAACATGGTTGTCTCAAACTGTTTGACCATTAGTTTACTAAACTATAAATCTTTTAAGTTTGTAAAAATTGAAAGAATTAGACTGAAGTTGCAGACGATATTTTCAATGTGATGAAATTATATGACCTTTTGGGTAGAAAACATTGTGGGAAATGAAGAAATTGCTTGTCCCAAGCAATTTCATCATTTTCCACAATGTTTTCAAAAACCTTTAACTTGCAGGGCGTCAAATGGTACCACTGTCAGTGTGCAGTAACAGGTTTTGGGATCTTTCTCCAGATCTCTGCTTAACCCTTTCCCAAACAAGACCTGCTTTTGACGTCCGTATATGAAAAGGCTTTGGAAAACATTGAGACAAAAGAAGACCAGCAGTTTCTCCTTTTGTCTCAATATTTTCTATGCCATATTTTACACAAATAATGTCTTTAATAACTTCAATTTTGTCATTTGTGTTAGTTTTTGAAGTGGATCACCTTAAAATTTTGTCGTTTGGGAAAGGGTTAAATATTGTTAGAAAAGGAAACACATAATAGAAAAAAGATGTACATACCTGGGGTTAGTGTATTAGCACTGTAAGATCTACTCATGGCGGGGGCTGGTGTAGCAAACGGCTGATATAGACCCATACCAGCGGAGCTCTCCTGGCACGAGCTGAGCTTCGGCACACTTAAATCCATTATTATGTTATCACAATGTCACTTTGTGAAACAAGCACTAAAGTTATCCAGTTTTGTTATATTGTCAATATATTAAGTTTCAAGCACTGTAGTTCACTTCTAGTTCCAATGGTTCAAAGTCAAAATCTCAAAACCACCACAATGTTTCAAATCTTCAAGAGTACTCACTTAGTAATCAATCTAACCAATCAATACTAATCACTGATTGAAATATGATAGTATTTAATTGATATTTTGAATAATATTTGTATGTTTATAATAAAGCACAAGTTGTGTTCTGTCTTTCACTAGTCCAGAATTAGTATATATGTTGTTACATTTTGAAAATCTCAACTATGCCTTCTCAACTCAAAGGAGTGCCATACTTTTCCCTAATTGATATGCAAATTTGAAGCAAATTCCAGGTTTTCTTAACATAATTGTTACAAATTGAATTAAAATAGCAGCCATTTGTCCATGTGGTCGCTTGTTTGGTTCTCAACAACTTTCCTTTTAAAAACAAAGACCAAACTGAGAGGGAATTAAATAATCTGCTTTAATCACACACTGATTGCGCAATAATAGAATCTAGTAATTATCAATTTTTATCATGTATAGGAGTTGTAATTGGTTTTGATTGGTCTTTAAATTTGTGCAAACATCAAAAGGGGTCTTTGTTGGGATCTCAGATCTGCTTCTCAAAGCAACTGGTCCTTAATCTTAAGATGGATTAAAGGAAATTAGGGATTAGCCTAGCTTGCAATTGATAGCTTCCTTTTTCTGATTATATGAAAATTATATACACAATTTTGTTATTCATATCAATGCATTTCAGCAAAAACTTTGTAACTGCAGTTACAAGAATTTTGTTGAAAAGCATCAATATTATTTTTCTATAAAAATGTTTTATTTTTGTGAATAAAAGAATCATGCTTTTTGGATGATTTTCAAGTCTGTATTATTCTCAAAAAATTCATGTCATAGCACAGAAAATATTTAAGCAATTGAAAAAAATGCAGAATATCAGCATTTGCTTCTTTTGTCTCGATCTTTTCACAAATTTCTTATATCGGGGACATCAGTTCTTGTCTTGGAAAGTATTAATCCATTTTACCAGGAAATACAATTTTAGAGAGGAACTAATTGAGTAAATGCTGTAAATGAATATTTCTCCTTTTCCCTCAATGTGTCCCAAATCAGTATTAGGGAAGCTAAACAAGGAATGGTTAAACCTTTTCCAAACAAGACCTGGTTTTGACGTCCCTAATTGATAAAAGCTTTGGAAAACAATATGGAAAATAAGGAAACTGCTTGTGACAAGCAATTTCTTCATTTTCCACAATGTTTTCTACCACAATTATCACTTGGAAAAGTTGTCTGCAACGCCTTTGAATTTGGAACAGTCTAAAATGTTGCTGTTTGGGAAAGGGTTAAGGAGAGGAAGCTTTCTCTAAAGGCAAATAAATTAGGTTGTTCCAATTTGGGAACTACTGCAAAATGGGAGTTGATACAGATTTGTATGGCGCGCGAATAGGGTCTAAAGTCAATATAGCGCTAGACCGATAATTAAAATAGGGGTAGACCCTTAAAAATAACGTTCTACCCTTATATTTTTACCGGTCTACCGATAAAAATATCGGTCTACCCATAAAATAAGGGTAAACCGCTATTCAAAATAACGGTCTAGCGATAAAATTACCGGTGGACCGCTATTTTTATCGGTAGACCCCTATTTTTTCGATAGCCAATCACAGAGCTTGTGTTATACGGTCGTTGATATTCCCGGTGGGTTGAGGATGTAACGAGCCATTTGATTGGCTAATGAGATTTCGAGCAGAAGGGTCAAAAATAACTATCGGTCTACCGGTAATTTATCGCTAGACCGTTATTTGTAATAGGAGTCTACCCTTATTTTAAGGGTAGACCGATATTTTTATCGGTAGACCGGTAAAAATATAAGGGTAGACCGCTATTTTTACCGGTCTACCCCTATTTTAATTATCGGTCTAGCGCTATATTGACTTTAGACCCTATTCGCGCGCCATAGATTTGTGAATGATAATTACACGGAAAATATTGCGGCAAAAGGAGATGATGCTGTTTCTTAGCATTGTCTTATTTTAACTCAATGATTTCCAAAGCATTTTCTATTTGGGATGTAAAAGCCAAGTTTTATTAGGTAAAGAGTTATGTACCTATTGAATGTACCTTCTGGTAAAATGAGATAAATTGAATTATTTATAAAAAAAATCCATTTTGTCATCTGCCGCAAATTTTTGAAGACCCTAAAAGATTTCTATTTGTGTAAGGGTTTACACTGATTAAAAAAAAAGTGAAAAAATATGGAAAGGCAAAATATTAGGAAAAATAAAGTGCAATTGGATCTAAACTACTAAGCAGAAAATTTCCTTTCATGTAATATTTTTCGCACCTTTTGTACAAACATTAAACAAACAAGTGTGAATTTACTAAATTGTTTAATGACTATATTAAATGCTTGGCCAGATTTGCCTAAGGTTTGGCCAATCAGTGGGTTCTTTAACCCTTTCCCAAATGACACAATTATAAGCTATTCAAATTTTAAAACTGTTGCAAACCATGAAATGGATGTTGATAATGACAAAATTTTGTGTACAATGTACAACAAAAAATATTGAGGCAAAAAAAGAAAATGCTGTGTTTTATCAGCATTTTCTTCTTTTACCTCAATATTTTCCAAATCCCTTTCAAGGAAAGGCATCAAAACTGCTTCTCGTTTTGAAAAAGGTGGATGACTTTATTGAATGCTTGGCCAGATTTGTGCAATGTTTGACCAATCAGTAGTTTCTTTAATATAACAATCAAGGTGTTTGGACAATGTAGAAAGGTGTTTCTAGCAATGTTAATCCATATGTTTGTTAACAAATGCTTTAAAGTGACATTTCAGAATTTTTTGTCATAATTTTTACTTTTATTTTTATCTGAAAGAGCATATTTCCTTATGAAAATTCTGAAAATTTCAAGCCAAAATATTGCGCCGTTTACGAGAAATTTATATTTTTGTGTTAAAATTGAACAAATTGTTGTGGACAACAGTTCGGATTTATATGCAATTTATCGATTATGTCTCAACTTTAAATGCGTGTTTCTCACTTATTGGCAACGACTTCAAAAAACTAATATTGTTTATACTCATTAGAATAACCAATCAAGGCATCAAGACATACTTTAAAAAATTGAAATCGGAATGAAATGTCCCTTTAACAATTTTACAAATATTAGCAGGTTTTGATTTCCCCAATAAAAAGGCACTAGAAAGCATTTAGGGAAAAAAAGAAATTGCTGATTTCATCCAACATGTTCTGTTGTTATCCATGGTAGAATATACAAGGCAACATTAATCCATCCCTTCATATAAACACTTTTTGATGCCCCAAAGAAAAAGGCTTTGGAAAACATTGTTAAAAATGAAGAAATTGCTGGTGACAAGCAATTTCTTTATTTCCTACAATTTTTTTTTTACAAAAAAATAAACAACAACAAGAAACATGAAATTTTATTCGCTTGCAACATGTCTGAATTTGGACAAGCCAATAATTTTGACATCTGGCAATGGGCTAAAATGCCATTTGCATGAGGTGCATTGGTACAATGTGGATCTAGGTCCATCTTGATGCTCATCCGTACATGATGCCCACATCATGTGAATATAATAATATAATGATAACTCCTACATTTATGGAAGGATTTAAAGTGACATTTCAGAATTTTTTCTCGTAAATTTCACTTTCATTTTTATCTAGAAGAGCATATTTTCTTATGAAAACTCTGAAAATTTCAAGCCAAAATATTGCGCCGTTTACGAGAAACATATATTTTGGTGTTTAAATTTAACAAATTGTTGTCCACAACAATTCAGATGTATATAGAATTTGTTTTTCTGTCTCAACTTTAAAGGCGTGTTTATCGTTTATCATCAACAACTTCAAAAAACCGATCGCATTTATACCCATTAGAATAACCAATCTTAGCATCAAGACATATTTTAAAAAATCGAAATGGGGATGAAATGTCCCTTTAAATAATTATTAGCTCACCTGAGCACGAAGTGCTCAAAGTGAGCTATTGTGGTCGCTTTTTGTCCGTCGTCCGTCCGTCCACAATTTCTTCAAACATCTTCTTCTCCTAAACCATTGGTCCAATTTTAACCAAACTTGGCAGGTATGATCCTCATGTGACCCTTTTCAAAACTTGTTCGTGAATTTTTGATTCGTCAAAAAATGTGGGCGTGGCAGGGCGGGACTTATCGGATTTCAGAGAAATCCTAAGAAAATTCTTTAAAAATCAACCATTAGGCCAATATGGGCAACCGGCAACCGAGGATAAATAACCTAAAACAATACAATACAATTTGGATTAAACTTGGCAGGAATGTGCCTTGAGTCACCCTTTTCAAAATTTATCCACAAATTTTTACATTTGTCAAAAAGTGTGGCCGTGGCAGGGAGGAAGGGGCTTATCGTACTTAAAGAAATCATAAGAAAATTCTTTAAAAATCAACCATTGGGCCCAAGTGAACCAGACTTTGCAGGAATGCTCCTTTAGTCACCCTTTTCAAAATTTATCCACAAATTTCTACATTTGTCAAAAAATGTGGCAGTGGCAGGGAGGAAGGGGCTTATCGGACTTAGAGAAATCATGAGAAAATTCTTTAAAAATCAACCATTGGGCCCAATTGAAGCAGACTTTGCATGAATGTTCCTTGAGTCACTCTTTTCAAGTTTATTCACAAATTTTTACATTTGTCAAAAAATGTGGCAGTGGCAGGGAGGAAGGGGCTTATCAGACTTAATGAAATCATAAGAAAATTCTTTAAAAATCAACCATTGGGCCCAAATGAACTAAACTTTGCAGGTATGTTCCTTGAGTCACTCTTTTTAAAATTTGTTCCCAAATTCTTACAATTGATAAAAAACGTGGCCATGGCAAGGAGGAAGGGGCTTATCAGACTTAGAGAAATCATAAGAAAATTCTTTAAAAATCAACAATTGAGCCAATTTGAACCACACTTTACAGGAATGTTCCTTGAGTTACTCTTTTCAAAGTTTGTTCACAATTTTTTTATTTGTCAAAAACTCTGGCTATGGCAGGGAGGAAAGGGCTTATTGGACTTGGAGAAATCAGAAGAATATTCTTTAAAAACCAACCATTGGGCTAATTTGAACCAAACCTGCCTGAAAAGTTCCTTGAGTGATAATTGAGAGATACTTGCTTTTTTTAAAAGCAACATTTTCTTTCAATATTCATCAAACCTCATGTTGTTGGTGATCATTTCAATCATCTGCTTGAAAAGATTAATACATTCTACATACAGTCTCTACCATTTAGTGCTATAGTAACATCCCAAAACCTGTGTACTCTATACAACGTTACACTTTCCATCAGAATTGATGGCTTTCGAGCCACTTAAAATACTGGGTGCATAGGGTTTGGATATGAATAATAAAAAAAGGAAAGGCTTTCATATTTCTCTTATCTATTTCTCTTATCTGTTGCTCTGGCCCCATGTTTATCTTATGTAAACAGATAAGAAGGGATTAACCTAGCTTATCAGATGGAGATCTTTCTTCATAACAAACTTTACAGGATCGATTGGAACAAAATTATTACTTAATTGTTTCCAAACAGAAAGTCCTTAGAAGTTTCATGTCTTTGAATTTGACAAAAATGCCATTATCACTCTTGTCATATTGAATCAGGTGAGCGATTTAGGACCATCATGGTCCTCTTGTCATAAAATGTTCCTAGTCACTCAACCTTGCAACTGTTGTCAGAGTTGTGCCATATTAGGTTATGTAATAGAGAAGATGGACTTTCAACAAAAAACAGTGGATAATATTGTGATTTTGGCAATCTTGATTTTGTTTAAGAAAATGTTAAAAGACATCTAAGAAACATGAAAGCACTTGTTTATTTCTCATTTCAGAAAAACCTACAAGCGTCAGAGTTTCTACAGAACATAGTCTATATCAATCTACAACTGTCAGATGAAGATAGGGTAAGGTTTAATCTATTTATCAAGGACTTTAACCCATTACCAGACAGCAAAATTCTGGACTGTTTCAATTTGAAAGGCGTTGCAGACGACAAATAAGGTTTACAGACCCTCATTAAAAACACCACTTTCTAGTCATACGAAATGCACCAAATTACACGAACTTGTAGATACACTTCACATTAGTTGATTCACCATGTCGATTTCAAGATTATGCCTTAAGAAGAAATAATTTACAAATATTATCTTACTCTATATTCATATGCAAGAGAGGTAATTTTGAACATTTTTAGCGAGCCCGGACTTTATGTCCGGGGAGCTAATGTCACAGCCCTAGTGTCTGCGTCAGCGTCTCGCCCCGTTGCGTCTTCACTTGAAAAACTTTTACCTGGTCTATATCTCAAGCACTATTAGAGATAAAGCCTTGATATTTCATACATAGATACGTCTCGACAAAACCTTTCATTTGGGACCATGATCTTTGACCTAGTGACCTTGACCTTGGAGTTTGACTTACTTTTGGCCGAGCCCGGATAGCTCAGTCGGTTACGTCGGAGTCTGTCAATCCTAGGGTCTCGAGTTCGAACCCCGGCTCGGCCAGTATCCATTCTGACATTTGACAAAAGTCATTTGTCTCTCATCACTGGGTGTGAATCATCTATGTGAGAGAGCAGCTGGAGGCTCGGTTTGGATATTGTGGTTGTACTGGTGCTAGAAATACCAGGAACCCACGGTTAGGTGCTCCAGCCGCCGCGATATGACCCTGGTAGTTGAAAACGGCGTAAAACCCCAATAAACTCAAACTTGACCTACTTTTGAAAAACTTTAACCTGGCCTATATCTCAGGCACTATTAGAGATACAGCCTTGATATTTCAGACATAGATACATCTCGACAAGACCTTCCATTTGGGACCATTACCCTTGACCTTGTGACCTTGACCTTGGAGTTTGACCTACTTTTCAAAAAACTGCTGGTTTTGTGACAAGCTCCCGTATAGGCAAGCTACATTGTCCGCAGACAACTCTTGTTGTGAAATATTTTGTCAAGTATGCATTGATTCAAAATTCTAAACTGTACAAAATGCGCGTTTGTATTTGGAATGGAAATGTAACACAGTTTAGGAATTACTGGTACTTTTCAAATTTCGCCATCAGCTCTTTGGTGCTAATGAGGGGTTGGATACATTAAATTTGATGAAATTTTACAAATACTTCCACCGCAAAAGTGTTGAAATGCCAGGTGTAGTCTAAGCTTGTCCAAGCAAATCACTGCAATTAGCAGTGGTTGAGTGGAAAATTGTGGTGATTATATCGGTTTTGAGTAGAAAACATGCTTACCACGGCCGTCACGTTTTCCACCGGAATCCACCGAAAATTGAATCACGTTGGTGTGTGAAAATAGGCAAAAAACATGCAAGCTGTACTGTAAGTCTTAACTGTTGAAGGTCTCATGATATATGAGACAAAAAGTAAGATGAAATACTTGGTATACAAACCCTTAGCTTTGATTAACCCTTTCCCAAACAAGACCTGGTTTTGACGTCCCTGATAGGAAAGGCTTGGGAAAACATTGAGACAAAAGAAGAAACTGCTGATAACCAGCAGTTTCTCCTTTTGCCTCAATATTTTCTATGCCATATTCTACACAAATCCTGTCTTTAATAACATCCATTTTGTCATTTGTGGCAGTTTTTGAAGTGGATCACCCTAAAATTTTGTCGTTTGGGAAAGGGTTAAATAGTCTTCATTATACTTATCAGATTAACAGATATGGTTCCCTATCCAGTTTGTATGCTGAGATTGGTTTCCAGCGCAAGGCTTCATTCTTCAGACGAGTAGCTGCTATGCAATGCGTGGCACCACAAAATCCCAAACCAAATTGGCACCTGTGTCATCAGTTACTGGTCCAAGCCTTACAGGGCTATAGAATTTATCTGGATCCAAAAGAAAGCACAGTTAAATCGGGTAAGAAAGTCGGAGATATAGTTAGGGGAAATAATGGTGTACTTTTCAAACCTGATTCCAAGTCACCCAGTAACACAGAACTAGTAAGCAAAATGATGCCTGGTAGGAGTTTTGTATGTGTTAACATGATGAAACACTGTCACCATTTGATCAATGCTTTCATACAGTACATACTGTTCACAATTTAAAGCTTATACAACCAATGCTTTGCTTCTCTATAAAGCCCTTTCTATAAGAAGCATCAAAAGGCGTTACATTTGGTGAAAGAGTCAAAATGAATTTACTCCTTTTGTTTCTCTGAGTACTAACTAGTCTCTCTATTTAATTGCAGATTGTATAAATGGTTGGCCTGTGATACAGACTAGAGTGTTACATGAACTCATATATTCTGCAAGACGTATGGGTAATATACCAATAGCTGTTAGGTATGTACTATGTATCCCAATTTATACCTCCATATCATACACTGTTATGGGCTGTAATGAGTACAGGGTGTTTCATGATATGTGATACACTTTAAACCAAGCATCTCTTTGATATGCATATGTCCCTAGCAGTGAAAAATATATCAAATTAAAGATAAATAGTGTCCAAATTTATAAGTTGAGTTTTACCCATTGCAAGTACATATGAAATATTCAAGCAACATTTGAAAACAGGGTCCATTTTCAGCATGTAATCAAAATGTCATCCATTATGACGTCGCACCAGCTCAACACGTTAAATGAAATATGTCATCAGGTTGTGGACAGGATACAGTTTCGGCAGTACCCAGGTACATATTTATTACTTGTCACCTGACTAGTACGCCTTATATCACTTTTCAATGTTTTAATAGATCTGAATAAATTATACAATTACGAAATAGTTATAAAATTTTATCAATAATTAGTAAGGTAGGTTGACTTATTTGATAATGAAGAAATCCACCATTAGGAACATGCTGACTAATTGACCAAGTCAACTCTTCTGCATGTTCCTTATTGTGGATTTCTCTTAGACAACAATAGGATTCAGTCAACAAAATTCATAAACCATCTAATTGTGCAGGTACCTGGGTACCGGTCGGTAATTGTCACAAAGGTCCCGGGATATAAATTTTATACTTGTTTCAGCCCTACACTCTGAAACGCTTCAATCTTTTTTTTCGGTGATCGCATGTTGTCTAGGTTTGAATGCAAATTTGTTAGATGTTATACCTCACGATAAATGACCTGGCAGAGCAGGCCATGCTAATCGAATAGGATACTCTGCCACTGCCAGTCAATTATCATAAGCTATAGTAATGTTAATTTTGCCACTTCAAAGTAGTGATCAAAGTCATAATGGTGTCAAAATAGTTCATAGACTTTTTCCCAACAATGAAATTTAAGGCTGGTTAACTCTTTCCCAAACGGCCAAAATTTGGACTTTTCCTATATGAAAGCTGCTGAAAACGACAAAATAGATGTTGTTAAAGATATGATTTGTGTAAAATATAGCACAGAAAATATTGAGGCAAAAGGAGAAACTGCAGGTTATCAGCAGTTTCTTCTTTTGTCTCAATGTTTTCCCAAGCCTTTTCTAATAGGGACGTTAAAACCAGGGTCAAGAATTGAAAGATGCTGCAGATGATAAAATAAGGAATTAAAAAAAGAGAGATGGGTATTTCAATGCATAGAAAATACTGAGAGAAATGGAAATAATGCTTGTAGTCAGCACTTTCTTTTTTTTCTTGCGCAATACTTTCCAAATCATTCTGGATTAGGAACCTCAAAACAAAGTGTTCATAATCTGTTTTGTACTTATCAGGTATACCAGTCTACTGTTACACAGATTGTTGGACCATCTGAGTGCAGCGGAGAAGAGAGAGGTGGTGTCCAGTCTAGAAGCCTTGACCTCACAGACAGAGGGGTCAACTCAGCCCCTAGCTCTAGAATCAGGGGTCATTGTACCCCATATACCCCTGCTTAATGTACCTCTAGTCAAGTAAGTTGATTGTGTGTGAAAGATTTCAAATTTTGAATCGATCATAGCGATTGGACAGTCAGTAACTACTGTTTGGTATATTTCATGTTTTTCCACGGTGTCAATATTGTTTGTTTTATAAAAAGAAGTGAGTTTGATTTGCATATAACATCTTTGAATTTAAAAAAAATGGGGAACAAAATGTTGAGATAAAGCGAAAAATTGTATTGTTACTAGGTCTTCAATGTCCATTGACATTTTTAACATGTACTCATTTTGTTTAACTAATTTCACAAGGAAGAATGATTAATTGTTTTTCAGGTCTTTCAAATTAATTCCACTACACCCGCATTTAGAACCACGCCAAATGAACACTGTAGATACATCCTCGGATAATGTCTTCATATTTACACCAATGAATCTGAAAACCACGACAGACATCGATAAAACTGAAATGGGTAGGTGTGCTTTTCCTTTAGGTATTTTTGATAAAGCTTATTCAATGTTATTCAATATTGTTCTGTAATCATTTCCTCTGATTCCTGAATGGTTAATACAGTTGATGGCATAAATTGAACTGTTTTAACAGTGATAAAATTTTCACATCGAAATGGTTTGAAATTTTATTTTTGCTAAGTCAAACTCTTGGCTCAAACTTATTGCATCAAACTATGATGTTACTTGGTCATGTTATGTACCACGTCTAGAGATTTGAAAAACATTAACCCATTACCAGACGCCAAAATTTTGGACTGGTCCAATTTGAAAGGTGTTGCAGACGACAAATTAAAGTGGATGAAATCTTAAAAATACTTTTCATTTTGGGTTAGAAAAACATTGTGGAAATTGAAGAAATTGCTTGTCATAAGCAAATTCTTCATTTTTATGCTCCCCGAAGGGAGAGCATATAGTCGCCGCTTTGTCTGTCCGTCCGTCCTGTCCGTCCGTCATTCCGTCCATCCGTCCGTCCGTCCGAAGCGATTTCTCCATAACCTTTGGGCCAAATCAAATGAAACTTACCATGTGAACTCCCTATGACAAAATGCCGATGTACTTTCCCCGGTTTTTATACGCCCGAAGGGTCGTATTATGTTATGGCCCCGCTCGTCTGTCCGTCAGTCTGTCCGTCCGTCTGTCCATCCGTCTGTCCGTCCGTCCGTCCGTTAGCAATTTCTTGTGTGTGCAACTCCTCCTACAGTTTTGATCGGAATTTAATCAAACTTGCCACAATTGATCTCCATGGTGTCTAGTTGTGCACCGCGCTGACGGAATTCGGATAACTATTTTCGTTCTTGAATTATCTGCCCTTGAATTAAAAAATGCCCATTTTCTTGTGTGCGCAACTCCTCCTACAGTTTTGATCAGAATTTGATCAAACTTGCCACACTGAATCTCCATGGTGTCTAGTTGTGCACACCGCTTACAGAGTTTAGATAACTGTTTTCGTTCTTGAATTATCTGCCCTTGAATTTAAAGAAAAATGCCCATTTTCTCAAAAATGCCCATTTTCTCCTGTGTGTTACTTCTACAGTTTCAACCAGAATTTAATCAAACTAGCCACAATGAATCTCTATGGTGTCTTGTTGTGCAAACAAAATTTTGATAACTTTTCATGTTTTAATTATCTGCCCTTGAATTGAAAAAATGGCCAATTTTTACTGACAAGCCCCTCTCGGGCGTATATGCGCCGCTCTGCGAAGCTCTTGTTGGATTTGAGGCCTCGTCATGGGAAAAGGGGACTTAAGGTTAAATACAGTTTTTCTCTAATTTCTCCTAGTCTAATGGTCAGAATTTGATGAAATTTCATATTTGAGTAGCAAATCAGATGCCCTTGACAATAAACTATTTAAAATTTGCGTATACAAAATATGTCATGCAAAAAGGGGGCTTAACATTTGTTAGCTTTATATTAGCTCTGCATGGCATATATTTATTGTGACAATGCCTTATTCGGGGAGCATTGTCCGTCTCTGACGGCTCTTGTCCACAATGTTTTCTAAAGCCTTTTCTTATGAGGGAGTCGAGTCAAAAGGTGTCACTGTGTAGTAATGGGTTAAATAATTGCCCTTTTGTGCTACTATGACACTTTTCTGTTGACACTAGTTTGGTGTACTAATGATCCATGAGGTCCTTTAGATGATCATATCTTATTTTCAGACTACCACTGGGTAAAAGGAGAAAATTGTGAAATACAGTTTCAGGTCTATAACCCATTACCAGAGACAAAATTTTTCCACTTATCCAAATTCAAGTGTTGCAGACGACAATTTCAATCGCATTAAATTCTACATTTTTTGCCTTTCTTTGTTGAACAATTTTGTGGGAAATGAAGAAATTGCTTGTTACAAGCAATTTCTTCATTTACCACAATGTTTTCCAAAGCCATTATCCTGTGGGGTGTCAAAAGGTGTCCCTGTGTGGTAATAACCCAATGCCTGATGAACTTAAGATCACATATAAGGACTTCTTGATTGAATTTTACTTTTGAGTCCAGCATTGATCCCAATCAACTTACTGATCCGGATCTATCACAGTGGAGATTGTGCATGCTGGGATGGGTAAATATACGGACAAATTTGCCTGGCTTCAGGTAAGACATTTTGCAATAACTTCCTTATTTCTGCGTCAATTTAAAAACGGTTTGTTGCATGTACCCCGCCTTACTGAGCTCTTTCCTTTGATGTATGCCTTACACAAAATCTTTGTGTACTTTTTGCGAAAATTGATCCCAACCGACCAGAAAAACGACAAAAAATTCTGATCGTTTTTCAGGTTAGTTGGGATCAATTGTTGGGAAAAGTATGGGGAGTTTTCAAATAAGTAATACACATGAGTAAAGCCCTCAGAAAGGCGGGGTACATGCAACAAACCGCTTGAAATTTGACACAGAAATAAGAAAATTATTGCACAATTTCCTACCTGAAGCGTGGCTTATTTTGCCGTAGTCGTTATCATTTCGTTTTCTGGTCAGTTGGGATCAATTTTGGGAAAAATTAAAAGAATACCACAAATAATCCACGTATCTGAGGAAAGAGATTTTCGAGGCGGGGTACATGCAACAAACCTTTTGAAAATCGACAAAGAAATAAGGGAGTTATTGCAAAATATTTGACCAGATTCGAGATTATTTTTGTCCGTAATCGTTATCCATCCCAGCATGCACAATCCGCACCGTGTCTATGCTGATCTCAAATGTCTGAAGGGTCCTTTTCCCAGATCCCGGCTCACATATAAAATGTAATTTTCAGATTTCCATTGGGTAGAAGGAGAAAGTTGTGAAATACAGTTGCAAGTCTACAATCCAATGCCTGATGAACTGAAGGTCACACATATGGGCCTTCTATCTGAGGGTGTTGAGCTTGAAACATTTCCAGCGAGTCCAGCGATCGCCGCAGAGTCTGGTCCATACCCTGTCAAAATTGTGTCAAAACCAACCTCTGCTGGGACTCTCAAAGTTCTAGGTAAGAAATTTTTTGTGGCTACATACCTAAAGTTATACACATGGGTATCTGAGGGTTTTAAACTACATTTCCAGCCGTCGATTGCAGCAGAATCTGGTCCATACCCTGTCAAAATTGTGTCAAAACCAACATCCGCTGGGACTCTCAAGGTTCTAGGTAAGAATCTTATTGTGGTTATGTACTTCAAGAAAAAAGATAAGGATCTGACCACAATTTGAAAGTGGAATTATTTATTTTTCAAGCCTTTTATTCTCTGAACTAAAATTAGAAATGCCCTTTATAGATTTGGGTCCTCTTTGGCCGTCGCATAATTGACCAAACGCCAATCGACAGATCGCTCCGCCCAACATAGAATTTAATACAAACAATTGACATGTGTTCGTTTGTAGGGAACGATTTTATCCATAATCATGAAGTAAATTCGGACAAACAAAATATTATTTCGTAGGTGTTGTTATAAAATTTCGTAACTACAGCTTAATCTAAGCCGTAGTTACGAGATTTTATTACAACACTGACGGTTATCAAAACATACAGTAAACCTAGTCTATTGTTAGCACAAAATTCTTTGCAATTGGCATGTAGATTGTTTTGATTGTCAGTAGATAAATCAATACAAGAACATGTGCAACGAAGAACAATTGGGGCATGACATTTTTCTGATCGCCCATTGGCTAATCGATGTTATTGATTGACAGTCAGCGTTTGGTCAATTTGTAGGGCAACATACTTTCAATCCTGAAGATAAGGGTTCAATCTCTGACTGTGTTAAAATCTTTCCTGAGTAGGATTAGTAGCTGGAGGCTTTAAAAGGATGATGTAGGTAGTATCACTGGTGGTGAACTCGGCCAAAGCGAGGGACGCTTTTGCTACAACAAGGTACAGATATTTTGCGTTTAAATGTGAGTTCAAAGATCTGATTGGATAGTTTTTCTAATAACAATGAATTTGTTCTAAAAATAGACCGTGTTTTCCGATATGTATTGACAAACTGTCTTGTGTTGTTATAAAATCTCGCAACTACGGCTTTATCGAAGCCGTAGTTACAATATTTTATAACAACACTGACGGAATACTATGATCGTGAAAAAACGTCCCATGCTTTGGCCGAGTTCACCACCAGTGAGTATTAGTGAGAGGAATCCATGGTGACTGATATACTTAATAACCCATTACCAGACGGCAAAATTTTGGACTGTTCCAAATTCAAAGATGATACAGACGACATTTTCAAGCAAATAAAATTATGTATTTTTTTTTTATCTTTTTGGATAGAAAACATTGTGGGAAATGAAGAAATTGCTTGTCACAAGCAATTTCTTCATTTTTCATAATGTTTTCAAAAGCTTTTATCTTGAAAGGTATCAAAAAGCGTCAATGTTTGGGAATGGGATAACTGGCCTCAAACTCCTTTACACATTTTCCCAGGTTATTCATCCAAGGTGTATGGGGTCAAAAGTAACTGCCGGTTAAAAGACTGTCCCAGCATTCCACAGCCGTATTTCACCATTAAAGTTGTTCCTGCATTACCACAAATTCAGATTTCATCGTCGTTGTCCAAGAGTGCAAGTTTTCTGTCGTTTGGTGAAGAATTCAATGTTGTGACTAGCGCTACCACTGTATTATATACTGGTCAAAGGTGAGTGGGCCTTTCTATTAAAATTTGATACACCACTGGGTATCTAAAATCCATTAACCCTTATCAACTTTTATTAACATGCATATGAAAGTGAAAACTTAACATTGTCATTACAAACAAATAAGGCTCAAACTTAGTATGTATATATTTTAGTTCCAAGTTGAAATTCATCTTTGTATGTGAAGGTCAAATATCATAGTTCTAGTAACTTGGACATTTATGTTTCACAAACACATCTTGTTTTGAAAAATGAAGACTTTTCGAAAACAAATTATAGCCATATTTTCATGAAATGTGATTCTAAATGTGATTTCAGTTGTGAATGTGTTGTTACAGTACAGAATACTGGAAAACTTCCTGTAGAAATGATTAAAGCTAGTCTAGAATGCTCAAGGGAAAATAAAGGTATTTTCTTTTTCATTTTGTGTAAGGCATAACTTATATAAAAATTCATATAAAATTCCATAAAGATAAAGAAGTTTTACATTTTGCTTTCGAGTTTTCAAATAATCTTGTATTAATCTTGTGAAAGGAAAAAAGAATTGGCAGTATTTAGTATCAACAAAATTTGATGTGGGAACTTCAATCAGAATGATAGAAGCCCTTTATTTGAAATAATTAAAAAAAGAATAAAGTAATCTAGCCAAAATTCACGATCTACTTTGTTCTTATGCCCTTATGAAATCAATATAGTTCTCTACTTTATATTCCAGTCTTGTTCTGTGATATTTTTAGGATGCATAATTCTTGTTGTTTACTACAGATATAATAGGAGAAGTGTTCGAGTGGAATAAAGACAATATAGAATCACAGCTGCCTCTACATGTATCTAGTCTACTGTGTTTTAGTCTTGCCTTGTCGGGTATTGGGGATTGTCTCCCTTTAATGAAAGGTAAGGGTGTTTATTTGCAAAAAAAGAAACAGGTCACACACAAATTTGTTTTCTGCTGAGGCAGTGAAAATGTATGTGTGTATTACTCTGTGACCAGGCCCTGGTTTCTCGAAAAAACGTAAGTACGTTCTCATGCTCAAATCTGAGCACCATGCTCAAATTGCACGATATCCACATGAACTATAATCGAATACCCTTCAACGTTGGAGAGTATTCCTTTGAAGTTGAGCATTTTCTCATGAGTCTGTTCTTAAGTTTTTTCGAGAAACCGGGGCCTGGTCTTTCATTTGACCTTTCATTAGAACAACTCGACGAAGAAACGACGATAATGCTGAGCAAAAAAATACCCCATGCTGTTCCTGTTCAACCAGATGACTGTATAAATGGGTACCTATGGGAGATGAAAGGTTAAGTATAAAGAAAGTAGAATATGACATTGAAAAGAAATGTGAACCGTCACACTAAAAGGGACCTTATCCGAACTCCAAAAATACAAGTTTTTACAAACTTGTCAGACTCAGCACAGGTAAACCAGATCCCGTATGCGAAAAAGCACAGGTAAACCAGATCCTGTTTGCGAAAAGTGAACATATTGTAAGATAGGGACAACATTCCAGATTTAGAAAAATTACATAAAAGTGAAAAGTGTCGGACCTAGTCTGGCTGCGCGGACTGCGCAGACAGGCTAGGGTCGATATTTTTCACACACCCGATAAGGTCCCTTTTAGCATGACAGGTCACAAATATTTCAACAGCTTTGATCTGTCAATTGTCTTTCTCTAAACACAGGACAGTTAACCCTTTCCCAAACAAGACCTTGTTTTGACGTCCATAGTAGAAAAGGCCTGGGAAAACATTGAGGCAAAAGCAGAAACTGCTGATAACCAGCAGTTTCTCCTCTTGCCTCAATATTTTCTTACCTATATTGTACACAAATCCTTTCTTTTTCAATGTCCATTTTGTCGTCGGCCGTAACTTTCAAATTGGACCACCCTAAAATTTTGCCGTTTGGAAAAGGATTAACTGTTGTAGGGGTAATTAGTCGTATTTATAGGCAGCATTGGTTTATTTGTGTAAAACTAAACTTACACTTTTCCAATGTTAAACTTTATTTCAAAGAGCTAGTTAGTCCCCTACCGGTGTTCACACCGGAGGGGACTATAGGTTTGCCCTCCGTCTGTCTGTCCGTCCATCCATCCGTCTGTCCGTCCGTCTGTCCGCTCAAATCTGGATCCCGCGATAACTTAATAACTAAGCAAGCGTTTTTGATGAAAGTTGGTATATGACTAGATGGCAATGTGTAGATTATGCACATCATTATTTTATTTTTGTTTTTTAGCTCACCTGAGCACGAAGTGCTCAAGGTGAGCTATTGTGGTCGCTTTTTGTCCGTCGGCGTCCGTCTGTCCGTCTGTCCGTCTGTCCGTCTGTCTGTCCGTCTGTTCACATTTTGTTGTTACCACTCTAGCACCCACAAATATTGACCAATCTTAACCAAACTTGGTCAAAACATGTATGACCATAAGTTCTCGGATGAGTTTGATTTTGAGTCAGATCGGACCAGGAAGTCTGGAGTTATGTGCCCTTGAACGTCAAAAATGGCTAGTTTTGACTTTGTTACCACTCTAGCATCTACAAATATTGACCAATCTTAATCAAACTTGGTCAACATATGGATGACCATAAGTTCTCGGATGAGTTCGATTTTGAGTCAGATCGGACCAGGAAGTCTGGAGTTATGTGCCCTTGAACGTCAAAAATGGCTAGTTTTGACTTTGTTACCACTCTAGCATCTACAAATACTGACCAATCATAATCAAACTTGGTCAAAATATGTATGACCATAAGTTCTTGGATGAGTTCGATTTTGAGTCAGATCGGACTAGGAAGTCTGGAGTAATGTGCCCTTGAACATCAAAAATGGCTAGTTTTGACTTCGTTACCTCTCTATCATCTACAAATATTGACCGATCAAAACAAAACTTTGCAACAATGTTGGTAACTATAAGTTCTCAGACGAGTTTGATTTTGAGTCAGATCGGACAAGGAAGTCTGGAGTTTTGTGCCCTTGAACGTCCAAAATGGCTAGTTTTGACTTTGTTACCACTCTAGCATCTACAAATATTGACCGATCAAAACAAAACATTGCCACAATGTTGGTAACTATAAGTTCTCAGATGAGTTTAATTTTTTGTCAGATCGGACATGGAAATCTGGAGTTATGTGCCCTTGAACGTCAAAAATGGCTAGTTTTGACTTTGTTACCACTCTAGCATCTACAAATATTGACCGATCAAGACAAAACTTTGCCACAATGTTGGTAACCATAAGATCTTGGTTGACTTCGATTTTCAGTGTGATTGAAGTAGGAAGTCTGGAATTATGTGCCCTTGAATTTGACAAAATTGCTGTTTTCGACTTTGTTTACACTGTAGCATCTACATTTATTGACTTATCAAGACAAAACTTGGCCACAATGTTGGTGGCCATAAGATCCTGGATGAGTGAAACTTTCAGCTTGATTTGACTAGAGTTATTGGCCCTTGAATTTCACAAAATACAGTTTTCGACTTTATTTTCCCTCTAACAATATATTGACCAATCCAAAAAAAAATTGGACATAATGTTGATGAGAATACTTTTATTAGAACAGAGGTATGTGCCCTTGACTGTGTTGTTTTCTTCCACTTTGTTTTCACTGTAACAGCCACAAATATTGATCATTCAAGATTATGAAAGCAGTTTTCAGCTGGATCATAATCTCACATCTTAAATTATGTGCTCTTGAACTTAATACAACATTAAGTGACTTTCTTTCTACATAGGTTCAGGTGAGCGATTAAGGACCATCATGGTCCTCTTGTCGACTTAAATTGAGGTTGCTATGGTTACAGAAATAGTGAAAATATGGCCAAAAATGGGATCCTGCGATAAGATAATAACTAAGCAAGCTAGTTTGATGAGACTTGGTATATGACTATATGGCAATGTGTAGATTATGCACATCATTTTATTTTTGTTTTTAGACTAAAATTGTTGTTGCTATGGTTACGGAAATAGTGAAAATATGGCAAAAAATATTGGATCCTGCGATAAGTTAATAAGTAAGCAAGCTAATTTGATGAGACTTGGTATATGACTAGATGGCAATGTGTAGATTATGCACATCATTTTATCTTTGTTCTTTGACGAAAAGTGTGGTTGCTATGGTAACGGAAATAGTGAAAACATGGCAAAAAATGGATCCTGCAATAACTTAATAACTAAGCAAGCTAACTTGATGAAACCTGTTTTAAAATGTAAAAAAAATTGTAAGCCATGTTAGTCAGGGTGGTGATGCAGCAGTATTAATCACCTCCAGTTGGGCATAACATTTCATATGTTTGACAATTATTTTGATGACTTGTTCATCTTAATCTATTATTGATTACCATATTGAGTCAATGTGAAGCCGGTAGGGGACTTAATGTGTTGCATACAACACCAGATACTTGTGCAAAACTATTGTACATAGTTTATTAAAATTAAGTTTGTGCATAAAACCATTTAGTGTTTGGAAATGGGTTTATGGAAGTAAATGCATTATTTCTCCTTTTCAGTGGGTCTTCAGAAGTCTTCTGAAAGCCTAAACAGACACATCAGTAAAGATGGAAAGGTGAGTTGTCAAAGCTTGACTTACCAGGGCTGCAGTCATGATGCAGTTGTATATGACATACTAAATGGGTCAAAAGTCTATATAGAGCGTGCACGCATAAAATATATGTGTCGAGGCATAAATTTTAAGCGTCGACGCGCATATTTACAGGTTGACGCGTAAAATTTACGCGAGCAGTTGAAAATATATGCGTTGACGTGTAAATTTTACGCGAGCAGGAGTGAAAAATGTGAAACCGTGACTGGCCAATGGGAGAGGCGGTTAGAAATCTTTCCCTTTATACCATAAAATTGATGGATGAAACGAAGACTCTGATTGGTTTATAGATAAAATACTCGTTGACGCATATATTTACGCGAGCAGTTGAAAATTTACGCGTTGACGCATAAATTTTCAACCCCTTGTGTAAATTTTATGCATAAAATTTACGCGTCAACACATATATTTTATGCGTGCATGCTCTAAATAGACTTTTGACCAATTTGGTATGCCATAGTTGTAAGCATGTCAGACTCTCAATCATGGGGTCTCAGGTTCTATCCCTTTGTGGAGAATACCCTTTCTGGCATTTGTTTTACACCAATGGATGGAAAATAATCATGAACCTTAGTTGAGCAGCTGGAAGCTCAGAAACAATGTTGTCATTACTGATAAGATAAGCTAAAGGAATCCAAGAATTAAATGTTCCAATGGCCAGAATATGAATGAAATACTGTGAAAATTGAAATAAACTGCATTCAGTTAACCCATTACCAAACAATGACTCTTTTTGACTCCCTACAAGATAAAGACTTTGGAAAACATTGTGGAAAATGATTTTTGAAGAAATTGCTTGCGACAAGCAATTTCTTCTTTTCCCAGGATGTTTTCTACCCCAAAAGACCCAAAATGTTTAAATTTCATTCACTTAAAATTGTCGTCTGCAACATCTTTCAAATATGAAGAGTGCATAATATTGCCGTTTGGTAAAGGTTAATAAAATTCTGGCTTGGCAAATATTGTTTATGCCATCTGACAAATTGTTTGTTACTCACCAATGGATGAATTGCCTGTCAATCATCTAGGTTTGATGTGCAGCTGGTGGCTCGGGTTAGATGTTGTAGTTGTATTGTTGCATGAAATGCTGTAAACATGTGCTTATGTGCACCAGCAATGGTTATATTTCTGAAAAATTGTTATTCCTTTCCCAAACAACAAAATTTCAGGGTGATCCACTTCAAAAACTGCCACAAATGACAAAACGGATGTTATTAAAGATAGGATTTGTGTAAAATATGGCATAGAAAATATTGAGACAAAAGGAGAAACTGCTGGTTATCAGCAGTTTCGTCTTTTGTTATGCCCCCTTTCGAAGAAAATGGGGGTATATTGTTTTGCAAGTGTCGGTCGGTCGGAAGGTCGGTCAGTCCGTAGGTTGGTCGGTCTGTCCGTAGACCAAACCTTGTCTGGAGCATAACTCGAAAAGTATTAAAGGTAGAATCATGAAACTTCATAGGTGGATAGATCTCATTATGGAGAGGTGCAGAGCACAAGAACCGTAACTCTGCCGATCAAATTTTTTGAGTTATTGCCCTTTGTTGATTTTATAACTTGATTCTTGTCCGGAGCATAACTCAAAAAGTATGTAAGGTACAATCATGAAACTTTACAGGTTAATAGATCTCATTATGGAGAGGTGCAGTGCACAAGAACCGTAACTCTGCTGATCAAATTTTCTGAGTTATTGCCCTTTGTTGATTTTCAAACTTGATTCTTGTCCGTAGCATAACTCAAAAACTGTGTTAGGTAGAATCATGAAACTTTACAGGTGAATAGATCTCATTATGGAGAGGTGCAGTGCACAAGAACCGTAACTCTGCCGATCATATTTTTGGAGTTATTGCCCTTTGTTGATTTTCAAATTTGATTCTTGTCCGGAGCTTAACTCAAAAAGTATGTAAGGTAGAATCATGAAACTTTACAGGTGGATAGATCTCATTATGGAGAGGTGCAGGGCACAAGAACCGTAACTCTGCTGATCAAATTTTCTGAGTTATTGCCCTTTGTTGATTTTTACACTTAATTCTTAACCTTGCCTATATCTAATGTCCTTTTACACACACAGCCTTGATATCTCACACATAGATACCTCCTATCAACATCGTTCACATTTAACCATGACCTTGGACCTTGTGACCTTGACCTTGGAGTTTGACCTACTTTAAAAAATATTTAACCCGGCATATATCTCATGACCTTTTACAAATACAGCCTTGATATTTCACACATGGACACATCTTACCAAGACCTTTCACAATTGACCATGACCTTGGACTTTGTGACCTTGACCTTGGAGTTTGACCTACTTTTAAAAAACTTTAACCTGGCCGATATATCATGTTCTTTTACACATACAGCCTTGATATTTGACACATGGAAACCTCCGACCAAGACTTATCACATACGACTATGACCTTGGACCATGTGGCCTTGACCTTGGAGTTTGACCTACTTTTAAAAAAATTAAACTGGGCCTATATCTTATGTGCTATTACACATACAGCCTTGGTATTTCACACATGGACACATCTTACCAAGGCCTTTCACATTTGACCATGACCTTGGACCTTGTGACCTTGACCTTTGACTTTGACCTACTTTAAAAAAAAACCTTTAACCTAGCCGATATATCAATTCCTATTACACATACAGCCTTGATATTTGACACATGGACACCTACAACCAAGACCTTTCACATTTGACCATGATCTTGGACCTTGTGACCTTGACCTTGGTGTTTGACCTACTTTAATGATACATTAACCTGGCCTATATTTCATGTCATTTTACATATACAGCCTTGGTATTTCACACATGGTTACTTCCAACCAAGATATTTCACTTTTGACCATGACCTTGGACCTTGACCCTGGAGTTTGACCTACTTTTAAAAAACTTAAACTAGGCCTATATCCCATGTCCTGTTACCTATACAGTCACAATATTTTACACATCGACACCTCCTACCAAGACCTTTCACATTTGACCATGACCTTGGCCTGTGTGGCCTTGACATTTGATTTTTAGCTCGACTTTTTGAAGAAAATGAGAGCTTATACTGTCACCCGGGCATCGGTGTCGGCGTTGGTGTCGGCGTTGCAACAAAGGTTAAAGTTTTTTCAAACATCAATAACTTCCATACTATCAAAGGGATTCAACCCAAACTTGGAATACTTATTCACCATCACACCCTCTACCTTACTATCAGGGCCCATGACCCTGGCTCCACTTTATTTTGAGTTATGCCCCCTTTATACTAAGCAACTTAGAAAGTCGAGCGTGCTGTCTTTGGACAGCTCTTGTTACATATTTTTAGAAATCTTTAACCTAGCCTTTATCTTATATCCTATTACACCTACAGCCTTGATATTTCACACATAGACACCTCCTACCAAGACCTTTCACATTTGACCATGACCTTGAATATTGCAACCTTGACCTTGGAGTTTGACCTACTTTTAAAAAGACTGAAACCAGGCATATATATCATGTCCTTTTACACCTACAGCCTTGATATTTCACACATGGACACCTCCAACCAAGACTTTTCAGATTTGACCTTGACCTTGGCATTTGGCCTTCTTTTAAAAACTTTTTAAAAACCTGGCCTATGTTTCATTTTACTTTTACACATACAGCTTTGATATTTCACACATAGACACCTCCTACCAAGACCTTTCATATTTGACCATGACCTTGGACCTTGTTAACTTGACCTTTGACTTTGACCTACATCAAATGTAGGCCCTTGAGGGGGCATATATGTTTTACAAACAACTCTTGTTTCATTTTTTTCCCAAGCCTATTCTATAAGGGAAGTCAAAACCAGGTCTTGTTTGGGAAAGGGTTAAGCACTGTTACATCCCATTTAATCAATTGACTTAAAATGTTTTGTATATTGATCTTGTACATTCCAAATGTAAATGGTATATGATGGGCGTAACGAAGTAACAAAATTTTAGGGTGGTCCAAAGTTAATGATGTTGTGGACGACAGAGTTGATGTTGTGAAAATCTGTTTAACCCTTTCGCAAACAAGACCTGGTTTTGACGTCCCTAATAGAAAAGGCTTGGGAAAACATTGAAACAAAAGAAGAAACTGCTGATATCCAGCAGTTTCTCCTTTTGTCTCAATAATTTCTATGCCCTATTTTAGACAAATTCTTTCTTTTCTTTAATAGCTTCTATTTCGCTATTTGTGGCAGGTTTTGAAGTGGATCACCCTAAAATTTTGCCGTTTGGGATAGGGTTAATATGGTCATTATAGCATTAAAATGTATTGCCTTATAAAGGGAAATGATGATGACAAATGCTTTTCAAAGTCATCTCTATTGGAGATGTCAAAATAAGGTCCTGTTTTGGAAAGGGTCAAATTGCCAAAGAATGATTTTGTGTCTTGTTTTCTTCACAGTCAGTGGAGGCTTTACTAAAGTTGGAATACTCGGGAGGCCCCGGTTTGGTAGACAACTATTGTCGTTGTTGCTCAATTGCGTTTGTCATCGATGTTCAACCCTCCATTGTGTTCCATAAGTGGGAAGTGATGGCTTCTGAAAGGTTTGTGTATGATATAAAACATGTTAAAACATAGTGGTATTAACTCATTACCAGCGGACATTAATTTAGGGTTGTCCAAATTCAAAGGTGTTGCAGACGACATTACCAAATGCACAAAACTTTACATATTTTGGTATTTTTGTGTAGAAATCATTGTGGTAAATGAAGAAATTGCTTGTGTCAAGCAATTTCTTCATTTTCCACAATGTTTTACAAAGCCTTTAGCTTGTAGGGTGTCAAAAGGCGTCAATGTTTGGGAATGTATTAACTCATTACCAGCAGACATTAATTTAGGGTGGTCCAAATTCAAAGGAGCTGCAGAGGACAAGGGTGATTTTACTGAAGATATGATTTGTGAGTAATATAGCACTGAAAGTATTGTGGCAAAATGAGAAAATGCTGGTTATCAGATAGCATTTTCTTCGTTTACCTCAATGTTTTCTAAAGGTTTTTCTCTTGGGTATGTTAAAACCAGTTTTGTTCAGAAGAGGGTTAAATGAGCTGGGAGCTGGGAAAATGAAGGGGGGGGGGGGGGGGGTTAAAGGCTGACTAAAATTGTCACCCATCAATGGTTTGATAATCGTTAACCTATGTGGGTGGGGAACTGGAGGTTCAGTTGGGATGTTGTTGTATTACTGGTATAAGAATCCATGGTTATGTGCTCCAGTCTCCGTGATATGACCACGGTGTTAAACCCCTATAAATCTAATCCTTTCCTGTCAATCATTTTTGACCAATGAACCAATCAATATACTTATTTTTCAGTGCTGACCACTGTTACCTAGTATTTGACCTACAAAACTTGTCAGGACAGGATCTGGAGGTCCACTATGGGTCCAGTCAGGTTGTTTATCTACATAATGACCAAATTAGGAGGTAAGATGGGATTGTTTTATTGTGATACATGAATAACTCTTTCCCAAACAAGACCGGGTTTTGACGTCCCTGATTGAATAGGCTTGGGAAAACATTGAGACAAAAGAAGAAACTGCTGATAACCAGCAGTTTCTCTTTTTGTCTCAATGTTTTCTATGCTGTATCATGCATAAATTTAATCATAATCAACGTCCATTTTGCTGTCTTCAGCAGCTTTTGAATTGGACCATCCTAAAAATTTGTTGTCGGGAAAGGTTTAACACTGGACTGTATTCAACAACAATTCTCAACCAATGTTTAATTCTAAATTAAATTACAAGCCATCTGATTGGAGATGTATGTCTGGGCCAATCAGATTGCTTGTAATGTAATTTTACAGACCTGACAGGATCTGGAAGTCCACTATGGGTCCAGTCAGGTGGTTTATCTACATAATGACCAAATTAGGAGGTAAGATGGGATTCTGGATCCTCTCTAAAATGCTACTTTAATAATCTTTTCCTAAACATTTTCATGGATTAAACAAAATTGAAAGGTATTACCAAATACAAAGGTGTTGCAGAAGACAATTTTAAGTGAATGAAATTTCATATTTTTAGGTCTTTTGGGGTGACAAACATTGTGGGAAATGAAAAAATTATTTTTCACAATGTTTCTGGAGTCTTTATCTTAATTGGATGCCACACTACATCAGAATGAGTTAAACTCAGTCATACACAACCAGCAGCTGAATTTTGGTAACTTGAAATGGATGAGTAAAGTCTAATTATGGTATTTTTTCAACCAAGACCTGATTCTGAAATTCCTAACATATTTGGAACGCTTAGTAGCAACCAATCTGAAATTTTGCAGTCTGTAAATGGGCTATGATACTGGTTGTATTTCAGAATAACAATACAGATAGAGAGATGTCAGCCGATCAAGGCCAGTGATAATATCAACAGTTTTAGTCAATATCTTGCCACCTTCGTGGACATTCGATGGAAAATTGTATCCTTTATTGAGTGTGAAAAGTTTGAGAGCGAATGTGAGATAGACCAATATGCACTATCTTAAAGTGACATTTCAGAATTTTTTGTCATAAATTCTACTTTTATTTTTATCTGAAAGAGCATATTTCCTTATGAAAATTCTGAAAAATTTCAAGCCAAAATATTGGGCCGTTTACGAGAAATTTATATTTTTGTGTTAAAATTGAACAAATTGTTGTGGACAACAGTTCGGTTTTATATGCAATTTATCGATTATGTCTCAACTATAAATGCGTGTTTCTCGCTTATTGGCAACAACTTAAAAAAAAACTAATAGTATTTATACTCATTAGAATAACCAATCTTGGCATCAAGACATACATTAAAAAATTGAAATTGGAATGAAATGTCCCTTTAAGCCTTCCATGTTTTCTGACCCCCCTCTCCTACAGAAACATAAAAGCCCAGTTTTAAGGAAAGAGTTAACTGTTTCTCAGACAAGAACTGTTTTGTCAGATCCAAACTGAAAGCACTGCAGACAACAAAATGGGTATCACTTAAGTATGGAATTTGTATGTCATAGCATCAATAGGATGTAGAGAAAAGGAAAAAATGCTGTGTAAATGTGACCCATCATGCTAAAAGGGACCTTATTGTATGTGTGAACAATATCGACCCTAGTCAGTCTGCGCAGTCCGCGCAGCCAGACTAGGGCCGACACTTTTCACTTCCATGTAATTTTCTAAATCCAGAAAGCTTTCCCTATCTTACCATATGTTCATTTTTCGCATACGGGATCTGGTTGACCTATGCTGGGTCTGACATGCTTGTCAAAATTTGGATTTTTTGAGTTCGGATAAGGTCCCTTTTAGCGTGACGGGTCACAAATGAGAAGTTAAAGATTCAATCTGTATATTACAACTCCAGTTGGATTTTTCATGCTGTGTATCAATGTGTTGTTATCTCCTTAACATTCAATCAGCCATCTTTAGATGTACAAGGAAAGGCCAGTATAGAGCATTTAGACTGGACATTAGAACAACAACAATTAGTTTTTGTCTCCCCTGTTTCATGGGGTAAGTTAGAAATAGTTACACCTCCATAAACAAAATAAGGACAAGGGGCGGGTGGAGGATACAGGAATCATTCTGTTGGTCAGTTGGTCAGCCATCATTAAATGTACAAGGAAAGGCCAGTATATAACATTTAGACTGGACTCAAGAACAACAACAATTAGTTTTTGTCTCACCTGTTTCATGGGGTAAGTGACACATTATTATACACCCCCCTACAAAGTTAGGACGAAGGGTGGGGGGTTACTGGGAGGAATCATTCTGCTGGTCAGTCTGTCAGCCCTCATTAAATGTACAAGGGAAGACCAGTATAGAACAATTAGACTGGACACAAGAACAACAACAATTAGTTTTTGTCTCGCCTGTATCTTGGGGTAAGTTTGCACATGAAAATATTCTTAGTTTTTACAATTAAAAGATTTTCTCCCACATATGGTTGAGTTATCGTTAACCTATGTGGGCGAACATCTGGAGGCTCAGTAAGGATGTTATGGTAGAACTGGTATGAGATATGACAGGACTCTATGGTTAGATGCTCCAGCTGCCGACAAATGACCAAAGTAGTTGAAAGAGGCGTCAAACCCCATTCAATCAATCAACAATCTTCAATGAATTCTTTGAATACTTCTTTCCCTAAAGCTTTGGGCCAATTTAAACCAAACATGGCAGAATTTTTTCTTGAGTTGACCCTTGGCAATACTTGAATGTGAATGTTGAATAGAGAAAACAATGGTGAATTAATGTTTTGCTAGCGCTAGTGGTAGAAATATAATGGACACATAGTTAGGAGCACCAGCTTTTGCAATGTAATTGGAAAATGTAATACTTGGCGTTAATCCATGAACAGATAGCAAATTTTAGCCTGGTTTTAAATTAAAAGATCTTTCAGACGAAAATTTCAATTGAATGGACTTTAACATATATTGGTCTTTTGGGGTAGAAAACATTGTCAGAAATGAAGAAATTGCTTGTTACAAGCATTTTCTGCATTTACAACAATGTTATCCACAGCCACTATCTTGTAGTGAGTCAAAAAGACCCATTGTGTGGGAAGAGATTAAATATTTGCCGAACAAGACCTGGTGGTGTCCCTTGTAGAATAGGATTGGAAAATACATTCATGAAAAGGAAGAAAATAATGATAATCAGCATTTCCTCTTTTTGCCTCAATGTTTTATGTGCAATAATATTCACAGCTTTTACCTGTATGTAACATTCAATTTCTTGTATGCACCAGCTTGCAAATTGGACTACCCTAAATCTTGTCGTTTGAGAAAGGGCTAAACCCCATTGAAACCAACTCCTTGTTTTACGAAATGGAAATATCTATTTTTCCTTTTCAGATATCCATTTAAATGGTCATCTGTATTCCCCGCTGCATATTGGTTCGTTAGATTATAAGGTTGGAGATACGGTAGAAATAAAAGCTGAAGTCAACATTGCCAATGGTAAGATCAAACAACAGCCTTGCTCATTAAGATTATATTCTTCATTTCTTATTATACCCCCGCAAACGAAGTTTGAAGGGGGTATACTGGAATCAGCCTGTCGGTCCAGTGGTTGGTTGGTTGGTTGGTTGGTTGGTTGGATGGTTGGTTGGTTGGTTGGATGGTTGGTCTGTCTCCAAAACTTTGTCTGGACAACTCCTCCTACACTTGTGGACCGATTTAGTTCATACTTGGCACAAGTGTTCATTGTGACCTGTAGATGTGCAAGACGCAAATTTCAAGGAAATCGGACCGATACTTTTTGAGTTATGGCCCCTGATTTGACCCAAAAATGCTTGTCCGGACAACTCCTCCTACAGTTACTGTCCGATTTACTTCATACTTGGCACAGGTGTGCATTAGGACCTGCAGATGTGCAAGACGCAAATTTCACGAAAATCCGATCGATACTTTTTGAGTTATGGCCCCTGCTTTGACCCAAAAATGCTTGTCCGGACAACTCCTCCTACAGTTACTGTCCGATTTGCTTCATACTTGGCACAGGTGTGCATTAGGACCTGTAGATGTGCAAGACACAAATTTCACGAAAATCCGACCATTACTTTCTGGGTTATGGCCCCTGATTTGACCAAAAAATGCTTGTCCGGACAACTCCTCCTACAGTTACTGTCTGATTTGCTTCATATTTGGCACAGGTGTGCATTAGGACCTGTAGATGTGCAAGACGCAAATTTCACGAAAATCGGACCGATACTTTTGGAGTTATGGCCACTGATTTGACCAAAAAATGCTTGTCCAGACAACTCCTCCTACAGTTACTGTCCGATTTGCTTCATACTTGGCACAGGTGTGTATTAGGACCTGTAGATGTGCAAGACGCAAATTTCACGAAAATCTGATTATTACTTTCTGAGTTATGGCCCCTTATTTGACCAAAAAATGCTTGTCCGGATAAGTCCTCCTACAGTTACTGTCTGATTTGCTTCATACTTGGCACAGGTGTGCATTAGGACCTGTAGATGTGCAAGACGCAAATTTCACGAAAATCCGGCCATTACTTTCTGAGTTATGGCCCCTAATTTCACAAAAAATGCTTGTCCGGATAACTCCTCCTACAGTTACTGTCTGATTTGCTTCATACTTGGCACAAGTGTGCATTAGGACCTGTAGATGTGCAAGACGTAAATTTCACGAAAATCTGACCATTACTTTCTGAGTTATGGCCCCTGATTTGATCAAATTTCAAGAAAATCGGATTGACAATATCTGACTTATGGCTCTTGATTCAACAAAATTGCTTGTCCGAACAAAAGTGGTGGCGGGGGTATTTTTATCACCTTCAGTGATAGATTTCTAGTCTTTCTTTAAAATCTGTGATAAGTCTTAAAATCGGTAAATCTTGATGTGGCATGGCACAGTATGTAGTGCATCGGTTTCTCACTCTTTAGGTCCTGGGTTCAATCCCTGGTTCTGGCAAATATCCTTATAGACAAAATTGTCTCCCACCAATGGTTTCCTAATCATTTACATATGTGAGCATGCAGCTGGAGGCTTGGTACAGATTTTGTGGTAGTCTATGGGAAAGGGAAACAATAGGAATCTAGTTTTAGGTGCTCCAGCCACTGTGATATAACTATAGCTGTTGAAAGAGCCTGGAAACCCCAATCAATCAACCAATTAGACAGAAATTTGAGTGAGACTAAGAAAAACTACCAATTGTGTAGAGCTACTAAATGTTTATAATTAAATTGCAATTAACTTTTTATGAATCTGATATTTATGACTGGTGTAACAGGAAAACATGTCCCCCAGGGGACACATTACCCAGGGGACATGTTACCCTGGGACACCGGTTTTTGATTTTGATAAGTTAGCCTAGATTCCTTTGACATTATTTTGTAGAGACACTAGCTGGACCATGTATGTTATGTATATGTTGTATACAAGACTGTGATAATGGTGGTATAGACCAGAATACAAGTCAGTCCGTCATACCACTAGGGGCTGAATGTAAACATTTCTCTCAGGTGAGTACTTTATGATTGACTGCTGCACCATGGTATAGTTAACCCTTTTCCAAACGGCGAAATTTTTAGCATGAACCACTTCAACTAGAAGACCTGAAGGTCTTGAGTCGCTCCACAGGCCTGAATTTCTTGTAATATTTAATCCAAGTTTTGATTAGATTGTTCAATGCTTGAGTTTCAAAGAGCTAAAAGAAAGTAACAAAACTAGATTGTTCAAAATGTGTGGTTCTTGAAAGTACAAGAAGAAAGTAAAGGAAAGAGTGGAAATTCCAGCTTAGGATGATACTGGCAATGTAAACATATACATAGTCCATAAAATTGCTCAATGAACAATTACTGAAACTATCTATAGCTAGTTTAACCCATTTCCACACAAAGACACTTTTTGTCGCCCCTCAAGATAACAGATTTGAAAACATTGTGGTAAATGAAGAAATTGCATGTGACTATCACTTTCTTCATTTTCCACAATGTTAACCTTCCCACGAGACCAAAAATTAACCTAAAATTTTTGTCTGCAAGGTCTTAGAATTTAAACTAGCCTAAAATTTTGCCCTCTGGTAATGGGTTAACTTGTATTACATTTTAATGATAGTCACAAACAAAGCTTCAAACAACACAATAATAACCACTCCAGGGATAAAAATTAGCGGTCGCCCACTCGCCCACGGCGACTAGAAAATACGCTGGGCGACTCAAATCTTTCAGCTTGGGGCCCAGGTGGCGAACTAAAAAATCCGACTTTTCATACTAATGCATAGAAGAAATGTAGAAAATACTGGTTGTCGACTTTTCTTCTTTTAAATTCGCCAAAATTGGCACCAAACTGTTTCGGAATGGGTTAACCAGATGACTTGTTTTTGCATCGGAAGTTTACATGGTAAGTATGCGCGCGCATCCTAGACATGGAACACTTCTTTCCGATTTTCAATCCTTCAAAATCGAACAAGAAAAACAGTCAATGTGTCGATATTTTCTTTTCAACGTTGACAGTCTACACTCTGACGATTTTCTTCTGTTCATGTTTATTTTCCCACTAAACTTGTTATCAAATAGTTCTTATTCTCTTCCAACCAATAAATAACACAAAATCGGTCTTTAAATCGAACAAGAAAATTATTCAGTTGCAGAAACTGGGTCAGAAACGAACACGCTATATTCTATTTCTGCCAGCTGTTATAATGACTAATGTAAACAGCTGATCAAAGACCGAAAATGTGGAGTTGAGGTTTCCATAAATTTATGAATTTTTGTTTGTAGACAATTTGAGACAAAAAAATGTTCGTTCTTTAATCCCCATGGTGAAATTTTCATACTTAAATAATGAATTATCTTGGTAGTTAAAACCTGTGTTTCCTTGGTTAATAAGTTTCAAATGGTACAACCCTAAAATTTTGTTGTTTCGGAAGGGGTTGAATGAAACATGGAGTGGTTAGAAAGTCGCTGCAGATGACCCAGTGTAATATTTAGTATTTTGATGACGATCATGTGCTTTATGTACTATACAGCAGCAGATTGTCATCATTTTCTCCTTTTTATCTCAATTTTTCCCAAGTCATTTCTGCAAAGGATGTCAGAACTAGGTTTTGCTACATGCAATTTCTTTTTTCCATAATGTAGTTACAATAGTTTTGCACCAAGCCCTCGATATTACAATCTTAAGAAAGGGTAGTCATCCATCATTGCATCAAGGATTTTTGACCGAAATGTTGGGCCCCTACATTTTGAGCTGGGCCCCTAACTTTGCAAAGTTAGGGGCCCAGTTGGCTACTAAGAGAAAAGAGTTAGTATTTATCCCTGCACTCTGTTGTTTAATTAATACCCTTTGGGTGACCCTCTGCACTTCCAAATACACCCCTTCATAACCTCTAAGATAAATATACTGCAAGGAGTAACCCTTCCACCCATTTCACACTTTACTCATTACCTGACTGAGTTTATGCCATATAAACGAGCTCTTAACCCAGACAGTGAAATTCAGAACATACTGAAATATACACTCATGCAAGATCTACCAGTCACCAACATTCTGTCCAAATTTTCTATTGATTGGTCAATATTTGTTGTTGCTAGAGTGATAAAAAGCCAAAACGGACATTTTGATATTCAAGGGCAGATAACTCCAGACTTTCTTGTTCAATCTGAATCATTTCGAGGAATCTGAGAGAGGGTCACCCAAGGATCATTCCTGTGAAGTTTGATTGAAATCCATTTAGTAGTTTCTGAGAAGAAGATTTTTAAAGAAAAAGTTGACGACCGGACGGACGCACGCACGCACACATGACGGACACAACGCCATGACAATAGCCCGCTGGCCTGAAAGGCCAGTGGAGCTAAAAACTGCCACAAATGACAAAATAGTCCATTTGAAATTTTGGGAACCTTGCAATGTCGAGTACAATGAAGTTTTATTTTTTTATGCTCCCCGAAAAAATTTCGGGGGAGCATATAGTCGCCACGCTGTCCGTCCGTGCCGCTAACTTTGGCGAAGGGGCTGGAATAGTTGGCCAAACGGAGTAAAAGGGCCATTTCCAGGTTAGGGGCCACGGCCCCTTGTTTATTTGCCCAAACGCTGTCTAGGGGCTGTAAAAACGCATCCATCATGTTTATAGAAAACGGCCCTTTAAAAAGTTGTCCAAAAAATTCTATCCATGATGTGGACAGTACCATAGATTTTCTTTCTCAGTATGTGGACAGTTTTTAAGTCGCCATTTGTCAAAATGGCAGACTTATTGCGATTAGCTGGAAGGGTGTATATGGTGATCTAGTGTACAGGGTGTCTGTATACTGGTTTATGCAAAGAACTACTTTTTTCTGGGATTTACTCTATCTCTTTGCACCTGACCCAATGACACCAAAAAGTAGTGCAGACAGTTTTAAAAAAAGCAGCTTTAATGTTTGTTTAATGTAATACTTTGACTTATATTTTTCCTTTTGAAGATAAACACAATCTTATGAAAACTTCATAATGGATATCTTGATGTCAAAAGTAAATTTGAGTTGCAAAATTAGTACGCCGAGGATTCTATAAATTTTAAAGGTCAATTACGACCAAATGAAAGGATTTTCTGGTTTTCTCATAAATCATTTGAAAATGGGTTTCACTATAATGCATTGACGGTCATTTCACAATCGAAAGCGTTTACGCGTTGAACATTGTAGTCAAGATATCGGATTTTTTGACCGCGATAAAATGTCATGATCGCACGTGCAATTTGTTTATTCATGTGGTGACGTATTACGAGTTTTCCTAAATAAGGTAATATGTTTTCATAGATCCTCGTGGATGCCTAATGCCCCACGAGATACATGTTTTAGTGGGCGGGCGTTGAGTGTCACATGCCTCTCTGTGCTGTATACCGTTGCATATGACCAAATTCGTATATAGACATAGGTCAAGCACGTGTACTTTCCATGCAGTCTTTGTTTACCCTTTCATTATTGCTCGTATTCAAATGATTTTTTTCCTTTCTCAATAACTTCTAAATTGGATTCTATCATTTTGAACAGATCTTGATCAGCATATTTAACATTTTTCGAGTTTAAATGGGTAATATATGGGCAACTGGAATAAATGACGACGATAATCAACAAATGCTGTTATTGTTTTTGAACTCCAATGACGTCTCATGTTGACATCTATCAATAACAATCACTCTATAGATAGACAACGACCTGTGAATGATCAAAGATCAGCGAGTCTAAATTGACGGGGGAAGAGGGATTTCGAATTATAAAAATATATGACTCGAACCCGTCTCCCTGTAGCCTAATTAATCGATGAAGTACTATCTGGATACAGCTACTAAACTCACACGGCATCGTGGACAGCACGCAATACCTGTCATTGTTCGCTTTCATTCAGTGGAAAACATGCACTCCTCCCTATTTACATGTATTAGAATATACCGTTACCTTTCGTCACGGCTCACGACTCGATGTCCATTTATAGTCGGGTTTTTAGATATGTCAGTTGTCTACATGATCTATCTTATTAACTGGAGGGGTAAATTTTAAACAGGAATCGTGAAAAATGTTTTTTTAACTACTTTTCACGCCATAAAGATTAAAATATAGGTAGTAGTTGACCTTTAACTCAATACCCACCACCCTTAGCAAGTGCTCTTTCATGAATATTAATGAGTTAGAAATTATTAATATTAATGTCCTTTTCAAATATTGAAAAAAGTAGTCCATTTCGTTTGCGTTCTTTTTCGACAAAACTTCCGAGTTCTAATGTAATTATCATCATTAACATATGTTGTTTTTTCGTAGTAATAAAAATATACTGAAGAATTTGGTCGTTGTTCTTACTTTGAACTCGAAAATACGCATGAATATGTGTTGAAAATGCTTTGATGACCTTGACTCCTGAATGACCTTGACCTTGTGACGATCAAAGTCTAAAAACTTTAACATTGGCAAAAAACTTTAACACTGGCCATAACTTCCTTTTTACTTAACATATTCACTTCATACAACATTCCTTGGCACATTAACATTTTGAAGGCACATACTTTGATGACCTTGACCATTGGATGACCTTGACCTTATGACGATCAAAGCGGTGTCGGGGGTATTGTCATCTTACAGTGACGGCTCTTGTATCTCAATATTTTCTGAGCTATATTGTATATCCATTACACATGCATTAACTTTTGTTTTGCTTTCTGCAGCAGATTTTGAAGTGGACCACCCTTAAGTGTTGTTGTTTGGGAAAGGGTTAATATATATCTTGTCGTCTGCAACTCTTTTCAAATTGTATCACCCCAAGATTTTGCAGTTTGGTTAATTGTTGATAATCATAAAACTAAGTGCAATAAAACACTGGATGCTCAGAGGGGGTGTGATAATAGTGGTGGGAAATCGATGTGTAGGTGTTGCATCCAACACAATATGACATACTGTTAAAAGTGTTGTAAAACTACATTCTTTCAGTCAGATTCTGCTTAGAATCTGCCGAACAGAACTCTTGAATAAATAGAAAAGGCTTAGCATCTGAAATTGAACAGCAACCTGAACAAAAGGAGCTTGTAATTCAGCTGTTTTAGATCAGTAAGTGCTTGGGGTGAGCTTTTGTGATCTCTTATCATCTTTTTGCCTGTAATCAATACTATCGGGTTATTCTTGTCTCAAATTCTGAATTATTGATCACAAATATTCAAAGTTCCATAATATCATGGTATCATCCTCATGGCGACTTTCAGGACCTTCAGTCCTTTGATTTGTGTCTGGTACCCGATCTTGATTATTGGCAGCGTGCTAGACATGCGAGGTGACGGGAACCAGTTATGTGGGGTTTACAAATTCACCCTCACGGAGCCTTTGAGTTCAGTTCATACAGGCTGAGGACCTGGGAAAAAGGATGTAAGTGCTGATTTGTTTATGACTATTGTAAATACGATGTTTTGTTATAAAAGTTGTTGCAACATAAATGGATAATAGCTTAAATTCAAATTTGATAAGCATGAATTAATAATCACATCGTCAAGTAGGTCATTTAGTGCATTTCCAGCAAGGCTTGCTACGAGGTTAAGAAATGAAAATATGTTTGACGGCAGTTATTCAAATCAAATCACACATGCTTTCTCTTACTGCTGTGACGATCAACAGACATAATTAGTTGTCGTCGAAGCCTAAGATCGGCGACACTCGATGAAAGGTAGTTGTTACCGACTTTATTTTTTCCTTGCCGTTATTTTTTTTCATTTGGTTCATTTAAAAAACAACAACAACATAGTTGTCAGTCAAAACAAAATATTGGCTTTTTGGGTCCGATTACCCGATTTTTCCGTTATCCAGAAAAATCTAGATTATCTGTATGGTATTAGAAATAGACAAAAGATGATCCAGCTTTCAATCCTAATTAAGAGATGACTCGAGTGATGTAAATCATGCAAAAACGAATACCAAACAAAAAGTAGGTCAGATTGTTTTTTGCCCAGTTCATTCGATCTCGAAAAATAAGGCCTCATCACTTCAAAATTTCAAGTAAAAATAATTGCTTTACTGAAGTCGTAGTTAATTTTCGCCTTTCTCAATTAATATGTAATTAAGGCAAAGCCTTAAAGCGGGCGAAGCGAAGAAAAAACAAAATACATTTATGATTTTGTCTCATGAATATGCAATTACTAGATCTAATAGGGTTTAAATTTATCGAGTAGGTTAACATTGACGTAATTGCGGACAAACAATAGTTTTCGCCAGTGTAATTCAAAAACTAGCTATGGCTTAATTGAAGCTGCACTGGGTGGCGACCAGATCTTGCCGCGTACCAGTTCTCGCCAACTATACCGTATCGCAGCAAAAACATAACGTTATTTAGTATGATTTATTATCGGAATAAAAGAAGTTCATGTCAACATATCTTGTATGTGGGAAAGGACCCTTTTCAGTCTTTACCATGACATGGGTTAGTTGGCGAGAACTGGTATGCGGCGAGAATTGGTCGCCAGCCCCTAGTTACTTGGGCCGACTTCGAGTCAGGCGATAGCTCGGTGATAGCTCGACGATGGCTCCAACCGAACACCGATAGTGCGAGCTATTGACGTCATTTCCGCAGCTATAGCTCCAATCGAACAGCAATGGCCCGAGCTATAGTCCGACCACCGGAAAAAGTGTGGTCCGGCCATCCGGGCAATTACGTCATTCGGAACACCTCGGATAACAGCGAACCAATCAGTGTCGAGGTAAACAAAGATTTTGATTGGCTGACTCAGAACGGGGAGGAATTCAATTGATGGAACAGCGCTGGTTCCCAATGATGGTTCCCGTCCTCGCGAGCTATAGTGCCAATCGAAGTCAGCCTTGATTATTCAACAACACTGACGGTTTATCTAAACATAACGATACATCCAGTTCTTTTTAGCACAAAATCCGTTGCTATTGAATGGAAAGCCTTCAACCTCGTCCATTATCTTTAAATTAAAAGTTGCAGTTGCAAACTGACAGAGATATAATTTGTGTACAATACAATTTTAGAAATTATCGAGACGAAAGAAGAAAATGCTGATTGTTAGCACTTCCTTCTTTTACCTCAATATTTTCCCAAAACCCTTTACCGTTAGGCAAATAAAATTTAGGTCTTGTTTGGGAAATGGACAAAGTCACAAACTTTTTTTTCTTAAAACAGCTATGTCTGCTTAACCGGAACATGCTGTTCAAGCCATTCCGCATATTGACGGCGAGATTTGACCCGGCAGAGCAGACCAAGCGGAAAGGTCAACAGACTTATCGTCCAGGGGTGATAGGTATGACGGAATCCCTCGTGATTTGCCGAAAACTTCGCATGCTTCGCTGTTTACAGCTAATAATCATATAATTCAACGACTTAACAGTATTTGCACGTGCAAACATTTGTCGCGTCGTCTTAAAATGGTAATTGGTGAACTGAATATGCAAAAATGGCGATCCAGGTCAGCCTGTGCAATCTGTACGGTATGACTAGGATGTGAACTGTATTTAGATATTCCTTTCTGGAGATTAGCCTATTTTAATGATAAGCTTTACTGGAAATTTCGATCTAAATGGACCACGGTAGCTTGCCATTCTTATTTGACTAGATTAGATAAAATCTTATTTTCACATGGCGGCACAATGTTGTATAACGGATGCAGTGCACGCTTTTACGTAAATTAACGACGGACCATTCCCATCAAAACTGGACAATAAACTTTTCCACTTTTGTGAACAGTTAAGGTCACTCTGCCGGGTCAATTATTGTCCTCTATAAATACTGGTTGTTTGCTCTTGTCAAATACTATACAGTCAGAGTATCGACTGTATACGTTGATCTATCACTTTATCCATAGTATGATGAAGTTACTACGCATTTCATAGGTTCTGAGAATCTGGCTCCCTTTGTATAAACTATAAAGGACGGTAACCGGAATGAAGCGCTGAGTAATTTGAAGTTATACTGTCCATTATATCCAAATCAGATTCTGAGATAGGGTTGGGTTTTTGGAGAGTGGCCCAGCCATCTATCGTAAGAGAACGCCTATAGGTACGAACACAACACCCAATACAAGCCATCAGATGCTTATCAGGCAATATCAATATCAGTTTCAAACAGATGAAGTTTTACAGTTTTTGGTCTTTTTATGTTGAAACATGATTGTGGAAAATGAAGGAATTGATTGTCAGAAGCAATTTCTTCATTTTCCACAATGTTTTTCAAATCCATTACCTTCATTTGTCGAGAGTAAAAAAGTCACTGTGAAGAGGCGGATCCAGGATTTTGTGAGGGTGGTTGGAATAACATGGGCGGATCTAGAGGGGGGGTCGGGAGGGTCCGGACCCCCCCCCCCCCCCCCTGGCATTGGCCGGAAATTTAATTTTGACTATATAAATTTAGTGTAACGTTGCATATTTACTACATTCTAAGGCATAATTTGGGCTTGGACCCCCCCTGGAAAAAAATCTTGGGCTTGAACCCCCCTGGCAAAAAATCCTGGATCCGCCCTTGAATAATGTATACAAATAGTGCGGGGAGTTCGTTTTCCTATCATTATACAACTTTGACTGAAATTCTGCATGAAAATGAAATAATCAGGCTTCAGAAGAGGGGTTTGTTTGACCCCTCCCTCCTGGATTCGCCACTGCTGTGTGGTAAGAGGGACAGACAGACACTCACAGACAACGTTTAAGCAAAATACATTCATTCTTTGGATAGCTAGCACATATTCATCTACTTACATGAAAAACTTTGAAAGAAAAGGAGAAAATATTGGGTATCTTCATTTTCTTCATTTCTCTCAATGCTTTACAAAATAAGTTAAATAAAAAAGGTATGAAAACCAGATATCATTTTGGAACATTTTTTGTGACAGACAAAGGAACAATTCAAGTTTTTCTTACATGATGTTTTTTGTATTTTAATAAAAACTCATAAAACAATCCAAATCAAAGATCTGCACTTCACTGTAAGGTCTTCTCACTCTTGGTTAAACCATCATTCAACTCCTTTTCAATAGATGATCAGGCTGAAATAAAAGAAATGAAGAATGCTAATTTATATGGAAAATAATATTAACCCTTTCCCAAACATCACAATTTATTTTAAAGATGGTCTGATAAAAGCTGCTGCAGACGACAAGAATGATGCTTGATAAAGATAGAATAAAGGTATCAAATAGCAAAGAAAATATTGAGGCAAAAGAAGAAAATGCTGATAATCAACATTTGCTTCTTTTTATTCAGTGTTTTCTCAAGCCTTTTATTATGGGGACGCCAAAATAATGTCTTGACTTGTTTGGGAATGGGTTAAACATATTCCTTTCAGAATAACTAATCCAAAATGACTGGATGGGAATAACACTTATGAATATAGGAATCAAGAATTGCTTTTGAATACAATAGGGCCCAATTCATCTTCTTTTTTTCAATTTAGAAAAATTAAATGTTTTTTTTTTTTTTTTTTTTTTTTTTTTTTTTTTTTTTTTTTTTTTAAATATGGTTTTTAGAAAAAAATTAAGGTAAAGAAGAAACTATGGATTACCAACATTTTCTCCCAATGCCCAATGTTTTTAGCCGGTAAGGCCAACTTTCTGACTTAAAAGGTGACACATACATGTATACAGTAACACGGTGTATAATCATGTGACTTAGAATTTCCGATAATCTTCAATATCTTTTTTAATACTTGACCAATTTGAATTCAGTTTGAGGCAGAGAAGGTGGAAACATGCCATGAATAAGATGGACGTGTTGGATTTTTGAAAGATCAACTGATAAAAAAGTTATTGAAGATAAACCAAAATTTTGGTTTATCTTCAATAACTTTTTATCGTTTGATTTTTCAAAAATCATTCACGTCCATCTAGTGTGTGATGTCTGTCCACATTATCTGCTTCAAACCGAATTCAAATCGGTCCAGTATTAACGAAGTTATTGAAGATTTTTTTCATTTATTCTGTTACGTGATTATACACCGTGCATATATATGCACTCATATGCACTCATCTGCATTTCTCTTTTTAGTTCTCTTTTCAATTCATACATTTGCTAACAATTTGCAAAAGGCTTAACAAACCTGAGACAGGCAACAGATAAAAGAGTAAAGGCGTTGTAAATTTGTTGTTTCAAATGCAAAATCGATACTTCAGCCATGATCTTGTTCATGCTCAAATGCAAAGGCACCAAAATGTCAAACCTGGTGATAATTATTTTTCTGCTTGCATAAAGACTTGATAAGTAAAAATCTACATTGCTTACCAATGAAACAAAAGATTCTCTGGAAGAAATAACATAGCCTGCCATGAACATGTACATCTAAGTAGAGATCTTGTGAGTGTCTTGAACTATCCAGCAAACAATGGTTCACCTGTATTTGAAAAAATAGTTATCATTTTACATGTAGATATCTGCACATTTAATTATCCTCACCATCAACCCTCTCCAAAACATCCAATTTTACAGACTGATCCAAGTTGAAAGCTCTTGCAAACAACAAGATTGAAACTATTGAAATGAGAAGATTTTAAATATATTATAGCATACATATCCTTATTGTAAAAATTCTAGTTATCAGTATTCCCTTCTTTTCCTTGAATGATTTTTAAAACAACATTATGTACGCTAGTCATCAAATCTAGGACTTGCTTGGGAAAGAGATTAGTACTGTTGTCAGTGTTGTGTCTTGGTCTCTGAAACAAGCAATGGATTCACCCGTATTTAAAGAGATAATTGATATACATGTACATGTATATCTGCTATCTGTGCATGCAAATACTGTCTGAGGTCACCACATATTGCAGCTTTAATAACTGTATAAGTATGATATTGGTATTACATGGTACATTTACTATTTAGTATAAATTTACACCGTTGCAGCCAGTATTTTATTTCAAATTAAATCATACAATTAGTATGAATTACTATTGCATTGGACATCAATTGCACTGGAAAATACATTAATTATTTCAAATAAATGACAAAGATTTCAATTACAAAGCAATTCTTTGCATTAACAGTCTACCAATTCATTGTTTTTAAGATTGTTTGCATCACTGCCAGTTATAGCAAAGAAATCATTTTGAAAAAGAAAAAAATCTGCTTAATCTTACAGTTATATGCATTTTATTCTTTTCCTTCAATGATTTTTATAGTTGCTTAATGCATAGTCATCAAAGATAAGGCTTGTCTGAATCCTGATTATTCAATGTCATTCTTACAGGCAGTGCAAAGAATGGTCATCTTTTCTTTCATGTCAAGAAAAAACGATGTAGATCTAGATCTAATAACACATTTATTTACACAAATCAATCTAGCATAAAATTATACCTACCTTTTTAAACTAAAAGACTGTTGTAGTGTTATTGTTGTTCAAATGAGTTCCTGTGGCTGTAATAATGCTAGGATGAATGACTATTCCACCTACAATTTAAAGGAAAGGCACTCAGATCGTGCTGAAGTCTAGAAAACATTTACTGACCAGTGCAGAATAAAACTTGTCAGACCTATGTCATTCTTTGAGAACAAAAATACCAGAACCATGTCCCGCAAATTTCAAATGACCAGAGACCATGCCAAAGGGAAAGCATTCAACCAAATCTAAGACTAATAACACATGAAGAGGACACAGTCAGCATTTTATCCTTTCCTGCGAAGTTTGTCAGTTTTCTATTTGTGAACTGAAGTCATCAAAACCATTTAGCCCATTGTTCGGAAAGAATTAGTAAACCCAAAACAAGTATCGTATAAAATCTCTCTCATGCAATATCGTTTCGTTGTCAATCTATGCCAATGTGCGTCGTGATCAGTCAGTGACACAGTTTGAATATAAGTTAAGGTACTATCCGGATATATGGTCACTCTTTTGAAGATCGATGTTTAGGGAATAAATTAACAGATAGGCGAACATACCAAACACCGTATTAATCTAAATGAATATTCGACTATACTTATTTGATATCAAATGTACTTACCAGCAAATGTGAATCGTGTAAGTCACATTTTCTGTCTTGTAGTTTCTGTCTGGGAAAGTGATTACGACACACTTTTTTCAAATGACGTCATCAACATGCCTTATCCGAGTTTTCTCTGATGAAATTTGCTCTTTGATATATGTTGCTGTCGTTCATTTACAATGAGCGGCATCAACTTGTCAAAGAGCGAATTTCATCAGAGAAAACTCGGTAATCTGAATTTTCTCTCTTGAAATTCGCTCTTTGATAACAATGAGCGACATCAACATGCGAAAGAGCGAATTTCATCAGAGACAACTCGGATTACAATTTGCCTAGTTACGTCTTCATTTTCCCGTTGCTATGGAATGATTTCCGTTTCCGGAAATATTCAACAGAAAGGACCGAACTGTTCCGAATTTTCATTATCCGGTCGGTGAGAAATTCCAATTTTTGAAATTCAAATTCTCAATGATTTGCGATCATTTAAATGCTAAAACAGTTTAACAAATCTTTTTTGGTGTCATTACACCTCGTCGCTATTTTGATTTGAGAGAAAATCTTATTTTTTTAAAAATAGCCACGGAGTAAAACTTATTCATTTCGGCAAAATGATTTTGTGTATTTCCGTTTCCGGTACGGTGGAAATTTAGTTCAACGTATATGTAAATAGAATTGTCGCACGTGTACCATAAAAGCGATCTCCGCGCTCACGGCCTTCGGCCGTTCGCGTGCTTCGCCCGCTATCACTTATGTCAGAATTTTTTTTTAGATTGTAAACGTCAAGACTTCAGTGAATTTTCAAATTGATTTAATACTGGGGTCAATATGGGATAAGCTTGTAAGGTAAGACCACAGTGGGGAAACTCTTAATATGTTAAAATCAGTGCTCTAGCTACTGAGCTAGGCCTATTTGGAAGGACACTGCACTCTGCCGTGGATGTGTGATGTCCAGCCCCAATAATTTATTTTAAAATTTGCATATACTCGTTCAATTAGCGATCACCGTGTATATTGTCATCTTTTCTTGATTGATAGCCAAAATTTGCTTTTATCAACAATGGTCCAGGGGTTTCAATAAATTTTTGACCACCTAGGACTCAAGGCAAAGTAAGCAGAGATGTTTCCATCTCAAACACATACAATGTAGAAAGGGGATGATTATAGAAGGATGAAATCCTTTTCATGACTTCTCTCTACAAGTCGACCAAGCTAAATTAGTGACAATACTGATTGGCTATTGACAAAGTGCTCGATTTTTTGATAATATGTTGATGACTTTGATAAGCCTGGGTCCTCAAAACAATTTGGCAGTTGAAAATGATAAGCCTGGGCACACAAAACAATTTGGTAGTTGAAAACAATTTTATATTGATTACCAAGTAAATCCTCGGTAATATCCAAAACTTGTCGTTTCGCACCCGTTTTGTTTTGCGGTTTAACTTATTTGTGGGTCTTAAATTTATATTTGCAAATTGCATGGAACATCAGACTACCAAATTTATTACCGTAAGAGCTCTTCTAGAAGTGGTAGCGCTAGTCTTGTTCCCGCCTCTGATACACTACGTCATATTTTTTTATACAACGTAGTGTATCAGAGGCGGGAACAAGACTAGCGCTACCACTTCTAGAAGAGCTCTGCCAGCCTAAATCGCACTCGGTTAAAGAGTTGTAGTTCTTCATGGTTGGAAGATCAACTACACCATTTTAAGGTAGCCCAACCCCTATGAGATTCATGCCATGTCAGAATTTTTTGTGCAACTTGTTAACATTGTTACATACATTCAAACTTTTTCGGGTGATGTCGTAAACATTGACAGGTGGAATGGTCCACCTCCGAATGTGAACGATGTTGCCTGAATACTTCCGACCTTGCATGAATCCCACTAGGGTTGGACTACCTTTATTACATGAAATATCTAAAGGCTTTTATTTGTAATGTTAGACTGAAGATGGCGTTTGTGCGCTGTTAGGTAGAGGCACACATGGAAGAATGGGTTTATCCCAACTGTGCTGCCTGGTTAAATAAAGTCTTTATTATTATTATTATTTATTACTGTTATTATTTAATATGTTATATAGATAGGTTGTGTGTATTTACTCTACCTTTGCTGTATCTAAACTTTGAAAATTCACACAATTTAGGGTGCAAATCAAAATTAACCTTCTGTGCTGTTGGATGAAACAATTTTTCTATATGTGTGTAAAATCGCCCTGTTTAAAACCCTTTCCCAAACAAGACCTGGTTTTGACGTCCCTAATGAAAATGGTATGGGAAAATATCTGAGACAAAAAACAGACAAAAGAAGAAACTGCTAATAACCAGCAGTTTCTCCTTTTGTCTCAATATTTTCTGTGTTCCATTATACACAAATTCTATCTTTAACAACATCTCTTGTCGTCAGCAGCAGCTATCAAATTGGATCACCCTGAAATGTTGTGGTTTGGGAAAGGGTTAAGGTAGGTGTATCCTTAGCTTATATTATACCGTTACTCAACTGGTTATGATTGGATGGATGAAAAATGCTCTGGATAAGTTGTAAGCACCAAACTTTTCATGTTGGTTCATTTTCTATCAAAGACACATGTTTTGTGGGTATTCCTCAAAGAAATGTAATCAGACCTTTGTTATTATTGTGTTTCATAAATATCTTCACTTTCTTTAACCAATGTGCAACACTTTACAATGATTTCTACTGTATGTCAAATTCTTTTTAGTCCCCTACTGGCGAAGCCGAAGGGGACTTTAGGTTTGCTCTCTGTCCATCAGTCAGTCCGCCTGTCAGTCATTCCGAAGAATTAGTTTTAATTCCGGACTTTTTTCTTTAAACGCTGGTAGCTATTGAGCTGATTTTTTGTATGTAGACCCGTATTGATGAGTTACAGAACAAGTGTGAGTTTCGTTCCGGTCCAGTGATTTTTGAGGAAGATACGGATGATGGACTTCGTAAATTACTGGGAAATCACAGTTTTCCGGACTTTTTTTCTAAACGCTTGCAGGTATTGAGCTTATTTTTAGCTCAACTTTTCGAAGAAAATGAGAGCTTATACTGTCACCCGGGAGTTGGTGTTGGCGCCACGTTGCAACCAAGGTTAAAGTTTTTTCAAACATCAATAACTTCCATACTATCAAAGGGATTCAACCCAAACTTGGAATACTTATTCAACATTACACCCTATACCTTACTACCAGGGCCCATGACCCTGACACCACTATATTTGGAGTTATGCCCCCTTTATACTAAGCTCTGTCTTGAGACAGCTCTTGTTGGTGTGTAGACTCGCATTGATGAGTTTGAGTTTCGTTCCGGTTCAGTGAATTTTGAGGAAGATACGGATGCTTGACTTAGAAAATAACTGGAAAATCACAGTTTTCTGGACTTTTTTCTAAATGCTTGCAGGTATTGAGCTCATTTTTGGTATGTAGACCCGCATTGATGAGTTACAGAACGAGTTCGAGTTTCATTCCAGTCCAGCGATTTTTGAGGAAGATACAGATGCTGGACTTTGAAAATTACTGGGAAATCAGTTTTCCGGACTTTTTTTTTCTAACTGCTTGCAGGCATTGAGCTCATTTTTGGTATGTAGACATGCATTGATGAGTTACAGAACAAGTTTGAGTTTCGTTCTGGTCCAGTGATTTTTGAGGAAGATACAGATGCTGGACTTTGAAAATTACTGGGAAATCAGTTTTCCGAACTTTTTTCTAAATGCTTGCAGGCATTGAGCTCATTTTTGGTATGTAGACCTGCATTGATGAGTTACAGAACAAGTTTGAGTTTCGTTCTGGTCCAGTGATTTTTGAGGAAGATACGGATGCTGGACTTATAAAATTACTGGGAAATTACACTTGGTTTTTTTTACTTCTTTTTTTAAATGCACACATATATAAAGCCGGTAGGGGACTTGGTATTGCTGTGCAATACATAATGCTTGTTCTTCGCTCAATAAGATTGTCCAAGTAAGTCTGATTTGAATTCCTAATGGTCATACATTTTGTGTCGTCAGTAAATAATTTACAATGGCATGGTCCAAAATATCTGGCTAGTCATTAATGAATCATAAACATTTTTACTGATGCGATTACACTCCCTTGACAATCATCACAAACAATTTCTGATTCTTTCATAATCATTGTTTACCAATAGCTGAATTTTCTAAAACAAATCTGCAACTCTCTTCATATTTGATAACATACAATGGCTATATTGCTTTATCCATTTATTACTCCACCAACTTACTTCTAGTGTCCAAGTTTGATTAAGAGCTGATTCGGTGCAGTGGTATTATTGCACTAGACTTGATACACAGGGATCTCAGGTTTGATCCCTCGCCTCTCCAGTCTTACGGATGATACTTTTCACTGAGGTCTTGGCTCCATATAACCTTAGCGGTAAAACTCCATCCAATCTAACCCAGTCTAATAAGAGTTTGACCTTCTATTTCCATATATTATTCAACTACAGATTTCCCAAGATATCCAAGTCTTGCTATGCTCTCTGGCTCAGGTGCTGCTAGTGGGGTTCCTCAAGGGTTTATAATCGGACCACTACTATTTTTTTATTCATTCAAATGACTTGCCAGTTAATGTTGAGGGTATCATCAACATGTATTATGAATATTTTTGCTTGCTGGTGATACAAAATAGTATTTTAAGCTTGCCTGAGCAACACAAATGCTCAAGGTGACTTTTTGAGATTGCCCTGTGTCTGGCGTGCGTCGGACGTTGTCAACAATTTCTCTAAACATGCTCTCCTCCTTTTAAATCACTAGGCCAATCTTAATCAAACATTGCAGGCATGTTTCTTGGGAGGCCTTTTTTATTTTTTTTTTTTTTTTTCAAATTTTTGATTTGTCAAAAAATGTGGGTGGGACTTATCAGACTTGGAGAAATTCAGAGCAAATTCTTTAAAAATCAACCATTGGTCCAATTCGCAAATTTTTGATTCATCAAGAAATTTTGGTGTTACAGGGCAGGGTGTATCGCCGTGTTTATTTTTAGGTTTCGGGGAAGGGGGTCAGGGCCCATAGATGGGGGAAAATTCGCATGAATGTCCAAAAAAGGGATGTTTTAATACATGCTTATACTTTCAATTATTGTGTTATAAATGTATTTAACTTGCTGGTATATCATAATGGGACATTCAAACAACCATTTAAATTGTTAGAGATGCCTAGAATGTAAATATGATATGATTTTTTCTTTGCAACAGAAAAATCTAGTTCCAAGAGGGGTAAATTTGTGCGAAATGGGGGGAAAAGGTATATTCCACAATATTCCACAGAGAGGGGGAAGGGGCCCAATAAAGCCTGTTTTTTGGGAAAAAATCACTGTATCGGACTTGGAGAAATCATAAGAAAATTCTTAAAAAAGCAACCATTGGGCCAATTTGAACCAACTTGGCAGGAATGTACTTTGATTACCCTTTTCAACATTTGCTCATAGACTTTTAGATTTATAAAAAAAGATGTGGGTGTGGCAGCCTGGCAGGGCGCGGGGCTTATCCAACAAACAGAAATTGTTAGATAATTCTTCAATAATTTTTTCTCCTAAAGTTACCATTGGGCTAATTTGAACAAGACTAACCCTAAATGGCCCTTAAACATGAATCTGTGGTTTTTTTTAACACAAAAATATATATGTCTTGCTCCTTGCATATCCCTTTTCAAAACTTGTTCCCAAAATTTTGGCTTTTAAAAAAAGTGGGCATGGCAGGGCCATGCTTGTCAGACTTAAATCATAAGAAAATTCTTTTTAAAAATCAACCATTGGGCTGATTTGATCATAAACTTTGCAGAATGTTCCTTGAGTGACATTTTTTAACATTTTTCATATTCTTAAAAAGTGTGAGAGTGGCGGGGCTAATCCGACTTAGAGAATTCTTCAAAAATCTTCTCCTTAAGCATTGGGCTAATTTAATTCAAAACTTGGCAGAAATGTTCCTTGCGTGCTCCTTTTTAAAACTTTTTCCTGACTTTTTGATTTGTCAAGAAATATGGGTGTGGTAGGGTGAGGCTTATAAGACTTCATACGAATTTTTTTTAAAAAATCAACCATTGGGCCAATTTGAACCAAACTTGGCAGGAATGTTCCTCGAGTGACCCTTTTCATTATTTTGTCCACAGATTCTTAGATCAGTAAAAAATGTGGACTGGACAGGGCGGGTCTTATCTGACAAAGAAAATAGTTATATACTTCCGTAAAAGTCTTCTCTCATTTAACCATTGATCCAATTTAGACCAAACTTTGCAGAAATAATCCCCACATTACCATTTTCAAAACTTGTTCGCCTGGCAGGGTGGGGGTAATAGGACTTCAAGAAATCATAAGAAAATTCTTTTGAAAATCAACTATTGTGCCAATTTGAAGCAAAGTTGACAGGAATCCGAATGTTCCTTGAGTGATTCTCTTGAACATTTGGTTACAGGTTTTTAGATTTGTAAAAAATGTGGGCTTGACAGGTCGGTGCTCTTTGGACTTAGAGAAATTGTTTGACCTAGTATCATGAAACTTTACAAAGTTGTTGTCCTTGACCCAAGAAAGTTTTAGTTTTCGGGTGACATAGGTCTTTGTTTAAAATCCATTTCTGCGCTCCTACTTGAGAATATTTTGACCTACAGGTTTTTACCCAATGACCAGGACCTATGGAGAGGTATGAGAATATGAAATTATATGTCAGTCAAAAAAATCAGCTGAGCAATATAGGGCCATTTTAAAAGGCCCTTTTGTTTGAATTTATTGCTGATAAGCAAAAACCACACCTTTAAAGTTGAGACACAAATTACAAATTCCATATACATTGGAACTACTGTATGTACCAAAGTGTTTTTTTTTTTTTTTTTAACACAAAAAATATATGTCTTGTGAATGGTGCATACTTTGGCTGGAAGCGTCATTTAAAAAAACCCATTTCTTTCTTTGATTAGATTTTTAAGTGGCCCCTTATTTGTCCATATTATTTGATGCATAATTCATATAGCATGATTCTGTTTAAGTTTTTTTCTCAAGAATGAATGGTTTGAATAGTAACAATGATATATTTTGGAAGCATATGTCAGTTCTAAGGGTGCCTTTAAAGACATAAAAGAAGTAACTGTTAGCTAGTTAAGTTTTTGAACCGAATATAGACTGGCCCCTTGGCAATAACCCTAACCCTAACCCTAACCCTAAATGGCCCTTAAACATGAATCTGTCACATTTTTTGGCTCTCTTAATGTCCAAAGATGTCTAATGGCCCTTAATGGTATAAGTACTTTACATGCCTCAATAGTATAGCTTATTGCTTTGTCTTTTATTTTCTGATATGTCCTATCAATTTGGAGAACTGCAATTCATGGGTGCAATTTTCATACAATTTTACAATATTTTACTTTGTCTCGAGAAGAAACATTTCTTTCATAAGATAAGATTTTTACCTGGCCCCTTATAAGTCCATATGACTTGGTTTATAATTCATATTGCATGATTCTTGTTGGCTTTCCCCCAGGATCTAATGATATGATTTAAATCGTTACAAAAAGTTTCTCCGGAAGCATATGTCAGTTCTTACCTCTTTGTTTCAGAAGGTGTTAGTAAATACACAGAAGATGTTACTGGTAATAAGCCAAGGTGTTAGACAAATATAGACAGAGATGTCACAACTGAAAACACAGCAGATGGTAGGTTAGTGATCATTTATTCAAAGTATTTTGTATATTGCATAGACAGCATGACTTTCATGGTTAATGCAAAATTTTAACCAATTTGATCCTAAGAAAGGAATAAACTAGCTGTTTTTGTTACCAGCTTTACTGTGAACCATAGATTTCTTTTACGCAAAACCCTTTTCATCCATAAAGTTTGATCGCTAGTATCATTCTTTGTCTACAGAAGATTTCTTTTAAAATCAAGATTTTTACCCGGCCCCTTACTTATTCATACATCAATATGGCCCTTAAATATGATCCAGCGACACTCTTTGGTCCTGGCCCCTTGGCCGCAACTCTAACCCATATATGTATATGGCCCTTAAACATGAATATGTCACACTTTTTGGCCCTCTAAATGTCCAAAGATGTCTAGTGGCCCTTAAATGGAATAAGTACTTTGCATGCCTCAATAGTATAGCTAATTGTTTTGTCTTTTATTTTCTGATATGTTCTATCAGTTTAGAGAACTGCAATTCATGTGTGCATTTTTCATACAATTTTACAAGGTATTACTTTGTCTTGAGAAGAAACATTTCTTTCATAAGATAAGATTTTTACCTGGCCCCTTATAAGTCCATATGACTTGGCTTATAATTCATATTTCATGATTCTTGTTGGCTTTTCCCCAGGATCTAATGATATGGTTTTAATTGTTACAATGATATTTTCGGGGAGCACATATCACTTCTGACTTTCTTGTTTCAGAAAGTGTTAGTAAATACACAGAAGATGTAACTGGTAATAAGCCAAGGTTTTAGACAAATATAGACAGAGATGTCACAACTGAAAACACAGCAGATGGTAGGTTAGTGATCAGTTATTCAAAGTATTTTTGTATATTGCATAGACAGCCTGAATTTCATGTATAATGCATAATTTAAACCAATGTGATCCTCCGAAAGAAATAAACTTGCTGTTTATTGTCACCAGTTTTACTGTGAACCATAGATTTCTTTTACGCAAAACCCTCTTCATCCATAGAGTTTGATCGCTAGCATCATCTTTGTCTACAGAAGATTTCTTTTAAAATCAAGATTTTTACCCGGCCCCTTACTAGTTCATATATCAGTAATTTATATGGCCCTTAAACATGATCCAGCAACACTTTTCAGCCCTGGCCCTTTGTTAGCCCATTTATGTATATGGCCCTCTAAATGTCCAAAGATGTCCAGTGGCCCTTTAATGGTATAAGTACTCCGCATATTTCGACAGTATTCCTAATTATTTTGTCATTTATTTTCTGATATGTCCTATCAGTTTGGAGATGTGCAATTCATGTGTGCATTTTTCATACAATTTTGGAATGTTTAACTTTGTCTTGAGAAGAAACATTTCTTTCATGAGATAAGATTTTTACTTAGCCCCTTATTAGTCCATATAACTTGGTTTATAATTCATGTTGCATGATTCTTGTTTGCTTTTCCCCAGGATCTAATGACATGGTTTGAATTGTTACAACGATATTTTCGGGGAACCCATATCACTTCTGACTTTCTTGTTTCAGGTTTAAGTAAATACACAGAAGATGTTACTGGTAATAAGCCAAGGTGTTATACAAAGATAGACAGAGATGTCACAACTGAAAACACAGCAGATGGTAGGTTAGTGATCAGTTATTAAAAGTATTTTTGTATATTGCATAGACAGCATTAATTTCATGTATAATGCAAAATTTAAACCAATGTGATCCTCAGAAAGAAATAAACTCGCTGTTTATTGTCACCAGTTTTACTGTGAACCATAGATTTCTTTTACGCAAAACCCTCTTCATCCATAGAGTTTGATCGCTAGCATCATCTTTGTCTACAGAAGATTTCTTTTAAAATCAAGATTTTTACCCGGCCCCTTACTAGTTCATATATCAATAATATATATGGCCCTTAAACATGATCCAGCGACACTTTTCGGCCCTGGCCCCTTGTTAGCCCATTTATGCATATGGCCCTTAAACATGAATCTCTCACACTTTTTGGCCCTCTAAATGTCCAAAGATGTCCAGTGGCCCTTTAATCGTTTAAGTAATCTGCATACCTCAACAATATTGTTTATTTTGTCATTCATTTTCTGATATGTCTTATCAGTTTGGAGATGTGCAATTCATGTGTGCATTTAAAAAAATCATACAATTTTAGAATGTTTAACTTTGTCTTGAGAAGAAACATTTCTTTCATAAGAAAAGATTTTTACCCAGCCCTTATTAGTCAATATAATTTGATTTAAAATTCATATTGCACGATTTTTAGCGAGCTGGGACTTTATGACCGGGGAGCTTATGTCACAGCCCTAGTGTCGGAGTCGCATACCGTCCTGTCCCGTCCTGTCACGTCTTCACTTGAAAAACTTTCACCTGGTCTATATCTCAGGCACTATTAGAGATACAGCCTTGATATTTCATACATGGATACATCTCGACAAGACCTTTCATTTGGGACCATGACCTTTGACCTAGTGACCTTGACTTGGAGTTTGACCTACTTTAGAAAAACTCTAACCTGGCCTATATCTCATGCACTATTACTGATAAAGACTTGATATTTCACACATTGATACCTCCTGCCAAGACCTTTCATTTGGGACCATGACCCTTGACCTTGTGACCTTGACCTTAGAGCTTGACCTACTTTTAAAGAATTAGCTGTTTTTGTGACCAGTTCCGTACAGGTGAGCTACGTTATCCGTTGACAACTCTTGTTGTTAGCTTTTCCCCAGGATATGGTTTGTGTCGTTACAGTGACATTTTTGAGCAGCATATATCAGTTCTTACATTCTTGTTTCAGATGGTGTGAACAAGTAAAGAAAAGTTACTGGTAATAAGCCAAGGTTTTGGACTAATATAGACAAAGATGTCATAACTGAGAACATAGCAGATGGTAAGTTGATCATGATCAGTAATGCAAAGTATTTTTGTGTATTCTATAGACAATCTGAATTGTATATATAATTTGTAATTTAAACAAATGTGATACCCAGACAGAAATATACTTGCTGTTTATTGTCACCAGTATTTTTGTGAACCATGGATTTTTATGACAAAATCCTCTTCATCCATATTATTTGATAACATCCACCATATTTTTCTACAGAAGATATACTTTTTTAAATCAAAATGTTTACCTGGCCCCTAACTAGCAGTTACTTGTCCATACATTGATATGGCCCTTAAACATGATCCAGTCACACTTATTAGTCCATTTATAAATATGGCCCTTTAACATAAATCAGTCACACTATTTGGTCCTTAAAGTGTCCAAAGATGTCTAGTAGAGGCCCTTCAATCTTACTAGTGCTCAACAAACCTGAATAGTATGGCCAATGTTTTTACCAATTCATATTTTATGTGACCTATCAATGAAAAGAGTTGTACTTCTTGTCTGCCTTTTACTTGCATGTTCTTAATGTTTTAAAGCCTTTTTATTGCCAACAAATTAATGCGTCATCTTTGTCATGAATTTCGTTGTGAACCATGTCATTTTTATGCCCCCTTTCGAAGAAAATGGGGGTATATTTTTTTGCAAGTGTCGGTTGGTCGGTCCGCAGACCAAACCTTGTTCGGAGCATAACTCGAAAAATATGTAAGGTAGAATCATGAAACTTCATAGGTGGATAGATCTCATTATGGAGAGGTGCAGTGCACAAGAACTGTAACTCTGTTGATCAAATTTTTGGAGTTATTGCCCTTTGTTGATTTTCAAATTTGATTCTTGTCCGGAGCATAACTCAAAAAGTATATGTAAGGTAGAATAATGAAACTTTACTGGTCGATAGATCTCATTATGGAGAGGTGCAGTGCACAAGAACCATCACTCTGCCGATCAAATTTTTAGAGTTATTGCCCTTTGTTGCTTTTCACACTTAATTCTTTACCTGGCATATATCTCATGTCCTTTTGCACCTACAGCCTTGATATTTCACACATAGACACCTCCTATCAAGACCTTTCACATTTGACCATGACCTTGAACCTTGTGAACTTGACCTCGGAGTTTGACCTACATTAAAGATAGGCCCGTGATATATGTTTTACAAACATTTCTTGTCTTTTATAAAACTTGCATCATCAACTTTGTCTGGAGTTCAATTGTCATTATATACATTGTGCTTTATCCAAAGAAACATTCCTTTCATTAGATAAGAATTTTACCTGGCCCCTTATAAGTCCATATACATATGTACTTTGGTATATAGCTCATATTGCACGATTCTTGTAAAGAAACTAAATATGGCAACTCTAACAACTACATTTTTCATATAGCCACGGCCATGGCGCAGTTGGTAGCGAATCTGCCTCTCATTCGAGAGGTCCCGGGTTCGATACCCGGCTGCAGCAAATACCCTTACTGACAAAAATGTCACCCATCAATGGTTTGATATCGTGAACCTATGTGGGGGAGCAGCTGGAGGCTCGGTAAGGGTGTTGTGGTAGTACTGGTATGAGAAATGACAGGAATCCATGGTTAGGTGCTCCAGCCGCCGGGATATGACCTTAGTAGTTGGAAACGGCTTAAAACCCCAATAAACCAAACATTTTTCATAGAGCATAATTATGTCAGTTCTGACTTTCTTGTTTCAGATGGGGCTGGTAAGGACACAGAGGATGGAGAAGATACAGATAGGAACAACACTTTAAGCCATCAAGTAGTATAAACTATGAACCAAAGTGATTATTAGATATCTTTGAAAATAAAATTACAAATTAAAGATTGAAATTGTATAGACAGTGCTTTTCTACTTACCACTAGATGCTATCTAACCCTTAGAATGGTAAAACGCACTTCATCTAATACCTGTTCGGTGTAGGGGTTTATTTGCGGAAAAAATCGGATACAATAGCTTTGTAAATCAAGAACTTATGTTGTTAGGCTACTGTTTTTCTTGCATGGTCCTTTACATCAAGGCCCACTTAATTCAAATTAATGGACAAACGGATGGAAAATAATTATGCCCCCTTTCGAAGAAAATGGGGGTATATTGATTTGCAAGTGTCGGTCGGTCGGTCGGAAGGTCGGTCGGTCGGTCGGAAGGTTGGTCGGTCGGTCCGTAGGTCGGTCGGTCTGTCCGTAGACCAAACCTTGTCCGGAGCATAACTCGAAAAGTATTAAAGGTAGAATCATGAAACTTCACAGGTGGATAGATCTCATCATGGAGAGGTGCAGTGCACAAGAACCGTAACTCTGCCGATCAAATTTTTGGAGTTATTGCCCTTTGTTGATTTTCAAACTTGATTCTTGTCCGGAGCATAACTCAAAAAGTATGTAAGGTAGAATCATGAAACTTTACAGGTGGATAGATCTCATTATGGAGAGGTGCAGTGCACAAGAACCGTAACTCTACCGATCAATTTTTTGGAGTTAATGCCCTTTGTTGATTTTCAAACTTGATTCTTGTCTGGAGCATAACTCAAAAAGTATGTTAGGATGAATCATGAATCTTTACAGGTAGATAGATCTTATTATGGAGAGATGCAGTGCACAAGAACCGTAACTCTGCTGATCATATTTTTGGAGTTATTGCCCTTTGTTGATTTTCAAACTTGATTCTTGTCCGGAGCATAACTCAAAAAGTATATAAGGTAGAATCATGACACTTTACAGGTAGATAGATCTCATTATGGAGAGGTGCAGTGCACAAGAACCATAACCTTGTCGATCAACTTCTTGGAGTTATTGCCCTTTGTTGATTTTTACACTTAATTCTTAACCTTGCCTATATCTCATGTATTTTTACACATACAGACTTGATATCTCACACACAGATACCTCCTATCAACATCATTCACATTTGACCATGACCTTGGACCTTGTGACCTTGACCTTGGAGTTTGACCTACTTTAAAAAAAATTAAACCGGGCATATATCTCATGACCTATTACACATACAGCCTTGATATTTCACACATGGACACCTTCTACCAAGACCTTTCACAATTGACCATGACCTTGGACCTTGTGACCTTGACATTGGAGTTTAACCTACATTTTAAAAACTTTAACCTAGCCGATATATCATGTCCTTTTACACATACAGCCTTGATATTTGACACATGGAAACCTCCGACTAAGACCTATCACATATGACTATGACCTTGGACCTTGTGACCCTGACCTTGGAGTTTGACCTACTTTAAAAAAAAATAAACTGGGCCTATATCTCATGTGCTATTACACATACAGCCTTGATATTTCACACGTGGACACATCCTACCAAGACCTTTCACATTTGACAATGACCCTGGACCTTGTGACCTTGACCTTGGACTTTTACCTACTTTTATAAAATTTTAACCTAGCTGATATATCATGTCCTTTTACACATACAGCCTTGATATTTGACACATGGACACCTACGACCGAGACCTTTCACATTTGACCATGACCTTGGACCTTGTGACCTTGACCTTAGTGTTTGACCTACTTTCATAATGCATTAACCTGGCCTATATTTTATGTCATTTTACACATACAGCATTGATATTTAGCACATGGTCACTTCCAACCAAGACATTTCACATTTGACCATGACCTTGGACCTTGACCTTGAAGTTTGACCTACTTTTAAAAAACTTAAACTAGGCCTATATCTCATATCCTGTTACCTATACAGTCTCGATATCTTACATATGGACACCTCCTACCAAGACCTTTCACATTTGACCATGACCTTGGACCTTGTGACATTGACCTTGGTGTTTGACCTACTTTTATAATACATTAACCTGGCCTATATTTCATGTCATTTTACACATATAGCCTTGATATTTCACACATGGTCACTTCCAACCTTTCACATTTGACCATGACCTTGAATATTACACCTTGACCTTGGAGTTTGACCTACTTTTAAAAAACTTAAACCAAGCATATATATCATGTCCTTTTACACCTATAGCCTTGATATTTCACACATGGACACCTCCAACCAAAACCTTTCACATTTGACCATGACCTTGACCTTGGCATTTGGCCTACTTTTAAAAACTTTAATCTGGCCTATATTTCATTTTACTTTTACATATACAGCCTTGATATTTCACACATAGACACCTACCAAGACCTTTCATATTTGACCATGACCTTGGACCTTGTTAACTTGACCTTGGACTTTGACCTACATATGTAGGCACTTGAAGGGGGCATATATGTTTTACAAACATCTCTTGTTATATGTAGTTTACAAGTTTCTAGTTGCAAACTATTCATATCAGAGATAAATCTAAGTTGCATATTAAAAGTTTTGACCGGTATATAAAGGTAGTGAGAGCACAAACATCCAACACTGTGTTTCCTTTTCTGCCTGATTAAGCAATATATCGTTAACCTAGTGGGCGAGCAGCTGGAGGCTCGGTTAGGGTTTTGTGTTAGTACTTGTCTGAGAGACAACAGTAATCCATGGTTAAGTGCCTCAACCGCTGCGATATGACCATATCAGTTGAAAACGGCGTAAAAACACAAAAAAACAAATCTGATTACACAAGTGCAACTTGCATATATCTGTGATGACTTTTTTCTTTAACAGCTATTGCTTTCAAACTTTGCACATGCTTCTATTACTGTAATATCAGCCTCTAGGCATGCATTCGTTACTCAGAAATTTGATTTCAACCCTTTCCCAAACAAATTTTTTTTATAGTAGTCCAATTCATAAGCTGCTTCAGACAACAAAATGGCTGTTGATAAAGATATGAATTGTGTACGATATAGCAAAGGAAATATTGAGTCAAAAGAAGAAAATGGTGACCATCAGCATTTTCTTCTTTTGTCTCAATGTGTTCCCATGCAATTTCTAATAGGGGCTTCAAATCAAGGTCTTGTTTGGGAAAAAGTTTATGAAGTTTTTAATCTTTTCGAACTAGAATTTTTAGCGAGCCGGGACTTTATGTCCGCCGGGGAGCTTATGTCACAGCCCTGGTGTTGGTATCCCGTCTCGTCACATCTTCAATTGAAAAACTTTAAACTGGTGTTGATATTTCTCACATGGATACCTCCTGCAAAGACCTTTCATTTGGGACCGTGACCATTGACCTTGTGACCTTGGAGTTTGACCTACTTTTGAAAAAATTAGCTGTTCTTGTGACAAGCTCTTGTATAGGCGAGCTACGTTGTCCGCGGACAACTCATGTTCACTATCTAGTACTTGATGGATGCGCTTTGCTGTCCTGAGCCAGTGCTTGTTATCAAAACAAACGGCTCCTGTCGTTTGCGCAGGGAATACTGTATGTGTATATATTTTCGGGGAAAAATCCAATTTTTCAAGTTTTAACACATTTCAATCTGTATGTGTGGGTGTTTTCTTGGGGAAGGTGGCAATGACAATCTAAGTCACATGGAAATAATAATGTCGTATCTATTTTTCTTAAATTTGGGATTGTTTCTGAAGATTTTAAAGACATTTTAATCAGTAAGTAAGTAATTCACCTTATAAAGACCCTTTTGTGAAATATTATTGTATCATGATAGTATTGGGATAGTATGTCACAATGAATAATGCTCAGATAGCGATACTATTGCAATAATTATAATTAACATGGATAGTCAGCCCTAGATATTAGCCTTCTTTTTTACCTGTATGGCCCTTTACTTCATGGCCCCTTAATAATGTGGATCAGAAACGGATGGCCCTTTATCAGTGGCCCCTTAAAAAGAGGGGCCCTAAAACGGCCCTTAACAAATGGCCCTAAAACTTGGACTGTCCGTCAGAAATGGATGGCCCTTTACTAGTGGCCCCTTAACGAGACGGGCCCTAAAGCCTTAAATAGCGGAACAGAAACCGATGATGGATGCGCGTTGCTGTCCTGAGCCAGTGCTTGTTATCAAAACAAACGGCTCCTGTCGTTTGGGCAGGGTATACTGTATGTGTATATATTTTCGGGGAAAAATCCAATTTTTCAAGTTTTAACACATTTCAATCTGTATGTAAGGGTGTTTTCTTGGGGAAGGTGGCAATGACAATCTAAGTCACATGGAAATAGTAATGTCGGATCTATTTTTCTTAAATTTGGGATTGTTTCTGAAGATTTTAAAGACATTTTAATCAGTAAGTAAGTAATACACCTTATAAAGACCCTTTTGTGAAATATTATTGTATCATGATAGTATTGGGATAGTATGTCACAATGAATAATGCTCAGATAGCGATACTATTGCAATAATTATAATTAACATGGATAGTCAGCCCTAGATATTAGCCTTCTTTTTTACCTGTATGGCCCTTTACTTCATGGCCCCTTAATAATGTGGATCAGAAACGGATGGCCCTTTATCAGTGGCCCCTTTAAAAGAGGGGCCCTAAAACGGCCCTTAACAAATGGCCCTAAAACTTGGACTGTCCGTCAGAAATGGATGGCCCTTTATTAGTGGCCCCTTAACGAGACGGGCCCTAAAGCCTAAAATAGCGGAACAGAAACCGATGATGGATGCGCTTTGCTGTCCTGAGCCAGTGCTTGTTATCAAAACAAACGGCTCCTGTCGTTTGCGCAGGGTATACTGTATGTGTATATATTTTCGGGGAAAAATCCAATTTTTCAAGTTTTAACACATTTCAATCTGTATGTGTGGGTGTTTTCTTGGGGAAGGTGGCAATGACAATCTAAGTCACATGGACATAATAATGTCGGATCTATTTTTCTTAAATTTGGGATTGTTTCTGAAGATTTTAAAGACGTTTTAATCAGTAAGTAAGTAATACACCTTATAAAGACCCTTTTATGAAATATTATTGTATCATGATAGTATTGGGATAGTATGTCACAATGAATAATGCTCAGATAGCGATACTATTGCAATAATTATAATTAACATGGATAGTCAGCCCTAGATATTAGCCTTCTTTTTTACCTGTATGGCCCTTTACTTCATGGCCCCTTAATAATGTGGATCAGAAACGGATGGCCCTTTATCAGTGGCCCCTTAAAAAGAAGGGCCCTAAAACGGCCCTTAACAAATGGCCCTAAAACTTGGACTGTCCGTCAGAAATGGATGGCCCTTTATTAGTGGCCCCTTAACGAGACGGGCCCTAAAGCCTAAAATAGCGGAACAGAAACCGATGATGGATGTGCGTTGCTGTCCTGAGCCAGTGCTTGTTATCAAAACAAACGGCTCCTGTCGTTTGCGCAGGGAATACTGTATGTGTACTGTAAAAGTCTATTTATTCGCTAGGACTTAATTTTCGCTAATTTTCGCGAATAGGCTATCTCGCGAATTCATCAATTTCGTGAATATATCAGTCTCAGAATGCCGGAGATTGCCGATGGTTCTTCGGAATCCGGTACATTCCGAAATTTTATATGTTCATTAAAACACTTCAAATCGGAAATTTTGATCGTTACCCACCTTTCAATGTATAAACAATGCAATTAACATCATAATGTTATGTTATTATGATGATATACATTGTACATGATTACAAATACAAAGTATAAATGTTACATGTGTTTTCCTAGAATATGGTCGTAAAAGGGTGACCTCTTTATCGTTTACAATTCAGAAGTACAGTACATTTAATGGAAAAATGAAGCCATTGCGTTCTTATGTTATTCACTTTTTGTCATACATGTAGGGACAATACATGTATTGTCCTTTTAACAGTTACATATGAAAAGGTGTGAAAACAATTATAAAGAGAAGACAGGTGTGATAAACATTTTGTCTAACCATCGCTTGTGTATTTATCGGGGTTAAACGGACTTGTACGGAATATAACGAAGCGAATATTTCCGGAAAACAACGGAAATACCCGAGCTTTACACCAAACACGCGCGAATTTATAAACTCGCGAATAAATCCCAGACAACGAAATCGCGAAATGTTGAGCTCGCGAAAATAAAGACTTTTACAGTATATATTTTCGGGGAAAAATCCAATTTTTCAAGTTTTAACACAATTCAATCTGTATGTGTGGGTGTTTTCTTGGGGAAGGTGGCAATGACAATCTAAGTCACATGGAAATAATAATGTTGGATCTATTTTTCTTAAATTTGGGATTGTTTCTGAAGATTTTAAAGACATTTTAATCAGTAAGTAAGTAATACACCTTATAAAGACCCTTTTGTGAAATATTATTGTATCATGATAGTATTGGGATAGTATGTCACAATGAATAATGCTCAGATAGCGATACTATTGCAATAATTATAATTAACATGGATAGTCAGCCCTAGATATTAGCCTTCTTTTTTACCTGTATGGCCCTTTACTTCATGGCCCCTTAATAATGTGGATCAGAAACGGATGGCCCTTTATCAGTGGCCCCTTAAAAAGAGGGGCCCTAAAACGGCCCTTAACAAATGGCCCTAAAACTTGGACTGTCCGTCAGAAATGGATGGCCCTTTATTAGTGGCCCCTTAACGAGACGGACCCTAAAGCCTAAAATAGCGGAACAGAAACCGATGGCCCCTTAATATTGGCCCCTTAACAAAAGGCCCTAACACCTAAAATAGTGGACTGTCCGTCCGTCCGTGTGTCCGTCCGTGTGTCCGTCCGTCCGTCCGTCCGTCCGTCCACAGCCATATCTCAGTAACCCTTGGACCAAATTCAATGAAACTTCACATGTGAACTCCCTGGGTCAATACCTAGGGACCTTTTTCTCCGTTTGTAAATTTAAGGCTGCGTCATGGAAAAAGGGGCCTTAGTGTAAAAATTAGTTTTTCTCTTATTTCTCTTCATTTAATGGGCAGAATTTAATGAAATTTTGTGCTCATGTAATAAATAGGATGTTCTAGACCATATTCTATAGATAATGTGTGTACAAAAAAGCTGTCATGGGAAAAGGGGGCTTAATGTATGATAGTTTTTATTTTGTGACAAACACTTATTCGGGGAGCATAATCCGTCTGTGACGGCTCTTGTCTTTGCTTTGTATAGGTGTTCTAGAGCAAATCTAGCTTGGTTGCCAGAATGGCAACCTTGGGCAACTCCCACAATTTGCAAAAATCCAAGATGGCCGCCAAACGCAGCTGGAAAAATCAACTTTTTGTCAAATTGTCCAACAAAGATGCGAAAAATGCCTATCTTGGGGTTTTTGGGTATGCTGAATTCAAATCTAATGATGAATATAGCATATGGATATCAGAAAAGTACTAAATTAGAAATGGCTGCTGGACGCCATCTTGAAAATCACATTTTCTCTACATTAGTTTTTATATGGTCTTTAAAAGGCACTTTTAAGAATACTTGGTAATCCAAATTTACTTCATTTCTCATTTCTACACCATATCATTTCTTCTTTTCTGTTTTATACCAACATTGTTTATATAAAGCTCAGAAATGGCTACCAGGTGCCATGTTGAAAATGATTATTTGTTGAAATACTGGTACAAAATGCTGCCAGATTTCGATATTTAGGCGTTATTGAATCTCTTTACTTATTTTAACACATTTAGACTAAATTTGGATATTACATATTTACTTACTGTTCTCATATAAATGATAGTAATAGATATGGCAACCTGTTGCCATCTTGGCATAAAGAGCAAATCTTAAGACAGATTTTCAATGCAGGACATAAAATGCCAAAATATTTGCTCTTTTCGCCAACAATGACATGGTATCAATTAACCCGTGTTAATTTCTTCAATTGAAGGATCCTTAAAGCTTTGTATATAAGTGCAGTTGGTTGAGCATTTCAAATAACATATTGTTAGGTGCTGTTGTTGGCATTGTTATCTAGGTTTGAAGCTTTTGCTATGGAAAATCAAATTTTGATACACAATTATGTATAGGACTCCATTTATTTTAAACACTAGAACTAGATGAACATAAAAAATGTAATACATAGGCTACCAGTTGCCGTAATTATTGTTAAATGAAGGTGATGTCTGTGTTGTAGGCTTGAAATATGTCTGTATGTAACTGTGATTTTATTCAAGTATGGCCACCAGTTACCATGTTGAAAGTTTAAGTTGTTGCTGCTGACTAAAAATGAACATCTTGGTAAAATTCTAAGCATTTTATTTACATAATAAGATAAATGTAAATTCTTGGATATTACTGGTATAAAGAAATTCAAGAAGTACCATATCTTTAGGAGTCGTAAAAGAACACTCGTGATTAATGCGCTATTCAGTAAGTTTCTTTGGGAGCTGATCTTTTTAGCTTTCATACATTTACATTTGTAATTGATGAAGAAAAGCCTATGTGATCATAATGAACACTACAACCCATTTGAGTGCCATGCATAATGCAATGCTAAGTCTTGCCACACTACATCCATGAACGATTTTATTACACAACATGAAACAGTACAGTCATGGATGTATCTTCCTGTAAGCGATGGTAGATCTAGATAGTTCCAATGGAATGGAGTAGATGTGCATGAACATAATTTCGAGAAAGTTGTCCCATTCTCTGTCAACTTGTTTACCCGAATAACGAAACTAAAAGAATGCATGTTCTATCAAGACTTATCATGAGCGCTTTTCAGAGACAATTATACTAGACAGAGCTATCTCGCATTTGGAAATGTTGATATTTATATACAATATATTTATCTTGACAATATGAGATTTTAGCTTATTTATATTTAATTGTGAGAAATCAGTGTAAATTTGATATACATGAAGTACATGCATGCCATTTTTTAGACTTTCTGGCTAAGATTTATATAGATTATATTTCTGCCATGGTTATATCCTTTCCTTTAGATGGGTCTGCAAACAAGAATAGGAATCATTACCGACTTTCGTGCATTAATGAACGGACTGCATCTCATTTCGTCTGTTTTAATTTGTTGTTGTTTTCTTCTTGCTGAAGTATGGTATATCTTATTCAAAAGAATCATTACGACTTATTGTTTGAAAGACTGTAAGTATACATTATACACAGTTGATGTACAAAATAAGCCTTAAAACATTGAGATTATAGATTTAGATCACTTCTGGCAATAAGTGAAGTGACATTGTATATGCAATGAACGTACTGTTTAAATTCAAATATTGCCGAGGACATTTTCCGAAACATGGTGTCTGTCAAAAGAAAAATACTTTGGGAAAATTATTGAAAATTTACACGAGCGAAAATTTCTAGCATAATATATGTATAGTAATACATTTGATGAGGCTTGAGAGGCAAACACCATTCAGAATCAGATGCAGTAGTGCTTAGGAATCAGAGAATGTAAAATCGTTCAATTTTAATCAAGTTGTATCTTGCCATTTCTGTTCTATTTTCAATCAATGTGAATGGACAACCATTAGTTTAAGGTATCCCGATACAATGAAAAAATGGACAGAGTTTCTCTATGAAGTTAGGTAGATGTCTTCTAGGAACGGAAACATTTTCATACTTTTTCTTTTAAATTAATGTTTTTGATGGTATCTAAAACCTTGGTTATCAAATGCTTGGTGATTTCAACCTTAATTTATTGTTCGTGTCTTTTTCTTCTACCAAAGTTTCTCGTAAACAGTATACCTTCAAGAACGACTAAGAACCGGTGGTTCAATCAAATATACCTTTTTACGTTTGTTTTCTGTTATTTTTTATTTCTATTATTCTAGTAATGGTGCGGAATGATCATATACATGGTATCTACATCCAATGTTGACTGCACATAATCATTCCTCTTTAGCTACACACATGTCGTAGATCGGATCTGTGTATAAAATTAAATTAACACTGTCCAACTGAATATTCATTAAATGTCTCTTCTTAAAGACGGTTAATTTGTTAGTTCAATTAGTTTGGATGGATTTCAGAACTCAGAAATGGATGTTTCAAATTTCTGCATTTCGAGCCAATGTTCTATTTGCGCTTTTGGTGATGTTTACATCAATATTGTGTGTAGATCACGGTATCACTTCTTCAAAATTAGACGCCATAGAAAGTAACTATATAAATTCATAGTGGTACTTTAACCCACACTGACAACTTTGTTATTCAATGTCTGAACTGTGTATATTATTACACTGAGGGGATGGTCGTCTTTTGAAATAATAATATTGTTTCAAACATATCATCTGTAACAGTTTCGACAATGCTCCAAGACGATCAGAAGTATTGAAATGTTT